>WWBZ02000007.1:1200000-1727126 GCA_011503125.2 Botryosphaeria dothidea
GCATCAACAGCGCTCTTGTGTCCTCGATCTACGCCTCGTGCAAGGTCTACTGTTCTCCAACCCAGTTCGAGACAGGCCTGGAGTTCTGGGAGGACCTGTGTCATCACAGCAAATCCAAACTGATGGGCCTCTCGAACATATCCAGCACGATTACAGAATCATACATAAAGGAGCTCTTGGTGGCCGATCCTGATTTGAACAGCACCGGACAGATTTCCGAACCCGTTCTTCTTACTCGTGCGTATTTTGAGAGGTCCTACGGAAGCTATGTGAGTCATTCGAAGCACATGAAAGAACCACTGTTTCTGACAACTTATAGAAACTGAAGTTTGAGTTGAGCCCACGGAGCCAACGATTCGGCTGGGCTCTTATCTGCTACTGGGGCGGCATAGTTTTCCTGGGAATCTTGAAAGCTTGCTTTGATACTGTCGCTAGCTGGCGCAAATATTCTACCCGGGTAGACGTGGAGAGTCCGGGCTCTCTGGCTAAAATGTCACGAAACACAATTGCTCCTTTCGCCGAGGTAAACTTCTGGTTCAAAACTCATATCATCGTTCCCGCAGCTATTGGAACACGATGCCAGAGACTGCTGCTCGGGTGCACAATACCTCAGCGGTCTGTCTCAATTGCAATCGCCGGATTTTGGTGTCTTTGTATCATCCTGAGGTTCGCCGGGTACCCTACCATGACCAACAACACATTGTCAGCACCTTATTTCCCTCGCCAAGTAAGATCCACTCTGCTAATAAGTTCTCAGAACGCCAAATATACACCAGTACATCTGGAACGCAGGTGCAGTGCGGGCTGGCTACATTGCATACTCACTCTTGCCTTGGGTTTGGATGTTTGCACAAAGGAACAACATATTCATCTGGGCTACCGGGTGGAGCTACCAGACTTTCAGTGCCTTCCATCGTCACTGTGCAAGAGCAATGACTATCTTCGCCATCGTACATGGCATCTCATATTCGGTTGTGTATGCTCAATACAGTACGTAGGGCACTTCATCTCACTAGGTCCGAGCTAACCTATTCAGAGGATACGTATTACACATCTTTGCCAAAGCACTGGTTCCAGTTCGGCATGGTGGTAAGCTCATTGTGAACTGTAGTATAGCTCCTGCTAACAAAGTCCTGTACTTAGTCAGTAACACTCATGGCCCTGCTGGTTGCCTTCTCCGTGATCTACTTTCGCGTTAATTACTACGACTCCTTCCTTTTGATACATATAGTCTTCTGTATAGTACTGCTATACTCCCTTTTCTTGGTCGTACCGTCCCTCCCATCACCGACCATCGGACCTAACAAAGCCACAGCCACACTTCAAAGTTCACCGATGGCAAATAGAACGTCTATCTCTGGCCGCTCGTAGCCATATGGTCCTTTGATCGCCTCCTCCGCCTCTTACGCATCCTACACTGCAACTTCCGTGTCAGCTTCTGCACCAACGGAAAAATAGCATCTGCCCAGTCCGCGAGTGTGCGCTACGACTTCTCCAGCGACGTCATCCGCATAGACATCCAGCCCAGCGCCTCGCTGCGCCCCGGCCCAGGCCAATACTACCACCTATACCAGCCCTTCGTCCTACGCGGCTGGTGGGAAAACCACCCCTTCTCCCTGGGCGCCTACACCACCACGCCACCGCAGCCCTCACCCCAACCAACCGAGAAGGCCAGCGAAGCCACCGCCGGCGCAGAGCCAACCAAAGACCCCACAGCCACCACCAAGCGCGCCTCCTTCTCCTCCTCCTCCTCCTCCTCCTCCTCCTCCTCCTCCTCCGCCTCCGCCTCCTCCGCCTCCTCCACAACCTCCCCACCACAAAACCTGGTCTTCTGGATCCACCCGCACGACGGCTGGACCCGCCGCCTGCGCGACGCCTGCCTCAAGGCGCCCTCCGGCGCCCTCGCCCGGCGCCTCCTCCTCGAGGGCCCGTACGGCCGCGCCCACGCGCTGCACGCCTTCGACGCCGCCGTGCTGCTCGTCGGCGGCACGGGCATCACGGCCGCCGCGCCGCACGACGCGCACGACCAAGGTCAGGCTCGTCTGGGCCGCGAAGCGCGCGGCGTTTCTACGGGGCGTGTGCGCGGGGGAGTTGGCGGGCGCGGTGGGGCGCGAGGACGTCGAGGTCGTGCTGTTTGCGACGGGCGGTGCGGGCGGCGCCGGGAAGAGGGAGGATCGAGCAGGGGATGAGATCCGGCCTGCTGGTGCGGCGCGCGCGGAGGTCGAGGTCAAGGAGGGGCGGCCGGATGTCGCTGGCGTTGTTGCGGAGGCGGCGGCGGAGGCGACGGAGAGCGGTGCGCGGACGGTGCTGTTTGTGTGCGGGCCGCCTGCGATGGCGGATGAGGCGAGGGCCCGGGTGCATCGGGAGATGAGGGGTGGGTGTCGGAGGATTGAGTATGTGGAGGAGTGCTTTAGGTGGTAGTTTTTGCTTGTTGATAGGCATGGGCTTGTACCGATGGAAAGATCAAAGACTATGAAAAATTGCACAACAAGCTGTGCTGTGCGACAAAGCCCTTTCTCCAGGAACACTTTCAAGAGGGGACATTTCGGGGTAGGAGTCCTTTGCTTTCACCGAGACCCAGTCGCAATTAAAGCTGAATACAAGCTGCTAATGCGCCATCATGAAGGAACAACAAGTGAAATCATCCTCTAGTGTGCTCCATTATTCGCCAGCTCTCCCACTCCACCACGGACCGTGATGGTGTGAGGAGGTAATGGTCGTCGACACGCTTGAAGAGAAAGCCAGGAAGCAAGACGATATGATAAATGCACTCAAAAAAGAATTTAACAGGCTGAACATGAAACTTGTAGAAGCAGAGGGGGTCCTGCAGAGAGAGCACATAATGGATGCTGGTGCGAATACTGCTGTGTATTGTCCACGGACACGTCCTAATGTCACGGCTGCAGGCGTTTCAGAACAAGTTTTACTTGGGTCAGCATTTGAAGCTTTGACTAAAAATACTGATTCTACATTGAGGGAGATCCTCCCTACCCAGATCCATGCTGACGCCTCCGGCCTCGTGAGGACTGCGAACATTCTTGCCGCTCTCCAGAACCTGCAATTGTCGGCCTTCTGCAGCGATTACGGCAAGAGACTCGCTAAGACGTGGATTCTTCCGAGTCGATTTTCAGCATTCACCAAGCGTGGAAAAGTTTCCGTTAGGGACCTTTGCACTTAGGGAAGTGAGAATGGGTGTATGGGTTGTGTCGTCGAGAGACTTGTTCAGCTCGAGACAACGTTTGCTGGCTCATCCGTACTTCTTGCTATCAACGGCAGAGCTTATTCCAGAGCCACTAGTCCACCTCACTTGTGTTAAATTCCTACATTCTAAAGTGAGAGAACTTTCTCAAATAATATTTCTTCCGAATATGGTATTCATGCCGTTGTGCTAAGACTTTTTTGTACTTTCTTCCCATGCCCTCACACTTTCTTAACATAAACCTGTCCGACAATCTTCGTCGGTGTCCCACTTCTTCAGACCCTGCAACACAATGCCGCCCATCAATATGGCACTACCGGGGTTTGTGAGAGGTATCAAGAGGTAAGCTCATGCGACTCGCCTACCCTTCCACGGCTCCCTTCGCTCACCTTGAAAAAAGCGACTTCCACACCGGCGAGTACAGTGATATGCGCCTCATTGACCGCAATGGCAAGGTCTACAACGTTCATAAGCTTGTCTTGTGTCACCAAAGCCCATGGTTCCAAAACGCCATGAAGGAAGGCAGATTCAAGGTGAACTTCACTCCAGAAATGTTGAAGAACTTTGGGGCTTACTGAGTGCATTTTGAGGAGGGCCAGGAGAATACAGTTCACTTACCTGAGGATGAACCTCACGCGGTAGAAGCTATGCTCGGGTTCTTGTATCTGGAGATCTTGGTTTGGACAGGCAAAATCCGGACCACTGAACAACTCCTTTTTCTCTACAACGACATAGTCGTCTTGGCCGACAAATACATGATCCGGCCTGACGATCAAGGCATGGCTTCAAGAGCCTCCAAACAGTACATCTCGGTTTTGGGAACAGCCACGTTGTCGGATGATATCAAGAAGGTCTTCCCTCGTCTGCTTCAGGCAGTCTATGGCCAGACTCGAGCTACAGATCGGTGGTTGCGCAGACCGACTGTGACAGCGGCGCTGAAACACCTCGACCAGCTACTCGAGGATGCTGAGTTTCGCAAGGTCATGAGCGAGACGCCTGATTTCGTTCGAGAACTAACATCCAGCCAGGCTCGCAAGATTGACTCGCTCACAAAGGCTGCCAAAGCTCAGGCGGAGGGACGTCCAGACACTTACAATTGCAGCACTTGTAAGAACAAAATTACAATGGGGCTTTTGGACGCGCAACGGGCTTCGTATTGCCCTGCGTGTGGAACAAAAGTCACGAACACAACCTGGAAAAAGCGCAAGCTAAGTGAAGTTTGAACTTCACTCTGCGAAGCATACATTCATCTATGCGTAGCTTGATCCACATAGCATAGCTGAGAGGGAAGGACAAAGTCAAGGCATGATGGGACCTCAGCCAACCAATCACATTTCCTGACTTTTCTGCTACTCTAAATACATGCTGGTTCACCTAAAATGCTCTATATCTCCTTGCGTTCCACAGTCTCATGCCTCCTGTTTCCCCTCCCCAAACGGCTCAAACCTCCCCAACACCTCCATTGCCTCCGCCGCCTCCCTCCTCACAACCTGCTCATGCTCCTGACTCCTCGACTTGATCACACATTCAAACTTCTTCGGCCTGATATTAAACCCGTCCGTATACGCAAACGTATCATACGTCCTCCCCTCCACCGGGCCGACATCAAACGCCCACAACACCTTCGCCAGCACGATCCACACGCTATTCTCCGCCAACCCGGCCCCCGGACAGATCCTTCTCCCCCACCCAAAACTCGAGTGGCCCGACTTACTCGGATGCGTCTTAGCTCCCACCAAGCGCGGCGGCCTCTTCTCGACGTCGTCATGAAACCTCAGCGGCTCAAACATGTGTGGCTCCGGGTAGTACTCCTCGTTGAGGTTGATGGCCCACGAATTCCCCAGCACCGTCGTGCCCGCAGGGATATAGTACCCCTCGAACACATCGTCCTCGGTGCTCGCATGCGGCGTGCCGCCCAGCACAGCAACAGGCCGCCACCGCAGGACCTCCTTCACCAACGCGCGAATGTACGGCAGCCTCCCTTCATCCTCGAAATCCGGCGACCGCGCGCTCCCCACAACCTCGTCGAGCTCCCGATGCGCAGCGACCAAGACGTGCGGATGCGTCACCAGCGCCAGCAGCGCCGTGCACAGTGTCGACGCGGTGGTGTCGGAGCCGGCGCCGAACAGCGACGCCGGGATGAAGGAGAAGTCGCGGTCGCTCAGCGGGACGTCGGTGCCCCGTCCGCGCAGCTCCAGCAGCATCTTGCACAGCGAGTCGGGCAGCTCCTTGCCGGCCCGCTTCGCGCGCGCCATGTCCGCCCTGACCACCTCGACCAGCGCGACGTTGGCCGCCGCCTCGCGCCTGCCGTGCGCCTGGATGTCGGCCTTCCACGGCGCGAGCCGCGCCGGCACGTGCTTGAGCAGCGGGAACGTCTCGACCAGGTACTTGCCGGGCACGTTGAGGCCGGCGCTGTACTGCATGAACTCGAAGCGCTGCGCGATGACCGCTGCGTCGAGCGAGTCGATGCGGTGCCCGTACGCGACGCTGAACACGACGCTCGCCGTGAAGCGCTCGATCAGCTTCTCGAAGCTCGCCGGGGCGGCCGACAGCTGCGCGCACAGCCGCGCGGCCTCGGCGTGCTGGACGGGCTTGTAGAGGCGCAGCGCGCGCGGGGTCAGGGCCTGGTGCAGGAGCTTGCGGCGCGCGAGCCACGGCTTGCCGTAGGGCTGCACGAGGATGGAGCCGCCGTCCCAGAGGAGCTCGCCCATGGCGACCATGCGCGGGCGCGAGGAGTACTTGGCGCTGCGCTTTTCCAGGAGCTCGGCGGCGATGAGCGGGTCGGAGAGGATGACGGTGGGGCGGCGGCCGATCCACAGCGTGAAGATGGGGCCGTAGGTCCTGCTCCAGGCGGCGAATTGGTGCCATGGCTGGGAGGTGGGGAGCTGGTGTTTGTTGCCGATGAAGGGGAGCGGTGGCGGGCCGGGCGGCATGCGCTTGCAGAGGGTGATGTCGTAGAGGAGCGTGAAGACGGGGGAGAGGATGAGCAGGGCCAAGAGGGAGGGCCAGAGGTAGGAGGAGCTGAGGCTCGCGGGTATGAGGGCTTCGAGCGCCATGGTGGCTGGCTGGGAGGGAATTGCGGGAGAGGGAGAGACGGTGGAGAGGAATTGCAACTTACACGACGGTCTGCGTGCAGAAGTGGTGATGCTCGGCAGTTACACCAAGAAGTCAAAGAGCCCCACTATCGTACAGCGGCCACGACAGGATACGTACCCGACGAGGCTTGCTGCGCGGGCTCTTCCGAGCAGGCAGCGTTTACTTGAATCAGACAAGCGGCAGAACCAGTCGTGCTCATGGTTTTGCAAGCGAGGATCGGTGGGAAGTTCCTCAGTCGTCCGGATAAGGCTGCGCAGTTAGGTATGCTTCCCCGCAAACTTCCCCACAGGCGCCCGAGCGTCGTCCCCAACCCACCCCCCGGATGGATCCATCCGATGCCAGCACAGTATCACGCCGCCACCCTGCAGCTGCGAGATCCACTCGACCTCCATCGGCACTTCCACGTCGGCAAGGACCATCCTGCCATGTCCCGCGTGCTACCAGAAAGCCACCATGCGGGGCTCCGCATTCTGCGACTCGCGGAACCACGACTACTCTCCCGACCCGCCGTCTTTTCTGCTCGCATGCTTCCGCCCTGACTCGCCGCGTCCCACGACCAACATACTCGCTCAGCAGCCTTTAACTCCAAAGTCTCCCGCCGCAAAGGTACCTCTCCTCGTCTGGCAGACAAACCACAATGGCCTCCACCTCCGCCGGCACCACAAAAGTCATAATCATCGGCGCGGGCTTCGCCGGGCTCACCGCCGCCATCGAGTGCGTGCGCCACGGCCACGCCGTCACGCTGCTCGAGTCCTTCGCCGAGCTCAGGTCGCTCGGCGACATCATCTCCTTCGGCCACAACGCCGGCCGCATCTTCAGGCGCTGGCCGGGCGTCGAGGCCGCGCTCGATCCCATCTGCCACGACTCGAAGCAGCTCGTCTTCAACCGCTTCGACGGCGCGCACCTGATGACGCAGGTGTGGGAGGAAGGGGACTTGCGGAAGAATGGCGGCAAGAAGTTTAACGGGCATCGCGGCGAGATCCATCGCATCGTGTGGGAGCATGCGAAGAGCGTGGGCGTGGATATCAAGCTCGGGCAGAAGGTGAGCGAGTATTTTGAGGATCAGGGGCAGGCGGGGGTGGTGTCGAATGGGCAGAGGTACGTCGCTGATGTGGTACTGGCGGCGGATGGCGTGCGGTCGACTGCGAGGACGATTGTGTTGGGCTATGAAGACAAGCCGAAGTCATCGGGATACGCTATCTGGAGGGCCTGGTTCCCCTCAGACGAGTTGGCGAAAAATCCTTTGACAGCGCCTCTGGTCGTGAATGGGGATACTCATACGGGCTGGCTTGGTAGGTTCGGCACCTCGTATCTGGAGTGAACCGGACTGAAGCAAGACTCAGGTCCGGAAACACACTTTCTCGCAGCATCCATCAAGAACGGCAAAGATTTCAGCTGGGTCTGTACGCACAAAGACGAAGCCGATGTCGAAGAGTCCTGGTCAGCTCCTGGCAGGATCGAGGACGCGATCGAATGCCTCAAAGACTGGTGTCCCGAAGTCCATGCCATCGTTCGCGCAACACCTCCAGACCGCTTGGTTGACTGGAAGCTCGTCTACCGCGACCCGCTGCCAACCTGGATCTCTCCGAAGCGCCGCATTGCTTTGATTGGTGATGCCGCACATCCTTTCTTACCAACTTCAATCCAGGGCGCCAGTCAGGCAATGGAGGACGGTGTAACTGTGGCCATCTGCCTGGAGCTGGCCGGTAAGGAGAACGCGCAGGAAGCGCTACTCGCGTATGAAAAGATAAGGTACGACAGAGTTAGAGCTGCTCAGAAGACTGGAGAGACGACGCGTGATAGGTGGCACAAGGCGGACTTTGATAAAGTGGAATCGGAGCCAAAAGCGATCAAGCTTCCGAGAGAAGAGTGGTTGCTCGGCCACGATGCTGAGACGCATGCATACGCGGTGTATGTTGAGACGGTCGAAGCGATACGGAAAGAGAAGAAAGGGGTTCCAGATGCTAGGTCGGTGTTGTAGACAATTGATGAACAACAGACAGGCTCAGTACCTGCAGCTCTTCCTGTTCCCGTGAATGAAGACATGCAACCTTTGCCAAAGCTTGAAAAAGTCCATCTTGCCGGCAGATTGGAAGCGAGAATGCCGACTAATGGGAGATCTCGTCGCAAATAACGAGAACAAGGCCACCGAACAAAAAGTAAGCTTTCCGCCATCCCTGAACAACTGTGAGACATTGCCGGCTACCGACCCGTACGCTTGCTGATCAACTCCCATCCTCAGCAATCGCCGTCGCTCATCGCCGTCGAACCAGCGCCCAAACAAGTCAAGAGCGAACGGGGCAATGTCACCATTCGAAATGCTCGCACATAGCTCCTTCCTTCACCATCCCCGCGCACATGAATCAATCCCCCAGGATCCACTTTCTTACCCCACGATTTTTTGTGCCCTTTCGCTTTCGCTCTCCCCGCACAAATGGCTGTCTCGCGCTAAAAACTTCCCGACCCATCTTGGCGCCTGCAGCTGCACACGCCACACACGGCCTGCATCTCTCTCTTGCTGAGACGGAAAGGGATGAGCACTGATCGTGAAACGGCAGTGCAGCAGGGTTCCAAATGCCGGGGTTCGTGCGCGGCACTTTATGCTTTTCTTCCGGCTCTAGTTCAACGCACGAAAGGAAGTAGATGGTTTAAAGCCTTTCCCGTGTCCTGTTATGGGTTGCGAGGGGAGATCTATATTAGGATGCGAAGCCGCCCAAGATTTTTTCGGACTCACCTTTCGATCGCTGAGAGTATCGAGCCTTTTTTTTCCCCTCTGCGCACGACAACGCTTTGTGGATACCTGAGACGGTTGTCTGCCCATCATGCCTTTCGGAATATTGGAATGTCGGAAGATGGAGGTGGTGCCGGGGACGGGTTCGTATCTTCTTCTTCGACCAACGCAATGTTGGGTTGGATGTGATGGTATTCTGACGGTAATACAGCGTTGATGAACGATCAGTCGGACTTGCCACCGGAGCTGCAAGACGTACCTGCGGAGCGCTTGAAGCACGGAACGGGGAAATTCTCACACATCCTACTTGTCCCGCAACCATCAGATAGCCCCAATGATCCTTTGAACTGGCCTATGTGGAAAAAGGACATGGTCCTCCTGGTTGTTGGATTTGCCGCGGCTGTGGTGGGAGCATACGGTCCCATGCTCGGCCCTGGCTTTGTACCCATCTCCAAAGAGCTTGGAATCAGTGTGAACACGCTCTCGCAGGCTACCGCATGGCTCATTCTTACTCTCGGTCTCTGCGTGTTTTTGATCAATCCTGTCGCCAAGATGTATGGGAAGCGTCCAGTCTACATCGTCACGATCATCCTGCTGTTCATCGTGAGCATCTGGGGAGCAGTTGCCGACAACTATAGCTCTTTCCTTGGAAGTCGAATCATTGGAGGAATAGGTAGGAGAATCCGGGCGAAAAGATTGTTGGTAGCTCTGTAGCTGACATTTCGAAGGCATGGCACCCTACGAGGTACTGGTCCAAGCCACGATCTCCGACATTTACTTCGTCCACGAGCGAGCCACACGTCTGGCGGTCTGGAATCTGTTTCTCCTCTGCGGTATCGCAGGTGCATCTTTCATCTCCGGCTACATCATCGAGGACCTTGGATACAAATGGACGTTTGGCATGTGTGCCATCCTGTTCGGACTTTGCATGTTCGCAGTCTTCTTCCTCGTGCCTGAGACATCCTACGTCCGTCCCAGCATCCCAGTAAGTGTGTTGGTAGAAAAGGGCAGCGATGAAGAAATCGCACGAAGCAAGAAAGAACGGGATGTGCATGTCGAACAGATTCCCGGCGCCGATGAGCCCAAAGAGTCGTTCTGGCAATCCATGAAGCCTTGGACGGGAAAGAAGTACTCGAAAGCACCATTGTGGAAGATCGCGACGCGTCCATTTGTGATTTTCTTTTATCCCGCGGTGCTCTGGGGTTTCCTCATCTACGGAACTACTCTCACGTGAGTTCATCCAGCTTTTCCACGGGAACCACACTGATCGAAACAGGTGGATTGTCGTCTTTTCGGTCGTCAACGGCGTCATCTTCGTGGAACCTCCGTACAACTTCACCGTTGGGGAAACGGGCCTGACCGGACTCTCGCCTTTCATCCTGACCATCATCGCTGAAGTGATTTCCGGCCCACTCAACGACTGGATCTGCGTCAAGCTCACCAAGAAAAACCACGGAGTGTATGAGCCAGAATTCCGTCTTGTTCTGATGAGTGTAACTGTAATCCTGGGCACCGTCGGATTCTTCGGATTTGGGTTGACTGTCCATCACGTTACCCACTGGATGGGACCGGTCATGACTTACGGGCTGGCCAACGCGGCCCTAGGGTTCGCTGCGGTGGCAGTATTTGGCTACGTCATCGGTAGGTCACACAATGTCCCGATACGGTGCATGGCAGGAGCTGATTCTTCCAGATTCGTACCCGAACCTTGCAGAAGAGGCATTCGTGGCGATCAATGCTCGGCAACTGCTGACTTTCGGCCTGACGTACTTCGTGAATGATTGGATGGCGAAGGACGGAGTTCTGAAGGTGTTCAACACGCTGGGCGCGGCTTTCCTGGCGGTTTGCGCGTTGACAGTTCCACTGTGGATTTTTGGCAAGAGGATCAGGAGTTATATCGCTCGTCAGGATTGGTTGAACCGGTTTATGTCGGATACAGAGGCGTGAGGGGGACCTGTCGAAAAGCTGAGTGCTCAATGCTGTGGATTTTACCAACCAATTAATCTCCTTCTATTTTGCCCCGGGATCCTGCTCGTATTGGACGTCATGGATGGGCAAGTTGCAGATGCGCAATTCGTTGTCGAGGTGGGGTAATTCCTGCCAGGTAGGATCTGCGTGGGCCAAGGCAGCAAGGCTGAGGTGCGGCTAGGGCTGGTCGTGGGGAGAGCAACACGGAGCTTCTCCTGGGTTTGAGGACGACTGTTCGGCTTGTTCGTGGGTGGTGCGATGGTGTTGAAGAGGGCGGAGCTCGGGGTCGTGTCTTGGCCGGGTTTCGACCGTCTTGTCCGACTTCTCCCGCCGTCGCTCGCCTTCTCCGCCTCCTTCTCCTTTGTGTGCATCGTCGCTCGCACGACCGCCGCCGATCGCTGTCCACGCCGCACTCCGACCATCATTGCAGCGTCCAGCCCCGTGGCCAGGTTATCAGACATGTCCGGCGCTGACTTATCGTCGATCCCGCGCGGTCGGAAGCCCCCGGCCGGTGCAGGATTCGAAGTGATGCAGCCATCAGCCCATTTTGCGTGCGCCTTTCTTCGACCCCGGATTCTCCACGAACATGTGCCTGCGCGTCTCCAAAGAATCCAGTGCCGACTAACCCGATCAGGCCATTTACACCTGCGTGGCCCAGTCGGGGCGCGCCGAAAGGAGCTGACTCGGTCGGTCGAACTTCCTCGATCGAGGCTGAGGGGTGGTGTGAGCATCACCAGCTTCATGCCAATCCCTCACTCCCGGTCGTCGACTCCAACAGCCGCTGTTGTGAAACTCTCAGCTGACATCAGGTCCCCCGCCTGCGATGAATCTTCGCGCAATCTGCTGCCTATCGTGCTTTAAATATGCCTGACCCGGTACTCCCATGCTGTTCTCAGCCCCATCATCCCAATCCGATTGAGCCTCATCGCCTCTGATCGCTGTACATACGGCCCACCCCTCTTCTTCCTGTTGATATTTCAAGGCACCGCCTTTAATCTCCCCCTCTCCACTCTATTGAGCGAAATCTCCACTCTCCGCATAGCGCACCTCTCATCTCAACACCACCACATACAAAACCACCATAATGTTCGCCGCCCGCGCACCATCCACCATCCTCCGCGCACGGCCCGCCGCCGAGCTGCTCCTCCGCTCGCGGCCCTCCGCCCGCCTCTTCCACCAGACCCCCAAGCTCCGTGCCATGCCCAAAGATCCTCATGCCGGTTCGCCGTCCCCCCCTGCCCTCCTCCCCACCAACCCACATCACTAACAAACCTGGCAGCCCACACCGTCTCCCAACGCGTGAGACAGGCCGTCAAAGGCATCCCCGTCGAGATCTATCCCCTGGGTAAGCGTGCCCACCACACATCCTCCGCCGTCGCTTCGCTGCCGAGGTCGATTTCGCGAGAACAAGAGATTGCTGAGTATGTCGAATGTGGCACAGTCGCCGTCATCGCCTGCGGCCTCACCTTCGGCATCTACTCGTTCGTCAGGCCCGCCCGGGAGGATCCCACGCTGCGTCTGCACCGGAGTCGCCACAGCGATCATTGATTGCAAAAAGGAAAGAAAAGGAATTTAAAGGGGATATAGGAGTTTTGAATTTGGGGAGCTGGTTGATACCATCTGGTGTAGGATTATGGAGTATAAACTCTTTTTTGCAAATTCACAAATGCTTGTTTCGTATGGCTGTGCACTCATCATGACGAAGGAAAGTGTTATGGCATATTTACCTCTTGGTTCAAATGGTCGTTCGGATTATTCGAACGGTGTGCTCTTTGATGTCCTTAAACATTGAATTATCCCATATTCCAGCGTGCAAGAATGCACCAACAGTCTGGTATTCCCCGCCAAGATCTGTGCGAAGTAACAGGAGTCCTGACAGTGCAATGTTATCACTGCTCAAGGTGGCTTTGTAATTTAGAAAGCAAGTTGACATGGGGCTATGTTGATGTTCCTCCTGTCGTCGCTCACTGCACTCGAAGATCACCACCTCCTTCTCGAAAGACACGTTTCTAGAAGAAAAAAGCTCTCCTTGAAAGTCCATCCTCAACTGACCCACTTAAATTTGTCAACTTCACTCCTGAGGAACACGAAATAGGGTTCTTCCCGCACGTTGTAGGTCTTATCCTCGAAATTCCTTCACTTGAGAGGATTCTGGCCGGAGGGTTCTTCCATTGGATGTTAAGCCAACGTGCGAAATTTTCTGACTGGTCATTTGAGAAATCCATGTGTCACCCCCATGGAGGCAACCCGTGTACTCACCATCGTCTGTATGAACTCTCAAGTAGAAGTCTTCGGCAAGCGCTGTATTTTGTATCTCGATTGATATGTGGAGGAATTGTAGGCCACGGAACCACTCATACCACGCGCGAGTAGTGATGATGCCCGTCTTAGCTAGGCAGGCACTCCTGCTCTGACGTCTCAGAATCAAGTTCCAGAGCAGTCTACAGAATACGCACCCTGATTCTGAGTTTGAGAGCATCGAGGGGAGTGCGGGAAGTGTATCTATTCTCTCGTATGGGATCTCCAGCACCGCTGATCGACTTTGGTTTGGCTTGTATGCTTTCTCTCCATCGTTGAAAGTCTTGGATAAGATCTTTTCGTGTTCCGGTTCGTTGAATTGGATGCCCCGACAGTGCCCGCACAGACCGGATAAGTTGTAGGCCATAGCGAGTGACCAGAATGTGAAACGGGATGGCTGAAGCGGCTGGCTTCGGACATGGAGTTTCTACTACGACATGACAGGTGATGGAAGCGCGCCGGGGACAATGAGGTGAAGGGTGCGGCGTTCTAGAAGACATTTGACAAACAGACAGCATAGAAGCCTTGCGGCACCGCCACCATGACGCCAACCCTGCTTGCCAAATAGGTGCATACATGTGCATGTGCCAAGTGATGAATCAGACTTCAGATACCAGACACCCCTCCACGAGTAGAGCTCCATGAACTTCAATATCAAAGACAATTCTTATCGTGAAGGCCTATACAACCCTCAACTCCACCAACCTCCCTTCCACCCCCTCCCCCCTCACTAACCCCTCCACAAAACAATGCGACACCGCCCTCCACTCATTTCCCTCCCCCTCGACCCTCCTCAACACCACCGGCGCATAACACCCCGGCACTACCGCAACCACATCCCCCACTTCCACCGGATGTATACACGCCCCAAACCTTCCCCTCTCCGTCGTCACCACCGGATACACAACCCCCTGGTGCCTCTCCAGCGCCGTCACGAAAACCCCCCGGATCGCCGCAAACCGGGACGTCGGCGGGGAAGAACTCCCTGAACCTGCTCCCCCGCCACGGCGCGTACTCCGCGTCCAGCAGCGCGCGGAACTGCTGCAGGTCGACGAAATTCGCATGGTCGAGGACTGGCGCCGGGCAGGGCGTCGAGCCAGGGGATGTCGAGGACAGTGGGCGTGCCGCGGCAGTCGAGCGGGGCGTGGCGGTGCAGGGTGCGGACGATGGCGGTCTTGAGGTCGGCGCCTGGCGGCGGCGCGACGGAGGGCTGGCGCGCGGGCTGGAGGACGCTGAGGGCGCCGTTCGCGTATCCGAGGTGCGGCGCGGTGCCGGCGATGGCGTCGCAGAGGAAGGCTTTGGTGACGAGCGTGCGGCCGTCTTGGGACACTGAAAAGTCCGGACGTAGGCTGGGTGCGGCGGTGCAGTCGGTGGCCCAGAGGTAGGGGTCCCAGCGATCCGTGAGGTCCGCGACCCAGCTGGGGACGGCGAAGTTGGGGTGCATGTTGCCGGTCAGGACCATGTCGAGGTTGCCGAACCCGTGGATGAGGGCGCGGCCGAAGTCTGCGTAGACGTGCTCGACTGGAGCGGCGTAGTCGGGCTCGATGTGGCGTACCACGTAGTCCGGGATCATGCCCATCAGGCCGTAGACTTTGTCCCGCGGGTCTTTCTCGTGGGCCAGTCGGCCCAGCATGAGCAGCAGCGCGAGCTCCTCCATGTCCACCCTTTTGCGTTCTGCGTCGCTGGAGTCTCAAGGCTAGCGCTCCTAGTGGCGCACAACGAGCTCCATCAGCTTCAGGATCTGCCACACCCGCTCCCTGCTCTTGATCGCGCCGGCGATGTTGGTTGCACGAGCCAAAAAGTTCCGCAGCGGGATGAGGCTGAAGACGTAGGGCCCGAAGAGCAGCGAGGCGTTGAAAGGGCCAAGGCACTTCTCCTGGATAATCCATGTCCGGGTCCAGTACGTGACATTCCCCAGCCTTTCGACAGCAGCGCGCAGCGCCGAGCTGAGCAGCGGGTCTTGCAGAGTCCTGGTGATGGCCTGCTTGGTGGAGGCGTCGTCCACGCAGCGCGAGACGATTCTCTGCAGCTCCACCAGGCTGGCCGCGTCGTCGTCAGTTTCTGAGAGCTCGCCCAGCCAGATGGTGACGAGCAGGGCACGGCCGAAGATTTCGCCCATGCGGCGCACTTGGCGGCTGCGCTCTTTCAGGTCGGCCTGGTTGATGGAGATGGCGTCGACCCATAGCTTCAGGCCGTCGAAGTAGTCGCGATGGTGGACGAAGCGGCGCAACGCGGTCTCGAGGTTGCGGCCGACGAAGAAGAGGGTGCCATTCAGTAGAATGGGCCGCTTTTGTGACTCGTCGCCATAGGTGTAGCTCAGGGCACCGTAGTCTCCCCAGGAGAAGCGGTGGTAACGGGGATGGGCGGAAGCGCGATCCGGTGGGGTGTCGGCGCGTCCAGGAGGACTATGAGAGGAGTAGCGATCATTTGTTTCGGTGTGCCAGAGGTCATAGCTGCTGCGCCGTGACATGGACGGTGTCTTCACGACGAATTGGTCATAGTCATCCAACCGCTCGTCGAGTGAGACATGCTCAAGGGTGCACCTGACCAGGCCAACATGTTCGGAAGATGCAGGCGTCGTGGCTGCAAGATCGTCAGGCTTTGAAAACGATAGCACGCGAACCTCGTTGCGCTCTTCTGCCAGCGGTTGGTAGGAAAACTCGGGGACGGAAGCCATCGTTGCAGGAGGTAAGGGCCGAGCGTGGGAATAGTCATCGCCGAGAACGAAGAAAAGCCATCTTCAGCCGTGCCTCGGAAGGTCCTGCCGTCTGCTGAAAGAGTGCAGTACACCGTTAAGCACTATGCTAGAAGTAGAGCCCTGTCGCACCGCCACAACGATTATCAAAAGGACCCCACGCAAGGCCATCTGCGCTGACTTACTTTGTTCATCAGATGATCATCGGCTCTAGCATAGACATCAGTTGTGGAGAGCTCACAGCACCGCTCCATCAAAGGCAAAAAAGGTCTCTCATTTGAACTACAGAACCAAAGGAACAAGTGAAGCAGAAGAAAAAACCATGGTCCGGTCCTGACCACTCCTCCTCCATCTTACCTAGCCCCCAAACGAAAGGCGGGCGGCACCCAAGGAGGAGAAGGCAGCCGATGAACGAGCGCAAAATCCTCCATAAAACCAACGATCTCGTCTCTTGTCTGAACAAAAATGACACCAATGAAAGCTTTCAACGGATGAATACAACAGGAAGGAAAACGCCGTGAAGCCCCCAACCGGCATACCACAATGCTGCCATTAACTCGAAACAAGAAAGAGGAAAAAGAAAACCCCGTCAGCCCGTTACAACGAGCTCCCCTGATCGAATTCCACAACTCTCCTGCTGGCATCGCTAGCCGTCCGGTCCCTGCTCGGCTTCAGCGCCTCTCCCAACAACTCCCCATCCTTTCCACCAGCTCCCTGTCCTGCTCCTCCGCTCGTCCCCTCCCCGGTATCGGCGTCAATCAAGTTTTGCACCTCCGCCTTTGCCTTCTCTTCCACATCCTCGGTCTCCGCGCCCTCCAAGAGATCCCTGTCCCTCTCGTGCAGACTCCTCGTCTCTGCACCGCCACCGTGCTTCCCATCGTCTTCGTCGTCATCATCGTCGGCAACGTGGCCTTGAGCGCGTTCCATCTCGCGCTGGGCCTCGTCCATGCGGCGCTTGACCTCCGCAGCGACGCGCATGCCGTCCGAGACGATGTTGTCGAGCATGCCGCGCAGACCCTTGCCGGGCGGGACGATGCCGCCAGTGCTTGGAACGGATGGGAGAGAGACCGATCCGGCGGAATTGGCAGAAGTAGGGGTGCGCCCGGCGTTGGCAAAGGTGGTGAGATTGGCGCCGGTAGTGGTGGGAACGTCGGAGAGGCGGAAAGAGTTTGCGAAGGCGCGGTCGAAGAAGTGCTCAAGGGTCTCATCGGCGAGTATGACCATGCGGAAGGTTGGGAGGGTAATGTGAAGAGGATGAGCAGGGTCCAGAGCCGCGTTCGCCGATTTCACGTCGGGCTTGGGGGAGAGTGGGGCCTCGTCTGTTGCTTCGTCGGCCTTGGGGGCAGGCTCGGAGGGTTTAGGCTTGTCATCGATTTCGAGGAGATTCTCTTCGTCATCCTCGTCACCGATACTGAAGTCGTTGACTGCGTCCGAGGTATTCTTGACTTCTTGGCCCTTGTTGATTTCGTGATCAGGATCGGCATACTCGAAGCATCGTCGAATAAATGCCGATATACTATTTAGAATCGCTTCGTCAGTCGTTCTTGCTTCAGGATCGTCTGTCGAAACCAGCTCATTCATGGACCTCGTAGGTGAGCCCCCGTCGTCCAGGCCTCGCCTTGTCAGGAATAGTAAAGCCTCTGAAATCCTCAAAATACCCTCCCTATCCACCCTGCCATCACCGTCATCATCGTAAAGCTCAAAGAAGTACTGAATGTTAGTCATGATGTCCTTGCTTCCCTTGACTGCTGCGAATCCGGACACGACGTCCTGAAGACTTAGAGTTCCCTCATCAGTCCGGTCCCATTTGCGGAAAATTCGTTGCATGAATTCGTGATCGGCAGGCTCAGGACCAGATCCCCAAGGGCCAAGGCTTGAACGAGATCGATTGTTTCCAAAGTAGGAGTGCGCTTGCTTTTCTTGTTCAGTAGGAGGTGTAGGTGAATCTGTAACTGCCCATTTGGCGATGCCTTTTGATTGTCAGCGTGCCCTTCTAAATTACAATCAGTCTCGACTCACCTGCAAGGAATTCCCTAAATGCATCATAATCCATCTGTGTGGGACTTGGGCCAAGAGCAACTCTACCCTTTTCAACGTCACCGCCGAAGGAGAATCCAGTGATGAGTTGCGAGGCCCGCATTTTGCTGGCTCGCTCTTTCCTTTCCTCCTCTTGCTTTGCCTGTTGAGATCTTTGCTGTCTCTCATATAGGACACCATAGAACTTATCATAAAGGAATCCGAGGTCGTTCATACTGAGCTTTTTACTCTCGGATCCTAGGTTTCGTAACGACGTGCGCTTTGCAAAGTTCTCAATGTTGTCCAAAACAACCTCCTTATGTTTCGCACGTTGCTCGGAGATGGTGTTCTGCGTGATTCCTGCAAACTCTTTGAATGCGATGACCATGAGCTCCTGGAACCTGGTGACCGCTCTCAACTTGGCATTGTCGGATTTAGGATGGGCGGACTCGTCCAGACGAGCAAAGTAGGATTTCAAGACAGAAATAAATGTTCCATCATCCGTAGCATCTAACAGCTCCTCTCCATTGATTCGAAGGATCGCAAGGCCAATCTGGAAAAGAACCTTGGGGCCTTCCAGGAAGAAGACATCCAAAACGCGGAAAGCGAAAATCAACGGCATCGAGTTGATGTAGAGCGAGAGGAACCAAGGGAGTGAAACGACCGATAGCTGGATATCATACTTTTGTAGATGGTCCCAGAGAATAGGCATGGTCTTCTCCACAAGCGATTCGAACACGCGCTGATCCAGTAATGTGCCGTACATGGTCGTGGAATAGTATCCTGGTAGTAGTCGATCGCAAAGTATTGAGAGCAGGAAGAATGCCTGCGGTTCGGACATGTAACTGCGATAATTAGCTTCGGTGATTTCATAACCCAAAAACAGACGTACATGAGAAGCGCAGCTACGACAATATTCATAGCTTGACAATACCCAACCTCAGGATTTGTCCAGCTATATGCAGTCAAGACACGCCTCAGACGATCGATACCTTCATCGTTCTGGAAACCAGGGTATTCAGGCAAGCTTCTGTTGAGATCCTTCTCAATCTCGTCTATAGCAAGCGACTCGCGTCCCGTGTTTTTCGTAAGAGTTTCTTCGTACAGCTTCGGATTTTGCAGACGGAGAACGAATGATCCAGAGGTAAGCTCCCAAATCTCGCCCCTCAGGCGATTTGGTAAACCGACACGGATAAGTTTGTGGAAGGTTGGCTGGCGAATAAGGGTAGCATTCCGACCGTTCTCTGCCACGGGTCAGTTTCCTCCACTGTGACAGCTCTGATGAAATTCATACCTCTTAGGTATTCCCGCCAAAGCCTTATTTTTGTTGGTTCGCGCAGCTTGCGCGGATTCCCAGGGTACTTGAACTGCATCCCCAAGCCGGTATCCGGGGGTTGCCGCTTCGGGCCATCCCCATCCTTCGCACTCGCATCGTCGGAGAGCAGGAATTCCGAGTAGCACGTCTGTACGACGGTCTTGAGATTCTCTACGTCCTTAACTCCTTCGCGGAGACCGCGCTTCAAGGCGTCGCAAAATCGTTCGCATTGCTGTCTGCTTCCAGCCAGCTGTATAGTAAGCTTTTGCGGCACGGTGCCCTCCTTCTTCGCCCTATTGGCATCGACCATGCCATTTATGGTTGTGATGGCCAGCGCGAACATGTAGCTTTGGCTGTGCAGGCGCTCAACGCGGCGGATGGCGCAGAGCGGGATGGTAAAGCCATTGCCCGCAGGTCCGGCGCCATGAGTCTGCCCCGTAAAGACGGAGCTAGCGCTCAGGCTGGCGGTGGACAGGAAGCTCGAGCCCTGGGTGGAGAAGCACAGGAACTGCTCGCTCAGGTGGAGCTTCCCGACATAGTGATTGCCCTGATGCCGGTCTGCATTCTGGCTGTCCTGACTTGTGCGGGTGGTGTGGTGGCCGGGGAGGGTCAGCTCGGCGGCGATCTCCTGGAGGGGGTTCTGCGACTCGGGAAGGCGGAATTGGTGACGAAAGAGAGTGGCTTTGGAGGGGCGGCGGTCTGAGTTAGGACTGGCGAGGGCGAGCGACGGCTCAATGAACTGCTGGGCCTTCTGCACCAAGCTCGAGATGTTGAACATGGTCGCGGATGGAGGGGCTCATTTAGCTGGATCGGGGGTCAGCTCGCATGAGAGAGGTCAGAGCGGCGGGCGCTGGGACTGACGCTTCATACTACGTGGCAGGCAAGTCGGAATGCTCGGCGAGCGCTTGGAGGGGAGCTTGGTATGTAGGGCTGAAGAGAAGCTGTTATACGGTCGAGTCGACCTCTTGCGGAGCGCAAGCATTCCCGTGTCCGTCCCGATCAATCGGTTGAATCGCGGGATGACCTCACGCTCTTGGCAGCCGCCCAAGTAAGTGAGCCTCTGTAACCACAGACAAAGCCACGCCGAACACGCGTTCTCGATCCATACAGACCCGGCAAAGCAACCAGATGATTTCCACATGCATTTCCACATCACATCCTACCCACTATTGATACAGGATTCACCGAGTCATGCCACTGCCATACGCAGTAATCCGCCCAGAAACCGCACACCACCAACGCCGTTCACATGCCCACATCCCACCTACTCCGGATCCGCCGCCAATTGCGACTCGTCCACAATCTCGCCAGGCATGCGGCCTGTCTTCTCGATTTCCTTCACCTTCGCCTGCCCTTCCTCCGTTGTTGCATCGATGACACCCTCCTCCAAGCTAAGCATTCCGCCGTTGCCCAGCTGCTCCACAACCTGCTCTGCCTCGTCCACACTCATTTTCGCTAGCACCTTGTTCACTTCGTCCAACTTTCCACTTTCAAGTGCCCTCTGAAGGCCAGGCGGGAAGGTGTCAAAAATCGCTCTCGCAATCTTGTTGTCGTCATACAACGATTCCGGATTCGACTCGTCCACTGGCTGAGGCACACGGATGTTGATGGTGGTATTGGGATCAACAGCGTGCAGCTGAATCTGTTCAACGCCCTCCGGCTCAGGGTTGTTCTTGCGCTCCTCAAGGATCTCAGCCGCGCGCGTATTGATACGCCTGTAGGTGTTATCAACATCATCCTTGAAGAGCTTCCGGGCCTGGTGATCCTTAGTCGTGATGCTGTGTTCTCATTAGCACGCGTCATGTTATTTTCACTCTAAAAGACTTACCGCTTGAAGAACAACTGCACACCATCCTTGCCGAGCTGACGGCAGTACTGAATGAGTAATGCCTGGTGCACGCACTGGTGCGCGTACTGGTGCTTGCCCTCCAATTCCGCATCGAAAGCCTCCACAAGAAGACCGTCCGTCTCCTTCTCCTTCAGAATATTGGGATGCTGCGAAATGAACTGCAGGCTAGAACGGTAGTCATCCATCTTGATACTGGCAAACTGCTTCGCATCGGGGCTAGCCTTGATGTTGTCCGGATCATCATCCTCAATATCTGCGTCGGCACCAGAGGATTGACCGGTATCGGTACGAGAGATATCAGGGCGGCCAGGGTTGAGCAGCTCCACCGAGTCTGTCTTTTGCGCAGGTGAGGAAGAAGGAGCATCAGAGGCTTTCTTCACGTTCGAGTAGTCAAATCCGGTGTGGAGATCATCACTCGTGATGTGCTTCTTGTCCTCCTTCTCCAGCTCAGCAAGCTTTGCCAAAAGCTGCTTCTGCAAGCCGGCCACTCTGTCCCTATGCTCTTGAACCTGCGTGATGAAGCCTTCGTAGCGGGTTTCAGGCTTCTTTTCATCCACCTCCTTCTTAACCTCATCCACAAGAGCTGCCAACATCTGTGACCATGTTGGCTTTTCCTTGATCTGGGTATGAACGCCCTCCGGAGGTGGCGGAGGCCGGTCTTGCGAAGGGTCGACGGCCGACTCCATCATTGACTGGAAGACAAGTTGGTCGGCGTTGTCGGAAGAAGAGGTGTCACGGTGAGACTTCAGGGCAGTGAGAAGGTTGTCAATACGCTCCATCAGGCCATCGTTGATGATCCGCTCGTACTTCAAGGTGGTAATCTGGTGACGGCGTTGAGCGCGCTCCATATGAATCTGGTTTTGCTTCGCCTGGATGAATGAGCGCTTGTCGACATTGGGGTGAACTTCGACATCCGAGTCATCGCTGAGTTCCAGCGCGTCCCACTTGCTGTAGTCGATAGGCATGGTGGGCTGCAATGAGAGTTTCGAGGTAGAAGGCGGGGTGCTGCTTGGCTATGACGTTCGTGGCCGAGTTGCGCAGAATAGCTTTCTGCGATGAGGGCGGGCAATTGAAATCGGTGGTAGCAGATGTGTGCCGAGGAGATTGATGCAGGTGGCCGAGATACGAGAAAGACGCCTGTGTGTAGAAGGCGCGGGTGTTTTTTCTTTGGAGTTCTACAGACCCCCCGCCTAGGTTGCAGCGGGACCCTTCCTGCCTGGAGCACGGGCCGGGCGACGCCTGCCACTCGCAGTCATCTAGCCGGTGTCATCATCACTTTCGCATCGTATTGCGGCTCGCAAGCCTACAACGTGCCTTTTTCACAACACTCTCTGCGTACCATCATGCTCACGCGCGCAAGGCCTGCTCCAGTCTCCTGCTTCCACACTATCCGTCCTTGCCGCTGGTAAGCAGCGCACACCGTCCCGGCCTGCAGCGCGCCTGCCCTTCTCCCTCGCCCACGCAATGCGCGCCGCTCTCGTGGGCGCCTTTCGCGCTCCAGCAACCCCGAGAGCTTTCGCCGACCTGCCAATCGCAAAATGGGCCACTTCGTCGCCTGCCGCGCGCAGGGCTTTCTCCTCGACGCCGTCTCCGATCTTCCGCCAGGCATCCCTCATACCAACGACGTCACCAGTATGCCAGCGAGCCGCCGCTCTCATCAACCCGAAAGTAAAGCCTACCAGTGGTCCTTCTACGCCTGTCAGAGTCTTCGCCACTTCAAGGGTCCTTGCCAAGGCTCGCCAGTCATATCAGGATGAGATGAAGAGCAAGGGCGTCGTCAACAAGGAAGAAGTCGATGACGAGGAACACGAATTCGCAAAGTCCGAGAAGGCCTCAGCCGCTGCTCAGGTCAATCTCAGTGCCAAACTCAGCAAGGATGGTCTCAGCAAGGGCAAGCCTGGCGGCACGACGGAAATCGTTCGGCTAATCAAGATCGCGAGGCCCGAAGCGAAATCGCTCGGTTTGGCCTTCATGTTCCTGTTGGTTTCGTCCGCAGTATCCATGTCCATACCATTCTCCATTGGCAAGATCATCGACATCGCGACCAATGAGAGCAAGGAGCTGCTCTTCGGTTTGGACATCAAGACTTTCTACACGGCCCTTGCTGGTGTCCTTGTGGTCGGCGCCGGTGCTAATTACGGACGTATAATAATTCTGCGCATCGTTGGAGAGAGAATTGTCGCACGGTTACGGTCTCAACTATACCGGAAGATATTCATTCAGAATGCCGAGTTCTTCGACGCCAATCGTGTTGGCGACCTCATTTCTCGCCTGGGTTCGGATAGCATCATCGTTGGCAAAAGTATCACACAGAATCTCTCGGATGGTCTCAGGTCTCTTGTCAGTGGGGCTGCTGGTTTGACTATGATGGGATGGGTCTCCTTGAAACTCACTGGTGTTCTTGGTATCATGTTCCCACCTGTGGCTGTTGCTGCCTTCCTCTTCGGCAGATACATGCGCAATATCAGCCGAAAGATACAAAAGAATCTCGGAACACTTACCAAGATTGCCGAAGAACGTCTGGGCAATGTCCGCACTTCCCAAGCCTTTGCTGGAGAGATCCAGGAAGTCGGCCGTTACAACCGTCAAGTCAAGAGAATATTCGAACTCGGCAAGAGAGAAGCATTGGTAGCAGCCACCTTCTTCGGAAGTACCGGTCTGATGGGCAATATCACCATTCTGGCAGTTCTTTATGTCGGTGGCGGCATGGTCAAATCAGGTACTATCAGCATCGGAGAGCTATCGTCCTTCCTTATGTACACGGCATACGCTGGGTCCAGCATGTTCGGTCTTTCGGGTTTCTATTCAGAGTTGATGAAGGGTGTTGGAGCTGCAAGTCGACTCTTCGAATTGCAAGACCGTGATCCTACCATTCCTCCAACAGCGGGCGAGCCGGTCAAGTCTGCTCGTGGGCCCATCAGGTTTGAGAACGTCTCATTCAGCTACCCTACCAGACCTGCTGTTACCATTTTCAAGGATCTCAATTTCGAAATCCCGGAAGGCACCAATGTCGCAATCGTTGCTCCCAGTGGAGCCGGAAAGTCTACTGTGGCCAGTCTCTTGCTTCGCTTCTACACTCCTACGAACGGCAGAATCACCATCAACGGGAAAGATCTCCTTGGCATGAATGCTAAACAACTTCGTCGCAAGATTGGATTCGTTGGACAGGAGCCAGTTCTATTCTCTGGCACGATCGCCGAGAACATCGCGTATGGTCAGCCCCATGCAACTCGTGCCGAAATTGTGGCAGCCGCCAGGAAAGCAAATTGCCAGTTCATCAGCGACTTCGTAAGTATCCTCCCTGTTCAAACAAAACTGAAAGCTGACGAATTCGCAGCCTGATGGCCTTGAAACCCACGTTGGTGCCCGTGGTACCCAACTTTCCGGCGGTCAAAAGCAGCGCATTGCCATCGCACGAGCTCTACTCAAGCAACCGGACATTCTCATCCTAGACGAGGCTACCAGTGCTCTCGATGCGGAGTCCGAAACTCTTGTCAACCAAGCGCTTGGGGTCCTTCTGAGGGGTAACAACACGACGATCAGCATCGCACACCGTCTGTCCACCATCAAGCGATCCGATCGCATCATTTGTCTCAGCTCAGACGGCCGCGTTGCAGAGGAGGGTACATATGCCGAGTTATCCTCCCGCCCAGATGGAGCTTTTGCCAAACTTATGGAATGGCAAATGAGCGGAGGCGAATCCACGTCGCCAAGACGTCAACCTCACGTCACGGAAAGCGAGGAGATCGAAGCAGATCTCGAAGATGCCGAGAGTGAGGGCGAAGATGTAGTGGAGGAAGAGGTGACGAAAACCCGGAAAGATAATGTCACGTCAGGCGAGGTGGTAATGGAGCATGCCAAGACCCAAGATCGGTGAAAAGGAAGTTGCCTAATTCGGCAGGATCGAACAACGCCTGCATGCGGGAGAGTATTGCATCCGAGGGTTAGCGACGAAGGCCTTTAATAAACTTGATCTCATGGGGAGTTGAAGCACTCGTCCGGATAGCTTTGTTACCGGAAAAATAAGACACTTGCGACCGGCGAATGCCCCCACTCCCCATGGCAGCAGCTCGAGTCTCATCGCACGCGGCGCTAACTGTCGGCTGCAGCACCCATCTCACGGGCCGAGCCGGGATAGCGAAAGCCGCAAAATCGACCCGGCGAAACAAAATTTTCACAGCCATACTCGTTCAAGTTTAACTGCACGCTGCGGTAGAAGAATTTACGTTAGAGGCATGTTTTGGGAGGCATTGAAGCGAAGGTTTTGGGTTTATTGTCGTGAATAACTATGGAAGTCGGAGTCGAACGATGCTCTTCTCTCGGATCAGGAGAGCTTACGGGGAAATGAGGTGATATCTGCGACCCAGCTGCGGCCTTCCTTGCGGCTAATGGCGCGGACTACGGGCAACTCTTCTCTTGGCCGAAGATCACTCAGCTCTGGCATTAGCACTTAGCCCGTCTGCTCTTGGCTTTGCGAAGAAGTACCGGGATGGTGGCCAAAAAAGTCGGAATGTATATTAGTCTACTCCCATCTCTTTCCAGACCTTGCTTACTTCTCACCATCATCCAACTTGCCCCTTTGAGATCTTGCCAAAGCAAGTTACATCCCTGTCTGGACCGCTCTCGGATCTAGAATCTCGTGCTGCACCCCACATTGACGCGAAACCTACCATTGGCCACCCCTGTTTTTGACGTCATCCATCCCGCATCGCCGACTGGTGCATTTATCATACATCTTCCAGAACTCGGCAATCATGTCATCACCAAGTGCAACG
The DNA here is from genome assembly GCA_011503125.2 of Botryosphaeria dothidea. NCBI lineage: Eukaryota > Fungi > Ascomycota > Dothideomycetes > Botryosphaeriales > Botryosphaeriaceae > Botryosphaeria > Botryosphaeria dothidea. The sequence continues at coordinate 1,225,943 of WWBZ02000007.1, forward strand.
ACGACAAACCATTGCTTAGACCACAACAATACCTGCTCCTCAACCCCGCACATAAATACGCCGGCGCAACCTGACCCATCCTCCTACGTTAACGAGCACAACAATCACGACTACTTCCCGGACGAACACATCCCGGGTAATCCGCACATGCTCAAAATCGCCTCCCACACCGCATATCGCAGCGCCGCACGCTCCCCATCTTCCATCCTCGCGAGGAAAGCTTCCTGGATCAACACAACCCGCAACATCTCCCTCTCCCCCAACGGCTCGCGCCCGACCTCGAAAGAAAACTCGCCCATTGGCACCCCAGTTGGCACCCCTAGAAGCAGATCCCCCGTCCGCGGCTTCGCGAGCACCAGCGCCGGTATGGGCAAGCAGGACGGCGTCGAGAACAAGCCCCCGAGGCACGAGATGACCGTGTTCGAGAACCTGCTCAGCGAGCAGCGGCGGTTCGGCGTGTTCAGGAAGGTGTTGCACACGGGGCTGTACAGGTGCGTTCACTCCTTGTCCCCATTGACAATCTCAATGCAGTTCATCTTGCTGACGCAGCCACAGCCAACTCGTCGCCATGGAAATCCCGCCCAACGGCGACATCGGCGAAGAAGTGCACTCGGTCGACCAAACGCTGCTCTTCACGCACGGCACCGGGCTCGCGCAGGTCGGCGGCAAAGAGCGCCCCGTCAAGAGCGGCGACGTCGTCATCGTGCCGGCCGGCACGCAGCACCAGTTTTTGAACACCGGTAAAGATCCGCTCGAGCTGATCACCGTGTACGCGCCGGCGGAGCACGATCCGCGGACGGTGCATCAGACGAAGGAAGAGGGTGACAAGGAGGAGGAGGATGGGATTGATATCGCACCCGAGTGGTCGCGGCGGAGTCAGAAGGAGAATGAAAAGGCTGGATTGGTGAAGACCGAGGGGGGTCCGTATGATGAGTGAAGTGGTTAATTGAAAAGGATATTTCTTACCATAGGACGGAATGGAATTGACGTTTGCCACCAATCTGATGGGAATGGTTTCATTACATTTAGGCATTTCTCCTCTACGTGGAGTCTGGAATCTGTAATATTATGACACGATTCTACGCAAATCGGAGTATCTTCCAACCTTAGTATGTACATATGATGTATTTTTGTGAAGCACTCGCCGTCCCAACTCTGGTAGATACCTTGGACAGCATTTGCCACGTAGAGTACACTCTCTATTCACTGCAGGAAGATGTCTTGGCCTCATCCCTTAATGGTCGAGACGCACCACCAGCCACTCATCCGCCACCAATTCATCCACGAACTTTACCCGCGCTTACCTACCCTTTCTCTCCACCATTCGACATCACCAATACCCATCCACCTTCCCCACACTCTAGCCTTACAAGAATCACGTCCATCAAAAAAGGTAACGCACTAAGCAGATCAGGAGCTACCTGCGTCAAGCGGACAGGGATAGCAGGCCTTGTACGCAGCCCCCTTCATCGGCAACATCCGGGACAAAGATTCCGGATGAGATTCGTTTTTCCAATGACCAGGAAAACGACGCGCCTCGACGCAAACTACCGAAGCTGCAGGGCCATTCGGCAATTAGTTACCGGATGACCTTGCGCCCCTTAGCCAAATGGCGCGATCATCCTTGCACAACGCACTCGGTACCTGCATCTAGATTCGGTGCTGTTAAACCATTCACGGAAAGTGACCCTGAGTAAGGGTCCAATGATGATGTGTTAATCGAATTGTAATTGAATCAGAGCAGAAATAGCCAAAAACCTTACAACTGAACCTCGACTTGAATATCCGTCATACTTGGCATAAGACTCCCGCTATAACCCCTCTCAGCAAAGGCTCGTGATCCCATCTATAATTACAAAGTGAATTGGAGGTCCGTCCGACACGACTCGGCCGGGATTGCCCACGGAATTCCGCCAGGTCTTTTCTAGCCTCGCGATCTTTGTGAGAACGTATCCACCCTTTTTTTTTATCGCAACATCGTATAGTTATTCGTCGATCAATGTGTCGCTTAGGTGACAGTGTAGCCACCGTCAACACGAAGTTCGGCGCCGGTAACGTAGTTCGAGGCATCAGAGGACAGGAATGTAACTGCACCCATCAGGTCCTCAGGTTGACCCATCTTACCCTGAGGAATCAACGAGGTCCACTTGGCCTTCAGGTCGGGGTTCTCGTCAAGAATCTTCTTGGTGCTAGGGTGGCTGTTAGAAATCATTGTCGTCCCTGAAAGCACTAGATATATAAGACTTACAGAGCAGTCAACATGTAGCCGGGGCTAATGCAGTTGACACGAATCCCAGCGTGAGCCCACTCAACAGCAAAACTGGCAGCCAAATGACGCACAGCAGCCTTAGCAGCGTTGTACGGAGCCTGAGGTTGGGGAACGTTCACAATGGCACCGGACATGGATCCAATCATGACGATGGAACCCGGGGCCTTCCTCTCCATGAGGTGCTTCGCGACAGCCACGGAGAAGAGGTAGGTGCCATCAACATTGACACCCCAGAGCTTCTGGATGCGGTCGTAAGGGTAGTTGATCGCATCGAAGTTCTCGGTGAAACCAGCGGAAGTGACAAGGTTGTCAATCTTGCCGTGCTCAGCCTGTACCAAAACGTCACCAATAACGTCCTCGCCAGTATGAATGTAAATGTGGTATGGAGAGCGCAGCGATCGCAGACCGCGGCATCCGACAGCTTGCTGCTTGAACAGCGTTCTGGCAATCGCTTGCACTGAAGCATAATGATCGCCATTGCGCAATCCAAGCTCGCTAACATCGGAGGCTCCGGGAGTAAAGATCACGTTACGTCATGCAGAGATTTCGGAGCAATGATTTGCGCACGCGGAGTGAGATCTGGTGATGCTCTCAACCCAAACCATCGCTTCCTCTCTGCATGCGTACGCATCGATTCTGCGGGCAGTGCACGCATACGCTTGTGGGGCTAGGGTGACGGGGAATCGGGAGATATGCGTACCAGGATCTCGGCGATCGACTCGTTGACGGATGTGGGGTTGGACACGTCGGCATAGTGAGCCGTCACCTTGGGAACACTGTATAACGGTAAAAGAGTTAGCAATTGGCGGTATCTTGGAAATGTCAAACATGAGGCTGGCGACCAAAACGTGCGGAGGTGGCACGGTGGGAAGGACCCCTGGCGCTTCGTCACTGCCCAGACCGCCCAGCGCGATCACCCCAAAAGGAATATGCTATCGCAGAAGCGCGTAGAAGTGGTGCGAAAACTTACACGTCGGTGTGGTGGTTCTCCCTGCGGAAGGTGTCCATCAGGCCCTGCGCAGACTTCTCTGCCTCCTCTTCTGCGCAATTGTAAGCATCGATAGCAATTGAGATTTGGGCCATTGAGGCGACTTACTGTGCATGTCGACAATTGCCACGTGAGCGCCGCTGTTGACGAGAGCTTGAGCCATGACGAGACCCAGGCCGCGAGCGCCGCCGGTGACGACTCCAGTGCGGCCCTCGAGGGAGAAGCTGGAGAGAGTGCGCTTGAAATGCCATCCAGCGCGTCCCTGGGAAGGACGCGACGAGGGCAGGTTCTCCTCACCGGGGTACTCCCATTGGACGCTCTCATCAGTACGGGCGAACTTGCCCTCATGCTCGCCAGACTCACCGGGCGCACCGGCAGTCGTCGCAGCCTCAAGGTCGTCCTTGGCCTTGTCGAAGCGCTGGGCAGTCAGCGACAGCGGACGAATGTGGGCAGCAGCCGGACGGGCAGCATGCTGGGCGAAGAGGGGCGACGCCTGGCGGGCAGCGCGGCAAAGGAGTTGTGGTCGCAACATCGTGAGACTTTTGGGTGCGAGGGAGCTTGGGTAGCTGAGTTGGGCGGCAAGCTCAAGCTCTGGGACAAGGGATAAAAAGAAATTGCAAGATAGGGGAGTGACAGGCGTGCAGGACACGAGGTTTTGTAAGCGTGCAGCGGTGAAGAGGGCTGGTGTGTCACCGAGACCGGCGAAGCTCAGGACGGAGGAGGTTTTTGCTGGCACATGGGCAGAGCACTGGCTTCCCTCTTACATCAGGGCATGCTGGGGGAGCAGGAGCTTGGGCCGTTGGAATGTCGTGGCCCCGGCTTCCCCGGCGTCTGGGGCGCCGGTCTGGCCACACAGACGAGGAGACTCGCTCGTTTTCGAGCACTAGCGCGCCCCCTTCGAAGATCCTGACATCGTGCTCCACAACTCCCTTGCCCGCCCTGCCACCACGCTCCACCCTGACGCCTACCGCGACCCTGGCGGCGAAAATTCAGAAGCAAAAAAAAAAAATGCTTCTGTATCTGGTCTCCTTCAATCTGGCGCGGGCCCTCGTGGATCCGCACCTACTCGGCCAGACGCTGCTGGACGGCTTGCCGAAGGGCTCGCTGCTGCCCGACGTCATCGTCTGCAGCTTGCAGGAGGTGTCGCCCATCGCCTACTCCTTCCTGGGTGGCTCGTATCTGACGCCCTACTTTGATCGCGTCGCAACCAGCGTCCGCGTCGCCGCCAGAAAGCATGCCGACGACGAGGATGCCTATCGCCTCACCATCCTCCGCAATGTCGGCATGACGGCCATCATGGTCTTTGCCAAGCCTGACGTTGCCGACCGCATCAGATGGATCCAGACCGCAGGCGTCGGCGTCGGCTTCATGGAGATGGGCAACAAAGGCGCTGTTGGTGTGCGTCTGGGCCTTGCTACTCACGCCGACCGCGACGAAGAGGTGGAGATGACTTTTGTTGCTGCTCATCTCGCGCCCATGGAAGATGATGTGCAAAGACGTATCCAAGACTGGGAGTACATTGTCCGCAACCTTGTCTTCGAGCCAGCAGCAGACCACGCAGCCTCCAAGACTGCGGGCGCCAGAGCTATCGAAGCTGCAACATCAGAAGACGCCGCTCGGGATGAACAAGAGCCACTCATATCTGCCTCGTACGCCTCCGGACCAGCCTCCGCCCTGCATGGCCTCTACACGCCCACCTCGCACATCTTCTTCGCCGGAGACCTCAACTTCCGCACCCACGACACCGGCCCTTCCCCTTCGGACCACAAGACCTTCCCCCAACCCAACCACTCCACCGATTCCCCGAATCACTACACCCAGCTCCTCACTACCGACCAGCTCAACCGCGAGCGCAGCGCCGGCCGCATCCTCCAAGGCTTCTCCGAACTCCCCATTACCTTCCCGCCGACCTACAAGTACAGCACCCACCTCCGCCCGGACCCGACGAGCAATCCACCACCTTCCCCCAACCAGACCTGGGCCTGGGCAAAACACCGCTGGCCCAGCTGGTGCGACCGCATCCTCTTCGTGCCGCCCGCACCGCAGCCGAGCGACGCCTTCAGCTTCACGCCGCTCAATTACACCTCGCTCCCGCTCTTGCCGTCTTCTGATCACCAGCCGGTGGCTCTCGCGCTCACGCTCACCACGGACGCGCCGCTCGCGCCGCCGAAGGAGAGCGATGATGTGCGCAGGAAGCCGCCGTTCCCGCTGGATCAGGACTGGAGGACGAAGCGCGCGGCGGCGAGGAGGCGCGAGGTTGTAGTGGGCGTGTTGGCGTACTTGACGCTGACGTGGGAGGGCAATGCGGTGCTTGTTGCGATGGTGCTGGGCGCTTTCGGGGTTGGTGCTGTGGCCAAGAGCTTTGGCTGATGGATTGGTGGTGGACATGAGTGTGTGTGAGCCTACTATTTTTAATGACTGCATGAATAGAGTACCGGTGCAGATGGTGGTAATGAGCGGCAACGATGGAGGATTGTAGACCGGCAATGGCGTATGCTTTGAATTGAGTTACCTAATGTTCAGTAGAAATACGACCTTATGACTTCTGTACTTTGTATGTAGCCTTCCATTCTATTCAATCTTCGAAAAGGACTACATCAAAGCTTGCAGATATCCTGAAAAAGATTCAAATGGCTTGATCTTGATATTATGGCCACATCAATAATCCATGGGGAGTCGAAGCATTCGTCTAGACGTAGGTGTACAGGAAAGATGATTACAGTCACGTTCGGATGAATGTTTCAAATCCTCATGTGTGTTTGTGCTGACTCTGCGACACCACGAAGACCTTCTTTTCCCAAAGGGTAGAAATCACGATCAAGATAGCCGCTTTTCCCCAGAATCCACCTCCCTCTGTCCGCTCTGTCGACTCGCTCGCAACCATCAAGTATTGCCCTTCCCAATGCAGCTTTTTCCAGTAACAAGATTCTCCAGCTGCTCAATTACCAAGCACCCACCTTCGCCCATCGCTAGCGAAGCGGCCCGGGAAGTTCCTCCCTTGCTCAACCACGCATACCTCCCACTCTTCCCTATGCCGCCCTATCTCTTCGTTTCTCTCAGTCCCGCTCACCAAATTGCCTCAATTCCGACAACAGACCAATCAGCTCTCCATCCACCAGTTCCCTCGCTTACGTCGATCCGCCAGCCCTTTTGCGCCTCAGAATCCTTCAGGTAGCTGGCCCAAGCGTGACTAGAAGGGCAGTCCATGCGGGGCAAGGTCGCTGGCGTACTGTGGCGTCTGGGGATGCGGAGAAGGAGCGAACGGGGCTAAGAAATGCGCGCCATGTGTGCCCCTGCTGGGGGCGAAGCTCACGGGGTAGCCATTGGCATATGGCCGCTCTTGGCGAGATAGGCCTGGCATGGGGTGTTCGGCATGTTTACTGGTGTTGGGCGGCTCACGGGCTCATGCATGTGCACTTTAGCACGACAATTGGGTACGGTTCCAATCCCGTGCGAAGGGAGTCGGTCTCGTACGAAGTCAGGTGCTCTCGCCGTGGGGAGTGGAAGCATTCGTCCGGACGCGATCGTCATGGTTTTCTCTGAACAGTTGCGTCCGGACGAATGCTTCCACTCCCCACGCGTTTGTTCTTGGTATTGCCATTTTCTCGGAAGCAATGAAATACATCACTCAGAATGAAAAGAGACAAGATTATTGAAATCGTGATTTGTGCTTTTCCCTTCCCGTGGAAAGGGGAAAGAGGCATCTCGTCATCTACCATTAAATAGACATAGCCCGTATTCTTTATATCCCCAAAAATCCCAACACCATGCTTTCGACGTCCATCATAAAAACGGCTCTTTGGATATCATGACCAACTCGAGAGAGACTTTAGTAAAAGGAAACAAGGAAAATCCCCCCTCAACGTACATGACCTTTCCGATATCACATTCCCCCTCTTCAAACGGACTTGGGCTCGACGCTCTCGTAGACATCGGCGGCGCCGGTCGCCTTGGCAATGTCCTTGCGGGTAGCCTCGTCGGCGAAGGTGTCGTGCGGGACCCACTTGGCCGAGGTGGCCGGGGTGGTCTCCTCGAGCATGCGGTCGACCTGCTCGAGCGACAGGCCCTTGGTCTCAGGGACCATGAAGAAGGCGAAGAGCGCGCACAGGGTGCAGGTGGAACCCCAGACGAAGAAGACCTTGACGCCGAGGTTGCCCTCGTTGGCGTCGACCATATAAGGGGTAACGTAACCGAGAACAAAGTTCCAGAGCCTATAAATAGGGTCAGCCAAACTCTGATCGACAACATTCGTTTGGAAGACGGGGTTCTTACCAGTTGGAGGCGGTGGAGAGGGCGACACCCTTGGCACGGATCGGGAGAGGGTAGACCTCGCCGATGACGACCCAGGCGGCGGGACCCCAGGTGGTGGCGAAGAAGAAGATGTAGATGCAGACGAAGACGATCAGGCAGATGCCCTGAGCGTTGCTGTCCGGAGCGGCGACGCCGACGATGGCGACGATGAACTCGCACACCAACATACCGATGGCACCGAAGATGAGGAGGGGACGACGACCAAGACGCTCAATAGCCCAGAAGGACAGGGGGGTGGAGCAGACGTTGACGACGTTGGTGATGACGGAGATGATGAAGGCGTTCTTCAGGCCAACCTGCTGGAAGAAGGTGGTTCCGTAGTAGAACTGTGGCTGTGTTAGATTTCAAGTCATGTTAGGAAAGTGTTTGCGAGACTCACGATGAAGTTAACACCGGTAAGCTGCTGGAACATCTGGAGGAAGACACCGAGCATGACGCGGCGGAAGTTACCAGAAGGAGCCCAGCCACCCCTGAAGCAGTCAATCCAGCCAGATTGCATGTGCTCACGCTCGTGACGGAAGTTGGCGACAAGCTCAGCGAGCTCAGACTGGATGTACTCAGAGTCGACAGGCTGACCACGAATTCTGGCAAGGGCGCTGGCAGCCTTATCGAGCTTATCGTCCTTGACGAAGTAACGAGGAGACTCGGGCAGGCACAGAAGACCGCCACCAAGAATGATAGCCCAAGCGAACTGGATGGAGATGGGGATACGGTAAGCGCCAGAATCGGTGCGGTCCTTGGTAGCCTGGTCAACGCAAGAAGCGAGGAGCAGACCAATGGTAATGGCGAACTGGTATCCGGAGACAATGGCACCACGGACAGCCTTGGGAGCAATCTCAGACATGTAGAGAATGATGGTTGCGGAAACGAAACCGACACCAATACCAGCAATGAGGCGTCCAGCAACGAGCAGATTGACGGCAGCAGAGGCGACCTGGAGGATGACACCGACAGCGAAGACACCGCATCCAGCCACGACAGTGGTACGACGACCAATCCAATCGGCGAGGGAACCAGCGAAGAGAGCACCGAAGAAAGTACCAGCGGAGAGGATAGAGGTGATCAGGGATTTCTCCCAGGTGTGGTAGAGGTATCCATCGGCAGCGTTCTCGTCGGTCGAACCTGGGTGTCCGAATTCCTGAAAGAAGCATTTGTATTAGTGTTTATTATCTTCCACGGCGTAGCAGAGCATCGAACCTTCTTGAATCGGCTCATACCCAACACTCCACTGATATATCCAGAGTCATAGCCGAAGAGGATACCTATGTATTGCTGTTAGATATGGTGTAGTTGTGGGGCGGGTTGGCAGAATTACCTCCGAAGGCAGCGAAAACGCAAAGCAGGTATGCCTTGACAGTGACGGGAGCCTCCACACGGGCGGAGAGCTCGGCTTGACCACGAGCCATGGCGAGTGATTGGTTGTGCGGCGCGAAGTAAGTGTTGTTGTCTTGGTATCCTTCCCGGCCAAGGTGTGGTGTGGACCAAAAGTTGTCGAGAGAAACGCGGCTGGAGAAGAAAGAACAACACAAGGAGGCCCGGCAGTTAATATACGCGGGGCACAGGCGTCTGACAAAAAGAAGACGCGTCTGGGTGATGAGAGGCAGGTGGTAGGTGCGTGGGAGGCGGTGGCTCCTTTGAGCCCGAAAGTGCTTAGTTCACCACGAGCAGCGGGCGTCCGCGCGGCAATATGCGGCGCCCTGGCTCCGGAATCAGCCTCTCGTGCCGCATCACGCAGTGGCCGGGCTGCCGGGGCCCCAGGTGCGCGCGTGTGGAGATGCAAGGTGGTTCGGGGGACGCTGTTCCAGCTCGTCTAGAACGCGGAGAGAGCCAATGGCAAGCGCGGCTCTTCTGCAACGGGCCGGTCTGGGGCGACCGTTCGGGTAAGCAGCGAGAGTGAGGCCGGTGCTGATTTCCTCTTTCTGCCGCAGCCGTGGAGCGCCACGATTCCAGCCAGAAGCCAGCAGTCGGGTAAGCCGAATTCAAGCTGCCCAGCCGCTGCTTGGCCCAGGAAGGAGCCGTGCAACCTTCCGCGTCAGGCCATGCGCAGGCGATGAAGAAGCACGCCAGCTGTGCAGCATTGCGGAATCCTTCAGTGTTGTGTGCGCGCCCAATGGCTGTGCTGCCAGACATGGTCCTCGAGTCCCTGCGCCGATCGGGTAACGCTCCACGCGCACCTCACCCTCGCACGCGGGTCGAGTCGAGTTGACCTGCAGTAACGGTACCATGAGACGGCGCACGTTTGGCCGCAAAAACGAGCAATAGCAGCACGGCTTCTTCCTTGGTTTCAAGGTCGTGGCGTTCACGGGGGACACCAACTTTTTCTGCGCTTTCCCCGCAAACCCCAGCCAAACACGCCGGTAGGGCCGAAAAGAGTGGGCTCGGCCCAGAAGCGAGAGCGAGCCAGATTCGCTCCTGCCTGCCTGCCAGATCACATCTCCTGACAGTGGAGACGTCTGCTCGCGTCCGCCAACCTCACCTCTCGCGCTCTCTCTGTCTGCAAACAGCGTCGTCGGCATTCCAACCACTCTCTGCGCCACAACAACGGCCTGAACCGCGCCAAGAGTGCTCAAGCTCTCCACGGCCGCACGTTCCCTCGGCGCTGGTGCGATGCCGAGGTTGCACCGCTAACCTGGCCATTCACCGCGCGCCACAGCCTGGTCACGATGCGCTCCCATGGTGTTTTGAAGCGCCACACAAAGCGGCATTCGTGTCGCGCCTTGGCATCTCCGACGCCCCAATGCCTTTCCTGCCGTGATGCACGCCGGGATAGTCGCCAATCCGTCACCATTCCCGCCGTGTCATTCGTCTGTAGTCGGTTCCTTCGGACCTCGCTGTTCGGCTGCTACCGACCATGCGGATTTATCGACTCGCCATGTCGGAGCCGGTGTCGGTCTTACGGTCGTAGCCGCCTGTGAAGCTGTTGCTCTTTGTGCCGCTCAGCTCGTGGCAACCATAACAACAAGGCCGACGGACTGACGCCCGAAGCAGAAGAATGCGCCAACTATCTGCGTGTGATGTCGAGAGCAGCTGACCATCTCCGGAAACGGGCAGCTTCCTCTGGCTGCACGTACACGTTACAGCAACGTGACGGCCAGACGGCCAAGCTGATGAGACGGCGTCCACGAGGAACGGCGTCTCGAACCGTCTCTGTTCCACTCCCCCCAGATCTTTCCCCATCTCCGGCCCCCATTCTCTCTCCCCGGTTTTCGGACCCCAAGGTCTACCTGGAGAGGTGGGCCCACTCTCCATTTCCCGTTTTCTCTCCCCCCATTTTGCTCCTTTCTCCACATGAGAAAAGCGAAAATAGTCGGATGCCTAGACCCCAGCTCCACTCTTCCCACAGCTCATCACGCTCCTCTCCGTGCATATCGGCAATTGTGATACTTGCAAACGGCACTTCCCACCACGTCGCACCATATTGATCATTCAGCTCGACTAGGAAGGGCCGAGGCGAAGAAATGAAAACTTACGAATACTAACCATTTTCCCCTTCTACCACACCGTACCCGTACCTATCTCACCACCCAAGACCTCCGTCGCACCCTCTAAAAATACAAGAAGCAAAAAAATTCTTCTAGTGCCGCCCGGCCTCGTCTCGACTCACCACAATTTACCTAATTGGCATCTGTTAGTCAGGAACGCGAAGTAGTAGCGCGTGCGTTACGCGCTTTCGGCCGACCGCTTGCGTCCAGACTTCCCGTCGCGAACTACCGACCACCCGTGCCACACAGACCACCACCACCACCCATCGTCTGTCAGCAAAGAAGAAAAAAAGATGCGGCTCTTCCCATGTTCCTCACCGCCGAGCGTCCGTGTGTTGGGTTGTGGCTGACGGAAACACAAAAAGAGCCGCATGACATGCAGGGACTTTTTCTCATCGCCAAACGCCTCACTACTATCTCACGCATGATGCTATTAGTTCGTCGGCCGCCTCCGCCCTTTCCCATCTTCTGCCAAGCCACGGCGGCAACTCGTCACTATTCAGGCCCGCTGACGCTTTTAGTGGTCAATGAATGTGTGCGAGTTTTTGTCATCACTCGCGCCAAGAGGCGGTCAGCTGGTATCGTCGTTGCCCCTGGCGTGGAGTGAGACAAAAAGGCGGGTGGAAGGTCACGCGTGCGCTGCTGTTTGCGGGGGAGGGGCCTTCTCCTTTGTTTACGGTGTGCGTGTGCCTGGGCGCGTAGTGGAAGGGTGGGCTCAGCTGGCTGCTGAGGATATCGTTTGTTTGGTGGGTTTGCATCTCACGAGTCCGCGCGGAGATGAACGAGGCTGTTTGACTTGGAATGAATGAGTGGAGAAGGGCAGCGGCGAGGCAGAAATCTGCTCGCACTCTGTAGCAACATCTGCTCCAACATCTGCTCATGTGCCCATTATCACTCGTGGGGAGTGGAAGCATTCGTCCGGACGTGAGTGTTCAAGGGAATTCAAAAACACTCACGTCCGGACGAATGCTTCCACTCCCCATGCGTATTATTTGCAACAAATCAAAGCTCGGGATCTCGTTTCGCGTTATGAAGATGCTTGGCGGCTTTCATATAACTCATTGATTGTTGCATCTTGTTTCCATTCTGATGTATTTGATCTATGTCTGAAGAGATTCTGGTGCGAAACAGACTCTGTATGAAAAGAACAAGTAACAGCGAAAACATTTCGCTTGAACTACAGTAAGAATATACAAGAAAAAATTGAATTCCAGATCCATGTAGCAGTAATAAGGTTTGCGGCTCTTATACGGCGGTTTTCCCTCTCGTCAGCAAAAGTTGAAGAATCCATCCTACACTTCTGCACTGGTGTAACCGCACCCCGCCCGTTCTATACCATGCCCCGGCCCTTACAGCATCTCGAACGTCGAACGTAGGACAAACATCTGGACCCTTCTCTCCCCCCTCGACCGCGCATGGAGAACACGCCTCTAAAAATATCTCTCCATATCCCCAACGTCGATCATATTCGGCTATAGGAACCTTAAACGCATGTCTATAGGCAAGCATCGGATCTCGCAAATCTATAAGCACCTCGTATCTGTCAACAGCGGCATGTTCCTTTTGTTTCCCCCTTGTTTCTCGAAACGTCATCGGCCCTTTAGCTGAGGAAATATAACATGGGACGGACGGGCAGAGGTCCGAATTTCTTTCGGTGCCCTTCGGCGGTCCGTTTGTACGTACCGGGGTGCTGATCACGCAACTTTTTGAGATATACGAGGTCGGGCAAGGAGCTGTTGCAACAGGAAGCGAAGTCACACATGTGTGTGTGTGTGGTGGGGGGGGGGGGTGGAGGGTCCGTCCCGAGTGTTAAAATGTTCGGAGAGGTTGATGGCGTTACGTCCGGACGAATTGGTTGAAAATGGCCCCGCTGTTGCAATGTATGCCCATCTCATGCGACTAGGACTCGCTCAATCACCAGCCGATTCTGTCATATATATGGTGTCGTATTTGTTCAAAGGCATTCTCCGTTCGTATGTACATACATCATCCAGCTCAAGACATGAGCAAAATGATTGGTTGGTAGAAGGCGGGAACTATCCCTTGTAGAACATTTATTCGGCCAAAGAAGCTACATCAGGAAGCTCGTCAGATGTATGCATTGACTCGATCACGGCGCATGTGAAGCAACAATTTGGAGAGTGTGCATGATATGTCATTCATAGCCCATCCATCAGGAGCGTCCCAAGCACCTTTCCCCTCAATAGTACATAATGATACAGTAGAGCTTTACAGCCGCCCCTTTCAAGCATCCACTCTCTTGGGTATCTTAACCTGTCCCCTCTTCCTGTCCTCATGCGGCGCGCCATACCTCCAGCCGACGCCAGCAGGACTCTTACCGTCCCTACCGACCTGGTCGACGCTAAAGTCCTGGAACTGGAAGTCCCACCGCCTCCCCTGCACCGTCCGCGTGGCAGCCGCCTTCTCCGCGGCCTTCTTCTCCCGGCGTAGGCGCTCCTGTGCGTGCTTCTCGTTGCGTTCCTGCTGCCTGCGCACACGCGTATCAAAATCCAGGCCCATGAACTCGTCGCGCTCGGCCTCGACGAGATCCGGGTGTGGGATGCGCTTGTCGGCCGGCAGGAGGTCATTGGCGAAGGCCTTGGCCGCGTCCTCGCGCGTGAAGTGCCGCGACTCCGACGTCGGGTAGAAGATCTGCTGGCGAGTGGCCGGGTGCACGCGGATGTCGGCGATCGACTCGTGAGCCGGCTGCCACTTTAGATCGGTGGCGAGCCCCGTCGTGGGGAGCATCGACAGGACCGCTCTCGAGTAGGGCTTTGCCATGGGTTTCTCCTTTGTACTGTCAGCACCAAATATATAACGTTGTATGCAGTGCAAAGTAGGGTAGAAGTTGCGTGTAATCAGAGAGGCTCGCAAGCTGTTTTGTAACCATGTTTTTATGGGTGTCTTCAAGACTAATCGATTTTTGTGTTGACTCATCATTCGAACGACGGTGGTGGTGTTGTAGGAAGTAGAAAGGAATGATGCTTACCTGTGCCTCCCATTGCTTCTCGACCGTCTTTAACCGCACGACCGCCGCCACCCTCTCCATCGTGATTTTGTAACTCGAGCTGACCACCGATATGGGTGTGTTCCGCACAACAACTTCATCGTAGATCTTCTCACGCAGTTCCTCGCTCAGGACCGGCTGGCTGTAGAAGTGCCTGTTGAGCGGGAAGGGCTGCAAGTCTTCTCTTGACTCTGGCGGCAGCGCATCTTCGTCTTGTGCCTCGACTCCCGGCTCGATGCGCGCCTCCAGGCCGCCATCTTCCGATGAGTTAGCCTCCTCGCCGTCTCTCCTCCTCTTGCTTTGGGCTTGATCGCTCGCGCGGATGAGGTTGCCATACTTATCGTAGGCACCGAGGTAGTTTGTCGAGCCGGGTAACGGGTTTCTGAGCTTGGCGCCCGGTCCGTTCAACCAGTCGTACATCTGCCGCCGCAAGGCAGTCTGCTCACGATGACATGACTGAGAGAAGTTGCGAGCGTGCCATCGGCGCGATGCTTGTGATGCGCATTGAGACCGGGTGGTCGGAATGCAGTGGGAAAGCGAGGAAGGGAAGGCGGACGAGGGGAGCCGCGAAGGCATTGTGAGCTGCAACAAGATTTACAATGTATAGAGCAGGGAATATTAGATATAGAAGAAGAGAATTGGCGATAGGGAAAGGTGGCAGGGTTGTGCGGTGTGGGCAGGTTGATGATGGAGATGTGCTGTTGCAGCAGGTCGCGAAGTTTTCTTGAGGCGCGAGCTGCCGACAAGCGAGCGAGGCAGCCGACACGTGACCGGATTTATGACCATGGATCTTGATCGTGGGTTACTCCACCTCCGACAGGGCCTGAGCCCCGAGGTTGACGATCGTCATGCCGAGAGCGAGAAGGCATAGATCGTCAGGGCCTCAGTACCAATAGCATGTTAACTTTCGAGACTATGCAGGTCAGCCTGGCGATCCTGCACGACAATCCACTCAGTCTGAGACGTCTGGCTGCATTCCATTCTGCGAGGAGTAAAGACTGTTTGATTCCAGATGCAAAAAAACAAATTTCTGATGGGATCTAGCTAGTGTGCAAAAAAAGGACGAGAAAATATGGCAAACACAGGAGAGCGAAAGACCATGATGCAATGACGTCGTAAGAAACTCGTCCTGCCAGCCGTGAGGGAACACCATCCTAGCATGCACCTCCTTACAAAGCACCCTACAAATGTGCGATCCAGCGCCCGATACGCTTCCGCCTCGAAAAGCTGATCGCCTCGAAGCCGTATGCTTCGCGACCCAAAAGGCTGGAAACTGTCTCGAAGAGAATCGAATTGCAATAAAGAGACCCAAAAACACCCATCCCAGAATATGCCCTGAGCTCCAGCGACCGTGCTTTTCCTGCCCAGCAGACCAGGCCGATGAAGACCGTCTTGCCTCGATCAGTAGAGATCTAAGCGTGTGAACCAAAAGAAAATGGGAGTCCCAATGAACAGAACACCCGCAATAATGCAACAACGCTACCAACAACAGGCCATGACAAAAATGCAGAAAAACGCGCGTGAGGGGGAATCATTGCTGTATGCTGTAAATGAAACCACCTCCAAAGTGACCTGCAGGCCTAGGTGGCCATTGTGGAGTACGTCGCGCCGTAACCATGAAACCCATTTCCCGTGTGGGATAGAAACAAAAAAGAATACAGATGATCAAACACCATGCGAAATGACTCGGGAATGACAGGAAATGGTGGGAAAAGGGGAGGAAAAAAGAGACCAGGGAAAAACAGCGCGCCCATACTCCGATCCACCCAGTCGCTAAAACTCCTCCGGGATCATGCATGATAGCATGTAGCAAATGAGAAACGCAGTCCATCTATGCAATCAACGGCCCATCATGTAATCGGAATAGCCACCAGCCATACCGCTGAATCCGCTGTTGGCCGCGGCGGGTGCCATGCCTCCAGTGAGGGGTTGAGCTCTGATGGCGTTAGGCGGTACCCCGAATCCTCCATTGGAAAACATGCCGAAATTAGAAGACGCATTCATGCTCATGGGCGGCGACGACATTCCGGGAGGGGTGAGTCCAGGTGGTGGTCCTGTTGCTGTCGAAAACGTCTGGTTCATGCCAAATCCACTACCCATCCCTGGCATAGCATTATGGGGAGTTATAGGCGTCGCAGGGATGTTGTTGTTGTTGTTCTGTCCGTTCCGTACGCCCAAAGGATTCTTCGAGAAACTCAATCTAATACCACCCTTGACGCTGTTGTGAAGAGGATGCCCGTAAAGTTCGTTCAACGCCTTCGTTGCGAATGAAACATCTTCGAATTCGACAAAACACATCGGGCCATTCGCCTTGGTCCGAAAGCACAGCCTCTTGTAGCCGCGCTGCTTAGAGAACATAGCCTTGAGCTCATCCTCGGACGTGTCGATAGGGAGATTACCGACGTAGAGGGTGTTGCATGGAGGGTTCTGATCGGCCGGATTAACCGGAGGGTAGTTGTGCCTCTGATAATGATGCGGCGTCAGTTGATAATTGGAGTTCGGTCCCATCGGCCCCATGGTGGATGACATGTTCTGTGGAGACATGGTCGTGATTGGCGGTCCAGGAGATTGCACGGGCCCAACAGAACGCGGTGAAGCGAAGCTTGACAGCGGGGGAGAGGTCAAGCCGGAAGTACCGCCGCTCGTCGTGGTCAAAGAGAGGCTTGCAAAACGAGACACAGGGAGAGACGGCTGTGTGGTGCGGCGGGCCATATTTGGGCCATTTTGTCCACTTCGGGCATAAGCCACTGGGTCCTTGATCAGCTCGCTGGTCTCATCGTCGCCTGCATCGTCGTTGATCAGCTGCTTGCTGAGATTCTGGGTGGCCTCTCCAAATGTCTTGGTTCCGGTAGGGGACTTGGGCCCAAAAAGGCCTGCCTCGGGAATGGAGAATTCAGTACCGCCAAGGCTGGAGGAACCGTTCGGAGGCGACATCTTCTCCATCGACTGGAAAGTGCCGTTGAAGCGGGAAGACTGGCGCCCGAGGGAAGATGCGGCCGAGGAGGTTGAACCAGAGGTTTGGCGGCTCGCGGTTCCGTCCACAGTATTTCGTCTGGCACCGATAGCGCCAGGAACACTGTTGCTGGGAAGAAGTTCGACGACCATCTTTGCATCGTTTGCAGCATTTGCCTTTCCGTTCAACCGATCCCTGGCTTCCTGAGCGCCTGCTAAAGTTCTGAATCGTGCGATTGCGGAAACGAAACCTTTATCTTCGGCAAAGTCGGCCTTAATAATTTCTGTGTTGATGAGATCCTTGGCGAACAAAAGCATGCTGCGGACCGCTTCCTCGCTGGTGTTGCGCGGTAGCTTACGCAGAAGAACCATGGTGGCGTACTTCATGTCTGAGCTGCTGAGCGTCGGTTCCAGCTCGCTCAGCGAGAGCAACGAGGAAGAGCCGTTCTCCAGCGTCTTCCGCTCTCCGATCGGCGACAACGTGTAGCTGTGGGAAAGGGAGGCACCGGTGGTGGAAAAAACGTCTGCCGTCATTGCGCCCGCGGGGAAGGGTAATTTTGGCGGGGAGGACGAAGTAGAACTAAAAGAGCCGTGCAGGAATGGGCTGTTGGAAGAGAGATTGGACGGACTCGTGCTGCTCGAACTTGGCCCCGCGGCCATATCGTTCTTTGTGCGGCGTTGAGAGGGGTCGCGCGCGGCACAAAGACGCAAAGCGCGCGTAATTGAGGCGAGGGGACAAAGAAGGGAGCGAGCGAGACGGGCGGTCGAGGTGAAGCGATGGCGGAGGGGGAGGATCCGGCGAGGCTAGACTGGCGGGCGATCCTGCGGCAGGAGAATGCAACGGCTGATAGAGATCGGCGTGAATTAGAGGACGAGCGCTGTGCGAGCGATGGACACGGCAGTCGGGCGGTCGCGGGCGGGCTGGTGTCGTCTTGAGACCGGAAGTTCGCGATGCGATGCGACCCGACCGAGACACGGGCAGTTCACAGGCTTAAGCAGCAGAGCCGTGGGCCGGCAAATGGGTCGGCGGAAGGGTTCGTTCGGGCGCTAGCAGGAGCCCGGCGGCGTCAGGGAGATGCGCATGCAGCAGGTGAGTGGTGGGCGGGTTCAGGGCGTCGGTTGGTGGTGGAGGGAGAGCGTGTGGAGAGTGATGGGCGTGGTCGAGCGAGGGTCGAGCGCAGCTTGGACGTTGGGGCGCTTTTGGGGGGGCCAGCCAAAGCTTCAGCGATAGCGGGACGCGCGCGTCGGGGCCAATGGGAACGGGCGCGCAGACAGCGTTGGAACCGGAAGGACGAAGGGCGGGAGCGCGTGTGGGGGGAGCGAAGGGGTAGCGGGCAGCGGGCAGCGAAAGGCAGCGGCACGCGGGCGAGTGCAGCGCTGGAGGGCGCGGCGCCGGCTCCAGCACCAGCAGCGGCGCCGCTCCAGCACCAGCGGCGGAGGCTGAGAGCTGCGCTGCTTGCTTGGAGATAGCTGACACAAGAGGCGTGACTCGAGCGGGCGCCGGGGTGGGCATGCAAAGCCACAGCGGACTGAATTGGGCAGCACGCGCGCCGATCGCGCGCGCTGATAGCAGGCGGCCAGGCTGTTGCAAGTCGCGGGATCCACGACGTGCTGGGCCTGGCGGGAGCAGCCCGCGGCCAGGGCGCCCGCCGCCGTGGAGGGCGCTGATGCTGTGTGCTGCAGTCGCACTGCCGCTGTTCTCTGCTGCCATGCTGATGCCGCTGATGGTCGGAGCATATTTCAGCCCGTCGTCGCTGCCCTGCCATCCTTGCAGGCCTGGCGGCATCCTCCTGGCCGCCGTGTCGCGCCTTGGGCCATGCCATGATCCCAGGAACTGCACGCTGCAAGGTTTCCGTACCTCGACACCGGTCTCCCACTCCCACCAACGTTCGCAGCCCCGGCCGGTGCGCCCAACCCAGCAAGCTGGCCGCCGACGTCGCCCTGCAGCGAATCACTGCCCCAGGCCCGTCGGCAGACCAGCCGCCGCGGCTTGACTCATCTCATCGCTGCCCGCCCTCCCTGTGCTCCTGGCGAAGCTCATGATAAACTCTCGCGAGTCGCGCGCCCAGCGATGATCGCGCCGCGAACCAGCTAGCTGCCCGCGTGGATGCGCTCCTTCGCGCGCGCAGCAGCCAGCTCCTCGACACATGCGCGTCCGTGCCGCCGCTGAGACGACGCGACGCGCACTTTAAAACACCCCCAAACGGTTGCGTCGCCCAGCAAGAGCCTCATCCGCTATCCGCTCCCTTCCTGCTCGCACGTGAAGGCAGCCCACCCAGCCTGCAGTCCCGCTGCTGCCCCAACGCCGCGCAGACGCCCGCCGACGCCTCGCTGACCAGCCGTCTCCCATTAACCAGCCTTTGGTCTGCACGGTAGCTGACGTCCCGCCAGTGGCTGTCCCCAGCGGGCCGCCCGAGTACACACATGCCTCGCTCAGGCCCCGCTGCTGCTCCTGCCGCACGGCAATGAGGCACAGCTCGCAAGCTGGCGCTTGCCCGTCCTTGGTCACCGTGCTTTGCACCATCACGACTTTCTTTTGATCGGAGATCACGAACTGCTCCCCCCAGCGAGCCTTATGCAGTATCGCCCTGCAACGTGGAGCCATCCACGGAGAGGGCTCTTGTGCAACCACACCCACCGCCGACCCGCTATCCGTCTCCCGCAGCGAGTCGAACCGACGGAGGCCGCCCACCCACCCATGCTCCCCCCCCCCCCCCCTCCAACAGCCGGCATTCTCGAAGCGATCTCTTGTGTCACTCGAGCCGTGCTCCTTTCACAGCGGGCCGCGGGCTTACGTTTCATACCCTCGACGTGCTGTAGTACTACGAGTGTCACAGGCTGACGCCCTAAGCCCATCCAAGCCGGTACCTCGCTGACCGGCTACTTGAAATACGCACGATCACCTTCCACCGCATGCCGTTCTCTGTGCATACTCTGGTCGTGTTCAACCGCAGCACCTACTCCTATCCGCTAAGCTCCGTGTAATCGTTCCGGAGCGGCCTCGATGGCCTGTGTGCACCGAACTTGATCCACGCTGGAATGTGTCCTTGTTTGTTTCGATAAGGGTTTCGCCCAAACCGTCGGGATCAAATGAGATTGATCTGCGCTATCTATGCTCCAAAATTCCTTTTCTAGTTGTTTGAGAAGGCTGACAGCCAACAGACCAGCCCACTCACATCATGTTCTAGCTTGGTGGAGCATTGGAAAATCTGTAGACTTACTGCAAGGAAGCTCTGCGATCTCCAGCGCCTCCGTTGCAATCCCAAATCGACGCGCGGGCAAGGCTGAGGTCAAGCTGCTGTCATCTCATGCGCCTGTTTTTTTTTTTTTTTGGCCAGCCATGTTGCACTATACCAGGCGAAGGCCGCATTGTCAGAGGTATTGCTGACCTGTCTGCCTATTCCAGCCGACGCAGGTCAGCTGACTTCAACCGTTTCAAAATGCACCATGACGTTCGTGCTAAGGTTTTGTCAAGTCGTGCTTGACCCTAGATCACCGAAAGCTTCGAAAGTCCCAGCCTGGAATCAGGTCATTTCTGGCGTGGCTTGGGGTGGTCAGGGGCTTACTGGAGTTCAATGCAACCCCGCTCTCAGGTGCCAAAACGGGATGAATTTAGGTACCGCGTTGCCGGCGTTGTTGTATCCTATCCGGGTGCAGTTGACGACTAATTCGCCTCGCTTTTGGAAACGGATCTCAAGGAGCTTCCTTTCTTTGCGGCATTTGAATCTCGGCGCCTCTAGGTTTGCCCTGCTGGGATCCATCCTCTTCGTGTGCAAGGGATAATGGGACCTGAATCAGTTGCCAGTCGTCAGATCGACAGCCATTGCGGGGTCAAGCTACCCCCGTCGTATCCGCGCTGGCGGACTGATGTCTGGAACGGTCGTGGCTCGGAAGCGTGACTCTGCGCAGATTCTCTCGTATCGCTTCCTCTGGAGCAAGACCCTTCGGCTGCACGTCACGAAGTCATGTCAACTACACACTCCATAAATCTGGCGGTTCTGCTCCACTTTATCAGCCAGCGCTTACGAATACTGCATCTTTCTGCTGCACCCGCTTCTTTCAAAGGCGTTAAATCCGGTCCTGATGCTGCGGTTGCTCCATCATCTGGTCTAGCCGCGCTTGGCCACGCACTCCAGCTCTTGGGCCAAGCACAGGTCGAACACTATTCCAGGGGTGTCTCATCATCCGCACGTGAGCGCACAGTCGTCATGATCGGACGGTCGAGTCGCGCCGTCGCTGCTACCGCACCTCACCTCCTCAGACCGATCACCAACGTAGCCGTTGGGCAGCTTCAACCATGCGATGCCAAGGATTTGGAATCCGAGCTCTATGTTTAGTCGAAGGTGAAACTTCCCATGCTCATGTCGTTTTCTCCGTTAACGCCTTACATGTCCAAGCCCGAGATGCCGTTCGGGAATTGACGCTGGGGTAGCCGACGTAAAGAGGCAGTAGTGTACATTAACGGCAAAGCAAGATTGCCGCAACCCCTGCTACATCTCGGGGACCACCGCCTGGCAGACCACGAGGTGCACCCGCTTGCATGTCCGGATGTCAGCAGGGTTCAGGCAGCTGCGCGCCTGATGAGAGGTGCAGCGGGAGCAAGTGGTGAGGTGAAGGAGCGAATGGCAGGAGTGCCCAAGCCAGCCCGCGAGCCTTACGAGCGAAGCGGGCTTAGCCACCGATCCCGTCTGCCCGTCACACTACTCCCCCTCGAGCATCGGACACCCCAACCGGCTTTTGCAGGGAGTAACGGCGCCCTGGAGCCCGCTCCGGGTATGCGTGACACAGACCAATAGGCAGGTCCGGCCGAGTACTCCGAACCAGCATGCCATTCCTGTAATGGCGGGCCGAGGCGTGTGCCTGTCGAGTCATGGACCATTCATCTTTATTTCTCTTAGCTTTGCCCACTCGATGGGTGCCGGTGACAGCTTGCGTCGCCGGCCTTAGGCTCAATATTCCGATCCTTCGTCAGTTGCATCTTCTGGAACCTCAAAGTCAAGCACAGGCAGGATTTATGTGCACACTTGCATGCTTGGCCACCAGCGCTCTGGTACCGTACCTCGCTACAGGTGGCTAATCATTGGCGAATGTTGCTTGTTCGCACATTTCACCATCATGATAATGCTTGCACCATTTATCAGCCCAAGGCTGACGACCCACCACAGATGCGAACGCTTCTTAATACCACAAGCTTTCTTCCACTTGCCGGACACACTTGAATACGGTACCCATCTAAATCTTCTCGGAACCAAGCCGACAAGCGTACTTGTGACTTCCTTACTTTCATGTACGAGAAACAAGCCAAGCCTAACGAATACCTCAAAAAGTGGATCAAGCACCCATCTTCGTTGACTACTGCATCCTACAATTCCGCTCATGTAGGCCGATACCTAAGAACTCCATTCGTAAGCCTCTCGTAAGCCACAGTTTCCACCCCCTTTCCCCTCCCTCTACAATCTAAGACATAGCGAAACCTGTCTCAGTAAAATGTCCGAGAAGCTCTCCGCTTGGGCCGCTATACTCTTTGCTTCTTCCGTCCCGCGACGGGGTCCGCTGTCCTAGCGGAATTGGTGGGAAAAGCACAGTGCGTCCAGGGGGAGTGTGAGCCGTACACAAAGCCTTTCTATTGTTGTGTAACCTGCCTCACATATACATATCAACCTGATTCACACAGCCACGCCGAGTGCTATTGTTTTTCTCGGATCAACAGCGGCTTGTCTCTCTCACTGGGCGCTGATCCAGCAGTCGATAGCACATCCTCCTATCGCCAGCCAAGAGCTCCTCCGCAGCCATCACCGCCGTCTTCGCTGTGCCTGACTGAGAGCACACACGCCCAGCCTCGACCGCGCCGAAGAAGCGCCTCACTGCCCTTTTCCACCCCGCACGGTTTTGATGCCACGTCAAGCAAGCAAAACAGCCACCAGCCACACGTCTCGGAAAGTACAAAAACGGATCGGCCGGGGACGCGGATGCAGCCAAGGTTTCGGCGAGCAGCCAAGGAGGAGCTGTTTACCTGCCTATCCGTGTCTATACATATGAAGTGAAGCATAGGTCAAAGATCCAGAATGCTGGGCACGCAGCAGTATGACGGAGGAGTCTGCCTTGTCGGCGAGACGTGTCCTTCTACCATGGAGAAATGGTAAACTCTACCGCGCTTGCTTTTTATTCCTGTGGGGCGGAAGGGTGACGCTTATGCGCGCTTGTTGCTGACGGTGAGATGAGTTGGATGAGTTGTTGTTTTATTCTCGAAGTATTGGACACGGAGATCGAAAGCCGTAGGCCAGTGATATGCGGTCCGAGTCGGTTTGTGGGGGTCGAGAGTCTATTCCACCTGATTTATGCCTTTTTTTTGGTGGGTCGGCTGGAAAAAGAGAAAAATCACCTAAGACGCTTCACATTTACAGCTTTACCCTTCAACTTGATTGACGGTGACCGTTGCGCAATTTTTGCATTCGTTCTTCCTGACGGGGCGCTGTTTCCTCAGCCTTATTTCCTCCCGTTGTTCCTGGGTTCTGGAAAGCTAAGCATAAGAGCGAAAACGGCTGTCTCGACAATGTATGCAGTCAAGCCATGTATTGGCTTTGGCGGGTTCAGGATGGAACAACGGCTATGATGATAGAGTTGCGGCAGCGTGGAAAGAACGCCAGAAAAGCTTGCCTCCTGCGCTTAGCCACTATGGTCAGCAGGTACGATGGGTGACTGGGAGACAAACACAAGAGCGCCCTGGTCATAGATTCTGCTCTCTACCTGCTTCAATGGAGCAGACGAATGCAGGGCAAGACGCCAGAGACCGGCATTCGCCATTTGCTTTGCACCGCCGCTGTGCTGCAGGGAGGCGGCAACATTCACATGTCGTTCGGAGCGGCAAAGTCAAATATGCTGACCTATCCGGACCCTCCGCTTCGCGGCGCCATCGGGCGGATGGCCCTTGTTCTGAGTAATACAACAACCGTACTTAATCGTTCGGGATATCCGTCGGCGGGCATTAAAATTGCAAGGACAAGAAAGGGTCAGAGAAAGCGTATACACGAGAGAGGGGAAGGGGAATTAATCGAAGGCGACAAGGTGCGTGTCAGCAGAAGCGTCTGGACCGGAGGAAGGGCTGGGAGGAGAGTGGGTAACGGAGGTAGGGATCGGAAGGTTAGACGAATGAGGTTGGCGGATGTGGTCTTGGGACCACTTGGGTTGAATGAAGGTTTCCCGGTGGTCTGGAGAAGGAAGGATCGACTAGGGAGGTAGAGGGAGGGAAGGTGAGCCTTAAACCTTTTCGAGAGCGAAGTGAGAGAAAATAAGAACCTAATACTTGACGAATGAAAAGTAGCTTCGACACCCACAACTTGACGAAAAGATCGTCAGGAACTTACCGCGTATATCCGGCTGCTCTCGGCTGCGGGCCGCGCGTTGACCTGTTGGGAGAGCTTGGTTGTTTCGTATCGGGTCTTCTTTGCCACATGGAATGGCATCTAAAAGGTACCTGTGTTGATCTATTACTCGCTCGGGAAAGGAGCTTCTGTGCGATGGAGACATGAACTGGACATGAAGCTGTCTTTCACGAGCAGATCAGCGCATACTTTTGATCGGTACGGACGAAAGCTTACTGTGCTGGAAGCTACCATGGGCCGCTCTGTCATTGATTCTGGGATATCGGGTTGATTCGGTGCTTGTTGGTGATATTCGCCTCCCACTGAATCGCAACCCTACCGCTATTGTCGAAGTTGTTGCAGCGTAGTTGCAAATGTCCCGGGCGTGATATCATGGCACGCGACCCCCCTCGCCAACCGTGGTCCTGGACGCAGATCATACATCCATGAGACCGTAGATTTCTCCCCTCCCCTTCCGCGAGTGAACAAGGTGTAAGGTAGAACTGGGTTTAGCTGTCGGCAATACCCTGTAACTTTGAAGCAACGACCAGTCAATACTCTTCTTCGATATTGATGTGTAAATATAGCACAGGCCTCTCAAACGTAGTTTTCGTGGCGCCGTACGACATGCTCTAAGGAATGCCACGTGCGGAGTCCGGATGTGAAAGCGATTGCTTCCCACCTCGTCACTTATGAAACGTGGTGATGGGACTGTGGATGGCCCGCAGCATCCTGTTCGTCTTCTTTCAAATGTACCGTTGATTGTGAGTTTCTGCCGGCGGATGAAAGGGTAAATAGTCCGTATCTCATCCCAGTGTTTGAGGCAAGCCACGCTGGCATGGTCAATTATCCTGTGCGATTTCGAGAAATCCTAAATGTCGCAGGTTGTTCGTGGTTGAGGGCTGATTGTCTTACATGCATGAGCAGATCTTATTCGACTTGTTTATGAGCCAGGATGGAAGGTTAAGCGACCGTCTTACGTAGATTTGAGTTGAAGGAAGTCATCGCGCACTTCCCAGCCGCTCGATGGATTTATCCGGACGCAGATCACTTCGACATAAGTATCATCCGTGAATTCCCCATAACGTCAACGTATGCATCTGAATCTCCGACGTCACCTCATCGTCAAGTGTTTGACGAAAGATCATTCGGTGGAAGGCTTCCAAGTCATACGCGTTTCGGCGCTGCCAGCAACACCTGTGCGTCAAGATGTATCACCGAGATTCATTTGCCGCAGAATCAGAAGCAACCATACATCTATACTTTGTAGTCGATAATTCTGAGCTTTCGGTAAGTCTAGACAAAGTGCTTTGGGGAAAGAACCTCCGCCTGCCTTAGTACCCAAAGGAAAGGAACGGAAATAAAAAACACTTTTGTCCGGAAGCCAAGAATAGGAGAAATGCAAAATTCCAACGCTCTTGACACGTAGAGTAAAACAGGACGCTCTTTTTCTTTTTTTAACCTCTAAATTCGCCATCACCAACCACTAAAATAGCGACGGCTTATCTTAACGGCAGTATGTCGAACTCTTATGCAAAAGGCGGCATGAGCAAGGTAATTCTAAGTCTACTTACTCCCTAGCTTTCAATGCTTTTCTTTTTACAAAGGTCAAGGGACGACGTAAGGTGTCGCTGATCGCTCTTGACTGTTTGGCCAGCCGATGCAGCACTCATTTCATCCACCTTTTCAACAACTCAGACGGTGCATCCTTTACCAGCACATGCACATGATCAATGCCCCGCACACTTTGTAGCTTTGCCCAGTTCTTGAACCACAACACCCTCTCACCATTCTTCTCTTCGCCCAACGGTTCCCTAAACGTCGTCTTCACAAACTCCTCCACCAGCCCGCGCGCTTGATCTGTCAAATCGCCATCTTCAGGCTTGAGATCCAGCGGTGTCTTCAACCAGACGCAGTTATGCACGATGCCCGGATCCAATCCGTAGGGCCAATCATTCTGCAGGATCAAGTAGTCATCCGGATCGGCGAAGGGCGTGGCATTCTTGAATTCAAGCAAAAAGCCCTGCGTCTCCGGGTCCCCAAGGGGCGTCCATTTCAAGCGCTCCTGCAGCAGGTATTTCGTGATGCTACCGAACTGCTGGCGGACACCCGTCGTCCAATCGAGGTAAGCGCGGGTCTGGCTGGGGCTACGGGTTAACAGGTGCAGATCGTTGTCGCCGATGAGCTGGCGTAGGTTGTCCCAGCTATGCGGGGTGAAGTGGCCGTCGGAGGGGAGCGAAAGGATGCGGATGTCCAAATCAGTCAGATGTGGGTAGGCTTTGAGGTATTCGGCTACGGTTTTTTGGCCGGTGCCGTGGTCGTCGGGGGTGTTTGTGGTGATGGTAGAGGCCGATGGAGAATTGCCGTGGGTTGCCGCCGCTGCCGGGACCGAGGCCGAAGCTGCCGGAGCCTGCGATTGCTGCTGGTGCTTGTGGTCCTGTTGTGGCGTGACCGGAGGCGCGGCGCGAATGCTGTCGCTGACATCGCCGGGCGCCATGACTGCGGGGAAAGCGAGGGGATTCTCGTTGGGGAAGTGAGAGAGCGAGCGCTGCGAACTACATCGTGAGAGCCTCAGCGGTGAAAGGTGCCAGAATTCGGGAAGATTACCACAGCAGTACCCCGCGAAAGCACTCGGGCGGTGTCTGGTGCTTAGGCGGAATGTCCCCGCGCGGTAGGTGCAGTGGGCGCGCCGGAAGGCATTACTCAAAGCGTTGAAGGGGTCCTCGGGCGGATTTTCCCCACACCAGCTTTTCTGAGCTCAACATCGGCCGGCAGCGCTCGGCGTCTAAGCACACTTTCTTAAGAACCACCACCGTGCCCCACCACCCACCACCACAGAGCGCGCGCGCGTCCACCGCCTCTCTGCCTTCTCTCCCTCTTCCTCTCCCACACATCCACCACCTCTACACTCTCCCGCTGCAACAGAGACGATGTCGGGAACTTTCGCGCCGCAGTTTGTGCACGGCGTCTACATTCCCTCAGCCCTCTTGATCGTCGGCACCGCCATTGTCAAGAAGGAATGGCTTCCCTTCGCCGTCGCCATCGCCGCTCTTCTCGGTGGCTGGAAGGTCTACAGCAACCGTACGCGCACCTCCCGCAGACACTTTCAAGCTCGCCTCCGAAATCGGTCACATCCCACTAACCACCAACTTTCGCTGTACAGAAGCCCGCAAGGTGCTCAAGCCCGATGCTTTCCAGGAATTCCCTCTCACTGAGAAGACTGTTCTCTCTCACAACACTGCCATGTATGCACATGCCCTCAATTGGTCCCAGAATTCGGTCTTCAGGCCGCAAAAAGAGAAGATCATTCGATGCTAACCACCAATTGCTCGCAGCTACCGCTTCGCCCTCCCGCGCACAACCGACATCCTCGGCCTTCCCATCGGCCAGCACATCTCGATCGCGGCCACTCTCCCAGGTCAGCCCAAGGAAGTCGTCCGCTCCTACACGCCCATCTCGTCCGACGAGGACCGCGGCCACGTCGACCTGCTCATCAAGGCCTACCCGACCGGCAACATCTCCAAGCACGTGGCGGGGCTCTCTGTCGGCCAGACGATCAAGGTCAAGGGCCCCAAGGGCGCCATGGTGTACACGCCCAACCTCGTCCGCCACTTTGGCATGATCGCCGGCGGCACGGGAATCACGCCCATGCTGCAGATCATCAAGGCCATCAACCGCGGCCGCGCTGCGGGCGACAAGACCGAGGTGGACCTGATCTTCGCCAACGTCAATCCCGAGGACATTCTGCTCAAGGAGGACCTGGACGCCCTCGCCGCAAAGGACCCCGGCTTCCGCGTCCACTACGTGCTGAATAACCCGCCCGAGGGCTGGACTGGCGGCGTGGGCTTCGTGACGGCGGATATGATCAAGGTATGGCATATTTCCGATAGCGTGGATCTTCTTGTCCGTGTGCTAATTGAATGGTACAGTCCAAGCTTCCTGCCCCCGCAAAGGACGTCAAGATCCTCGTCTGCGGCCCTCCTCCCATGGTCAGCGCCATGAAGAAGGCTGCCGAGTCCCTTGGCTACGACAAGGCCAGGCCCGTCAGCAAGCTCGAGGACCAGGTCTTCTGCTTCTAAGCTATCATGCACACATCAGTTTACGAAGCGTCGTTATGACGACATGAAGGACCAAATATTGCAGGGTGGGAATTAGAATTCATGGGAGGTTGGAGCAACCGTCAGAATGAATGCTTTGACTACACATGCATTCACTCGAGCCAAGGGCCAACTAGGACGTTTCGATGGAGGACATGATTATAACGTTCGGTGTATCGGAGAAGGTGTGTTCATAGACACGAAGATTCGGGATGATTGAGAGACGGGAATATACCTTGGTGAACAAGGCGAATGTTCGGATCTTCTGGCATTTACATGGGAGATAGATACTGTTCAAGCATCAAGAGAAACAAAAATTTCAAAACCCAATGAATGAATGCCCCTCTCATTCCTCGTACAGGAGAAGGTCATAACTCGTATTAAATATCGGTGTCGAAAACGACGATGCTCGCTAGTGTGAAATGCGTAG
The DNA here is from genome assembly GCA_011503125.2 of Botryosphaeria dothidea. Taxonomy (NCBI): domain Eukaryota; kingdom Fungi; phylum Ascomycota; class Dothideomycetes; order Botryosphaeriales; family Botryosphaeriaceae; genus Botryosphaeria; species Botryosphaeria dothidea. The sequence continues at coordinate 1,254,840 of WWBZ02000007.1, forward strand.
AAAGAAAAAATTCCAAAAGGTCGCGATGCTCTGCTCAAAGACGTCATGCAAGTCGCTGAAAATGCGGCGATAAAAGTGGCAACAGAGCAGTCTGTGGAAGGAGATTTATGTTGGCGTGAGGGTAGTGCAGACGAAACGCTTCTACTCCTTCCCTTTCATTAAAGGCCTTGTGGATGACGTGCTCCATCCTCCTGCAACGATTGAATCGAAAGAGTATTGACAGAAACCGCATGGGAAGTCGGAGCACTCGTCTGGCTGCAATTGTCTCAAGTGCTCTCTGTGACGTAGGTGGAGGTGTGATATCCGTCTGAACGTACATACTCCTGCTGCACGATAAGCCAGGAATTTCGAGCGATCAGCCAGTATGCGTGGGGAGCTAGCCATTCATCCGAGCGTAGATGTTCTCAATTTGATTGGACAGTCACGTCTGATGGATGCTCCCGCTCCCCATGCATTGCAATGTGATGGCTGCGCTGTTGCAAACTCGCGAGCAAGCTTCTAACTTTTCTTGCGGCAGGAGCATACAAAAAGCAATCGAAACAATGATACCCGAATGAAAGCTAGCTCCAATCCTCATTCTATGGTCGGTTATGATGCAGCGCTCCTCGATCTCAACCGTGCTCTGGCGGAATGAATTGTCTGAAAAGGCCGTATCTGTCGTCTCTTCATCTTGTTCTTCAAATCTGTCTTTCTCTTTGGACGCATTCTCGCGGAGGTATTGTCCCAGGATGCTGTTCAAAGGTGTGGCCGCTTCGTGTGAAGGCAATTTTTGGAGGAAGTAACAGGGATCATCGAAGTTTAATGGTGTCTTGAAAAAGAAATGCCTTTCTCGGATTTCTCCGCACATAAGGCGTGCAGGACCGGCCCTAAAAGTTGATCTGTAACCCACGCCATCGCCAGGCACTCATTCACCCTAAGTCCTGGCTGGCAGTTGTCTTATCCATCATTTTTGGGGAGTTCCCGATCGTGTCGTCCGGATAATGAAGCCCGTATTGCCGGACTTGATGAGACGTCCTGCGCCTAAAGATGGACTAGTCCATCCGGATGCGCCCGCAACGGTGTATGCTTTAGACCATCCTCTTCTGGAAGTGCTTTCATCATGCTGACGTTCAGTGCCACCGGACGTGACTCGAGGCCGGAGTTGCGCTCAGGTGAACAGCTTGACCTTTAAAAAGGAAGGCCGACGGCATCTTTCGCAACCGACATGGGTGGCTACGGTGACGGTCGTTGCTCCATTCGCAGTCTCGGTCGTTTGGGTGTGGGCGTGCTGGTTCGGGCAAATAGTCGGCCTGCGGGGTTTTGATGACGTAGTGGGGGAAGGAGAGTCCCCAGCAGAAACGCCGACGGGCTTTGATTGTCAAAAGTCCTGCACGCCCGTCTCGCCGGTGATCTTGGGGGTGCCCTGGCCCGAGTGGATCCAGCTGGGATCCTCATCGTCAAAGTATTTGTCCTGGGCCTCGCGCTCCTCCTCCTGGACATCATCCCACTCCTCGCTCTCGTCGACCTCTTCGTAGCGGAAGTCTCGGTCTTCACCGCGCAGGAAACGCTGGCCCATGTCATCGCGCCATCGGGCCAGGCCCTCCTCCTTGGTCTTGACCTCGTCGTCGCTGTCCTCGTCGACAGCTAGTATCTCGCCGTTGGGCCCGCGACGAACAGCGATGGAGGAGGATTCGGGGCTATGCAAGGCCTGCAGTTTGGCCTCGGACCGCAGCAGGTCGGCCTCCAGCACGCCCGAGTAGCCCTTTGCACGCCCTTCGGCCTCTCGCTCGGCGGGGGTTTGGAAGCGGCGCACCAGGCGGTCATACAACAAGGGGTCGGCCAGCTCGAGCCCGGACGAGAAGTACTCGGGGTGAGTGTCGAGGTAGCGCTTGCGGCGGTTCTTTACGCGGATGCGGTGGGCGCGGGCTTGGGCATCCTCGTCGTCGGGGTCGACAGACAGGTCGCGCAGCCTGCGGCGTTGTTCCAGCTGGTCGTGCAGCGAGGGTTGGAGCTGTTGGGGGGCGCGGGCGGGGGCGTTGAAATTGCGCGACGGCGGAGAGTCGGTTGAGGCATCGATCTGCGGCGCGGTGGACTCGTCGACGTGCATGCTGGGCTGGGCGGCGGGGCCGAGGAAAGGCATTGGAGGGGAAGAGGAAAGGAAAAAGACGAACGAGCGACGGCGGCGAGCAGTGGGAGGATCGCGGCGGGCGGGGGTGCCTGGGGCCTTTGCAAGAAAAAAAGAATCTTGGGGTATGACGGCGGACCGGTGAGGAGAGGTCTGAAGTGGCGCGTGGAATGGCGAAACGGGCAATGACGGCGCTCCGTCGCTGGGCTGCAGGGTCAGGGTCCCGCCGGTCCGCCTGGCGCGCGCGCGGGTGGGGCTCTCGTTTCACACGACACCTGCAACCGCCCTGGCTGCATCCGCATTCCACCCGACTGGAGACGACGAGACACCATGTCCGCCATCCTCCAGCGCTGCTCCAGTGCCGCTGCCTCGGTCTGCACCTTCTTTGTCTACTTCTACCGCATCCTGCTCTGCCGCCTCTGACACGAGCCGCCCCCTTCGCACGCGTTCGCACGAGTGTCCGCCTATGCCAGGCCCGCGTCCGTGAGCGACCTCGCATCGCACAGCACGCGCCCTGCAGAGCGTGCCAGGTGTCCCGTTCGCTTCCAAATTTTGTCATATCTGGCCCGTCGCCAATCACCACCCGACGCTCCTCTGTCATCCCACAACCAACATCCATTCAAGGCGCTGGCTCGCCCTTTCTGTTCTCGTTCCCAGCCCCTGACCCTAGTCCACGACCGTCGAGCCGCAAATGCCTTCCAAATCAGACCTCTCGAAGAAGGCCCCGGCGCCCTCTCCTGCCCAGCCTGGTAGTCGTGACGCCAATGGCCCGCAGTCTGTCGCCATCCTGTGGGCGACAGCCCTCATGGCCATCGCTGGCCTCGCCTCCACCGTCTCGCAGCTTAGCCTCTCCCCGGTCTATGGAAGTATCCCGTCGGCCATATGGCACCAAAAAACCCTTATGTTCATTGCTTTGATCGTTTTGATCAACAAAAGTGTCTTCCAGCGCATTCTCCCGGCCACCATTCACATCTGGATTCCTGTTTTGGCATCCTGGATCCTTCCGATCCAGAGCGTTCTCTTCCAGTACAGTTCCGTACTTGGCCCTGTCTACGGACCCGTTGTCACCGAGGTCCTTACCTTCTATCCTTTCCTTTTCCTGTCCCTTTATTCCGCTGGTTCTGCCTTGGAAGTTCTTGATCTTAGCCTCTTCAGCCCTGGCTTCGCCCAGGGTATTCCGCCGCTAGCATGCTACACCACCTTCACCATCGTAGAGAAGTTCGTGGGCGGTAATATGCCTGCATTTATGGGTTCCAATGATTTTTTTACGAGGTCCGGATTGCAGCTCCTTATTGCAGCTCTCTCGGCTGCCGTAGCACCTTCCAAGTTCCTTTTGCTTACTCTGCCGGCGGTACTCCACACTGTTCGCTTCAATCCTCACTTCCCCGGTGCTGCCACCACTGCTGTCTTGAATGAGACGCTTCAGGCGAATCAGTACACGCTCCTGGAGCGCCAGGAGTCCTTGACTGGCTACGTATCCGTCATCGAGAGCCACGAAAACCAATTCCGTCTCCTGCGCTGCGATCACAGCCTGCTCGGCGGCGAATGGCTCGTGACTCCCCAGCGCGCCCAGCAGGGTGGTCAGACGCAGCCAGAGTCCATTTACACCGTCTTCACCATGCTCGAGGCCGTGCGTCTCGTCATCACCGGTTCCGTCAACGAGCAGCGCAAAGACAGCGAGAAGAGCGCGCTCAACATCGGCCTGGGCATCGGCACCGCACCGAGCGCTCTGCTCAAGCATGGCATCAACACGACCATCGTCGAGCTCGACCCGGCCGTCCACCGCATGGCTACCAAGTACTTCGCCCTGCCGACCAACCACACCGCCGTCCTGCGCGACGCCGTCGGGTATGTCTCGGAGACGGCCGTGTCTTCTCCCGCTAGCTTCGACTACATAATCCACGACGTCTTCACCGGCGGTGCCGAGCCCACCGCCCTCTTCACCCTTGACTTCATGCAAGGACTGAAGAGCCTGCTCCGCCCGGATGGCGTCGTCGCCATCAATTACGCCGGCGACCTGCGCTTGAACTCGACCCGCCTCGTCCTCAACACCATCCACTCCGTCTTCCCCTCGTGTCGCATCTTCCGCGACCAGGCCAAGGAGGAAAAGGAGGATGGTGATGGCATGGACTTCATCAATATGATTCTGTTCTGCCGGCCCATCAAGAACACCCCCATTCGCTTCCGTCAAGCCACTGATGCGGATTACTTGGGCAGTATCGTGAGGAAGAGGACGCTATATCCGGCGAGTGATTTGGAGGTCAAGTTTACCCCGGATGAAGGAGCGGAGCTGTTGACGGACGACACTGTTGATGTGCTGGAGAAGGGCCACAAGGAGAGTGCGGTCAGCCACTGGGAGATCATGAGACAGGTCCTCCCGGGCAGAATTTGGGAGCTTTGGTAGATATTTTGCTTCTGAGTGTGTATTAGATGGATGTTTGGTTCGCTGTTGATATATGCTGTAATAGACTTACCATGAGGAGTCAAAGTACTCATCCGGATAGCTTTGTCGCCAAAAATATGCAACAACTGCGTGCGAACGAATGCTTCGACTGCCCGTGGCAGCCGTGATGTGATATTTGTCCGGCTAACAATCGGTTGCTTCAGTGTCTCTTCTAATCGACGACGCCGCGACTACCTACTGCTGTGAAAAGGATAGACATTCGAGCCCGATGTATTGCACTTAACACACATGGAGAGTGAAAGCAGTCATTTGGACGCAAGTGTCACGAATTTCTGCGGACACTGACGTCCGGATGACTGCTACAACTTTCCATGAGCGATGGCCGTCGTTCTGCGGGTTTGGTTCTTCAACGCTTCCGGGAGTTTCTTCCAACCATCACAAGATAAGTGGCCTAACCGAATTCTAGGGAGCACTTCCATGTTCCGGACATCAGGGATGAAGAGAGCATCATTTGAAACAGTTGTTCCTCTGAGAATATCAATCACGTGATGAGACGCGAACCACTCCCTCACTTCACCTTCACTTCACCTTCACTTCGCGCATGCAATCACCGCCATCTCGCTTGCACCCGCGCTAGCTTTTGTAGAGTCTGCATGGCCGTATTTCTTCACCCGTCGCACTCCGCGCCTCCATCCTCGCCCTGCGCCCGCCTTTGGCCGACTCTTCTTTCCGCATCAAGACCGCCACCTCGAAAGGCGCTCCACGCTCGCCATGGCAGAGCAACACCAGCACCATTTCCAAACTCACCACCAGCATCCGGAGGGTACGAGGGAGCAACCGATGCGCGCCTCTTCCCTGGCGCCGCCGACAACTACGACCCTCCCTCATGCGTTCGCGTCACACACCGCCAACTCAAACCAAGCTGGACTTCCAGACCGTCACCAGCAGTTCCAGAGACTCGTTGCCTCAATCGACACCTTCTACCGCGTTGTCGGCATGCACCGCTCACACGAGTACGAAGCCATGACCGTCATCCACGCCGAAGCGCGCAACCTGGGGCTCCCCCCACCCAACCTGAGCGTCTCACTCCCACCGCCCGACCTGAGCCAGCTGCTCCCCCCGCCATCTCACCCGGCTCTCCACGCGTCACGTCAACCCTCTGCTGAGCCGAGCCGCCAGCACGTCGCACACCAGGAGCCTCACCCAGGCACGCCCTTTCTCACGACTCCCTACAATTACAACAACCACAACGGCTTCCAGAGCTCCCTCGTCCCGTATCCTCCAGCTCAACAGTTCCAAACGCCCGCCGCCGCCCCTCGCGCCGCCCCGCCAAACCCCTTCGGCCCGCCACCCGCCTTCACGCCCACCGGCGCGCGCGGCACCACCGCCACGCCCTCCCGGCCCACCCCTCAACCCAAGGTCAGCACGCCCCTCCGGCGCCCGGAGACGGGCAACCAGTGGTGGAGCATCACGGCGGCCGCCTGGGCGAAGCTGGCGGCCAGCACGCAGAAGCGCTACGCCGTCGTCGGGCGCATCATGGAGACGGAGGCGGGCGAGGCCGCGGGGCCGTGCGACGAGTGCGGCAAGCTGGGCCGCGCCTGCCGCGTCATGAAGGCGGCGGCGTACAAGCGCGGCTGCGGCATCACGACCGTCGACCGGTGCGCGAGCTGCGTGCTGAAGAAGCGGAAGTGCTCGCTGGCTGAGGAGGTGGAGGAGGGAGAGGGGGAGCACGAACGCGGCGCGGGAGAGAGTCCTGCGCCTGGTGCCGCCGCCGCCGATGGTGGAGAGCGTGAGGAGATCAACATGCGCGAGCTGTTTGGGTATGAGCAGGAGGATGGCGAGAGCGCGGCGCAAAGCCCGGGGGTGAAGCACCAGCAGCAGGCTGCGATTGCTACCGCTTACCCGCTTCGTCGCCCGCAGGAATATGATCGTTGGTGGAGCGTGTCGAAGGATCACTGGGACAAGATGAAGCCGGATGTGCAGAAGCGCTGGTCGACGACGGGCCGTCTCATGGAGACAGATTTCGGCGAGCCCGCGGAGGTTCCGTGTGATTCGTGCAGGAGGACGGGGATCAACTGCCGCTATGTGAGGATCGAGACCATCGGATGCGGAGCGACCAAGAATAGGTGCGCGGCTTGTGTGGCTCGATCGAAGGCTTGCCGTACGACTGAGGGACATGAGGGAGACGAGGATGGAGACGACGACGGCGGAGATGACGACAAAGATGAAGATGACGGTGACGATGACGGTGACGATGACGGAGATGAGGCGGATGAAGATGCGCCGGAGAGCCATGGTGGCAGGAAGCGGACTCACGAAGAGATGGATGAGTGAGGGATGAACAAGGAGTTTCTGCATTGCTGCTACTATTCTCCGGATTGCTAAGTGAGAGTTCAAAGTAGTATTCAGTCCGTAGACGATGTTCTCAGAGAGAGAGTAATACCTATCAATTCAGGTGTTTGATTTGGCCCACCTACAGAAGAATGCTGCAACCGTACATTGGTCGTGTGTCATGGGGAGTTGAAGCAGTCATCCGTACGTAAATGTCGGGCATTTCTAAACTGCGTCCGGATGAATGCTCCGACTCCGCACGCATGTCTTTTTCAATGCAGGAGGTCAGAGACGTTGATGAAATAGGCGGCATGCGGTTGGGCAAGCGGGAGGATTCACCCCGCCTCCGCGCCTTCCTGCCCTCATGCAAACTCCACCTTCTCTCTCCCCTCCACACCGAAGGCCCAACGAACACAGCAGGCGGGGCCCGTGAAGCAGAGGACGCACAGCAGCGAACGACGACAACAGTGCCGACATGTTCGTTCCAAAGGTCGACAGGTCGCCACCGGTCAATCGCCTCCCACCCTTGATCGTTCCCCGCGATAGGGCGAGATAAGCACTTGCAACCTAATCAAGCAACTAACGCCACTAGGTCAGGCACAGCCCAGCCCAGCTAAGCTCCAGGTTCAGCTACCGGCAACCAAGCAGCTCGTGGGCTCGCACCGCGGCTGGCCCGCCGTCCAAGACCCTATCTATCTATGCTGGTCCGCCCCGTCGGTATCTCCGCACTTTCCCTGACAGAATGCCGCTGTGTTACAAGCCGGCATTAGCCCTGATATATAGTGCTCACCTGTTGCCCCATCCCAACCTCATCCGTAGTCGTTTGCTTGCAGGCTTCCAGAGGAGGGCGGCAACACTGCAAGATGGCTGCGACAACGACTGATGACAATGGCCCAGATGCCAAAGTCTTCACCGACGCCGTGAGCGATGATGTTGTGCTGGAAAAGTTTGGCTATGAGCCAGGTCAGTCCGCTTGATTCCAAGACCTCAAGGCAGCAATCCTGACATCTCTCAGAGCTCAAGAGAACCTTTGGGATGCTCGGAATGATCGGCTTTAGCTTTTCCATCGTCACCTGCTGGACGGCTCTTTCCGGCGTCCTTATCGTCGGCGTAGAGTCTGGCGGCCCGCCCGTCATGATCTGGTCTTGGGTCGGCGTTTGCGCCGTTTCTCTTGCAGTAGCCTACTCCATGGCTGAAATGTGTTCTGCTTACCCGGTCGCCGGAGGCCAGTACTCATGGGTCGCCATTCTAGCCCCGAAGAGGTGGGCACGGGGGCTGTCGTATGTTTGTGGCTGGTTTATGTTGATTGTACGTCCCCGAAACCCCGCTACAGGTTCTCTCAATTGCAATGCTATTACCCCGTATATCCAATTCTGACCGTGGGTGCAGGGCATACTTTCCATGGGTGCAGTCAACAACTTCATTAGTAAGACTCCTAAGATCAATACATGTGCCAATGCTAAACGAGTTTCCAGCTGGCAATTTCATCCTCGGGATGGCCAACCTTACGTATCCGGATTTTGTCATTGAACGCTGGCATGCGGTTCTTGTTGCTTACCTCATTTGCGTCGTGGCAACTCTTTCCAACATCTTCCTCCCGCATCTTCTCAACCGCATATCCAAGGGAATCCTGATCTGGAACATCTGCTCCTTCTTTGTTTGCTTCATCACCATCCTCGCAACCAACGATCACAAGCAACCCGCGAGGTTCGTGTTCTCAGACTTCCAGAACTCAACAGGCTTCAATAAATCCTACGCCGCCATCTTGGGGATTTTGCAGAGCGCCTTCGGTATGTGCTGCTACGATGCGCCAGCTCACATGACCGAGGAGATTAAGGATGCCCGCAAACAAGCGCCGCGGGCCATCGTCATGTCTGTCTTCCTCGGCTTCATCACCGGTTTCATCTTCCTCATTTCCCTCTGCTTCTGCATGGGCAGCATCGAAGACACCGCTTCTTCATCCACCGGTGTTCCTCTCATTGCCATCTTCTACAACTCCACCGGTTCCATCGGCGGCACATGCGCGCTTACCTCGCTGATCACCGTCATCGCCCTCTTCTCGGCGAACTCGTTGATGGCCGAGGGTGCCCGCTCCGTCTACGCATTTGCCCGTGACCAGGGTCTGCCTTTCTCCGGGGTCATCCGCAAGGTGCATCCGAAGACGCACGTACCTGTGTACGCTATCCTTGTCACGGCAATTGTGCAAATAGCTTTCAACTCTATCTACTTCGGAACTGTCACCGGCTTCAACACCGTCATCTCCATTGCCACGGAAGGCTTTTGTACGTATTATCCTATCTCTTAGCTTTTCTTCATCCACCCTCTGACTTTCCGTCCCACAGATGTCTCCTACGCCATTCCCATCTTCGTCCGCATCCTCTCACGTGTCATGGGTGAGAAGCGCCAGAAGCTCGAAGGCCCGTATTCCCTCGGCCGGTGGGGCCTCTTTGCCAACGTCGTCGGCTTCGTCTACCTGGCCTTCGCCGTCATCACGTTCAACTTCCCGACCGTGAACCCAGTGGACAAGGAAAACATGAACTACACGCCCGCGGCCGTCGGAGTGGTCATGGTGATTGCGCTCGTGACGTGGATCACCACGGGCAGGAGGCACTACTCCGGTCCGGAGACGGGTGTTGTGGTGGATGGGGTAGAGACGGGGCATAAGCAGCAGGGGTTGGTAGAGTCGGAGGGGAGCGAGGAGAAGAAGGGGTGAGTGGGGTCGGGGAAAGGAGGATGAAGGGAGCTTTTATGAGAAGGTGCTGCAGCCGACAATTAACGCCAAATGTGACATTGCCATTAACAGGTCGATGGGTTGAATCAAGATTGCTATAGGGAGTGGAAGTATTCGTCGAGATGGCTTTGTTGCCGCGAAAGCAACACAGTTGTGTCCGGATGAGTGCTTCCACTCTCCATGAACTTGCATTTATCGAAGGGTATTGCCGCTAACCACCAGACGCAATAACCCGTTGTATACGGGAAAGACTGATGATGCTAATGTATTGGTGACTGTGTTACCGTCCGGTGATCCTGCATTAGTCCTCCCGCCGTCTCAGTCCTCTTTTTTGTTGGTCGGTACGGGACTTGAATTGAGCGAGGCTACCACCTAACTGCCGCTGGCCTCATCGAGGCTTGTCCTACCGGACTGACATGTACCGCGTATCTCATTTGGTAGCTCAGACAATCATCATAATCTCCATCCACGCCAATCCACTCACGTACAAAGTGGCAGCTCGGGCATTCCAGAAACTGCACCACTATGCCTGTCTCAGCATAGCCCTTGATTCTTAGGAGCCATTTCACCGAATTCATTTCGCTCGGAGCAAAAACCTTCCATTGGTGATCGCAAAACTCGGCCATCGCTGCCATGAACCTCGGGGCACCGTTTATCATGCATGACCAGGTCTCCTCCATAGTGATCGAGTCGACTTCGCGGAGGACGTCTTCGAAAAGAGCGTTTTCAAGATCGCTATAGTGGTTGTATATGTCGAATAGGTTGAAGTAGGTGTTAGTTTCGAAGATTTCTATGAGTCTTTCTGCGACTTCCGGTAAGACTTGAAGAACTGCGTCCCAGTCCCTCTCGAACACCCATAACATGCGCTCCTCTGACACATTTCTGAGAGTGCTGAGACCATATATATGGCTGAAGGTTTACATGTCGAGGTGGAAAAGCAACTGGTCAGGAAGGTCTAGCTCGTCGTCAGTGGAATAATCAGCTGTGTAAAGGAACTCAAGCATGGCCTCAACAGCCTCGGTGGATCGTTCGGCATCTCCACGATCCCCGTGGAGCCTTCCTGTGTACCGGTTGCAGACTGTTAGTCTTTCTCGGAAAACTAGGCGCCCGATGGGCACGAAGATTCGGCACGTACCTTGAAGCGTCCGGGCTCAAGAGCGGCTCTAAAGAAGTCGCACTGAGGGAACACGATCATGCGGTTGCAATGCAGCTCGCGACCATCACTGAGCTTGATCGTTATATCGCTGTGATCTCCATTCTTGAAAGCACTTGAATATGTCAGTGAAGACCACCAGGCGTGGTAGAAACAACCTCGCTCACTTTCTCAGTCCCTTTTTGAGCGCGCCCCGAGCATCCTGTTCCTTGCCTGTGATGGCTTTTGGCTCTGGACTCAGGAACATATCTGACTGGAGTGAGTTGTTTCTGGGTGAAGTTGAGGTGTTGGTTCAGGCGGTAAGGGCAAGCTGCTTTTGAATTAGGCGGGAGCCTCAACGAAGCAAGAGCGCTTTGGCTCGTTTGGGAAACTTCGATGGGGCCTCGCCCTTTCCAAAAAGAGAAGAAGGTGGGCATTCAAGAAAGAGCATCTTCCGGCAGGTTGCAGCAGGCTGGAAATGGCGAACCTCCCTTGTCAAGACCAAATGATCCCTCCAAGTCACTGCCATAGAACACCGTATTTCCTGATCTGGGATATGGTAGAGCGGCAGCGTGGAAAAGCTTTGCTTTTAGTACATCGGTACATCTGGCTATATCAGGTAAGACTTTTCTACCACCTTCAAAGCATTCAACAATCCATGAGAGAGATAGTCAGCAAATTGCGGGGTCCAAAATGTGAAGCAACACAGGGAATAAGTCAAGCAAGGGTCAATAGTTTATGCCACTCCCTGGCTGTTGATCCCGTTGCCTGGTTGATCCGCCTACAAGTACACAGTGATTAGAGAAGATCTCAATCCGTAACCCAAGAAATAATGTCTGTAGGCCGCCATGACGCAGACAGTGGTGTTGACTGGCCATCCCTTGACAACGGATACAGGATCACGCCTCTTGCAGGAATAGTTGGCATCGACGTCCTGGCGGTTGCAGCGGAACTGTTCAGCCTTTTTAAGGAGCATGCAGGGCCAATTTCGACCATGCTGGTGTTCTGGGGGCGCGTGGAGATGCATGACTGGTACTGCGTGCCGTTGGCGGTGAAAATGGAGATGGCACCGTTGACGTTCTCGAGACCGCAGCGGTGGGACAGAGTGTCGGTGTTGTTGCCGCAGACGGGGACGCTGCAGATGGTCTTGTTGAAGTCGATGGCCGGGTAGCCAGGGCTGAAGGCGCCCTGGAAGGCGGCGCTGCAGAATTGGTCGGACATTGGTGCTGCAATCTGTGGAGCCGTCATGGGTAGAAATTCCGGGAAGCATATTTCGAGTGTGCCCGTGGTTTACCTGGTTCTGTTGCTGTCACGAAGAAAAGTTGGAGTACCGAGTCGACAGTGTCTGCGGCGGAGGGTGGGAGAACGTGGTCTTGGATGGCTGTTGAAAGATCTGAACACGGGATTGGAAAAAGACAACAGACAGAAATACCGGGCTGCTGGAGCCGGAGGAACACAAGATCTTCCAATGGTCGGTGGATATCTATCTCCAACGCCAGGTGAAGCCCAACAGTGCACGGGTTTGCTCTATCACGGAGGGATGCAGGGACTCATCCTGTCTTTAATCGCAAATCCTTATTTCTACCGCACCATTTTTGAGGTACCTACTGCCGACGCCGACCAGTTTCCAGTATTTCCCAAATTATTCCCAGTACTTGTCATACCCATAGGCAAGCCAGCGGTGAAATTTGAAACCGCAGACCTTCCTTGCAAGAACCTCACTCCTCACGCACCACTCGCTCCTTCCAGGTCTTCCACGTATACGCTGATCCGCAGCTAGGGCACTCGACGATCTTCTTCGGTTTGAAGGCCTCGTGTCCATGAATCACCTCATGGCTAAAGCAGCCCGGACACTCGAAATGCGGTGTGATTTTTCCCTTCGCCACCATCTCCTGCATCTTCTCTTTCATCTTGTTCATCTTCTCCCATAGTGCCCTGGAAAGCAGCATCGCGAATGCTCCCACCTCCTCCAATGTGTGCATGAAGGCATCATCGCTGATCAGCTCATCCAGCTTCTCCATCACCACATCCCGTGCAGCATCGCGTAGAGTTCTGTCGCCTGTAGGAGTAGACTCATAGATCTCTTTGATGGCTTGAGCAAGGTCTTCGTAGTTGACACGCACAAAGCTCGCAGCCTCCCTAAACCGGGCCGCCGCGAGGGTCTTCAGCTCCGGGACCTGGTAAATCTCACCGATGGTGTAGACGCGAGCGTGGTGAACGACGAGCGCGGTGTCAGGATCTTCCGTGTACTCGATACCGTAAAGGTGCTGCAGGAGAGCACGGATTGCGGCTGGCGGGTCGTTTGCGAGGGTGACGAGACCGGACGATTCCTGACCCGATGACTCATTAGCATCACTTCCATGGCGTTTCACCTATTCATGGAAGAAGTAGACTGACCTGGAAACTGCCATCCGCGGCGTTGGCAAAGAGCTTGCACTGAGTGTACACAACGCTCTTGTGGACGTGGTAATCGGTTCCGTCACTACAACGAACAATCATGTCGGAGTAGCGGCCACTTTCGAAGAGGCTGGGTGGTATAAGCCGTACATTATGCGGTACAAGAGAGTCTAATTCACTCACCTGCTGATGGAGCAATGTAGTGCGGGGACGATGTCAACCGCTGAAAGCATCGCGACGTCGGACATGGTCGGTCCCAATGCTATTGTCGAGCCAATATTAGTTGGTTAAAGTCTGGTTTGTGGCCGTGTTTTGTGTCAGCGAAGGGTGAGAGTTGAGGCTTGAAGGCTGAAGCGCTTGAATCACATTATAAGTGTGCTGATGGAAGAGTCCTGAAAAGGTGTCTGCTGACAGAAGGACCCTGAAAATGAAGACCCTGAACAGAGCCCTGAACAAGAAAGATACCAGACCAAAAGGCCACTAAAAGGATATAGAAGAAGTGGGGCTCCTAAAGAAGGACCAACAGATTTTGAAGGTCGAAACTTCTCAAACGTAGGAATGACACTAAAAAAACGTCAGCCATTGTAAAGGTAAACTTTCTGTGTGGTCAATAATAGATCAAGGTATGTAAACGTTAGAGATGTTGGAGCGATTGAAGCATATTATTGGGAGTTGTGTTAGGAATAAGTTTTGGAGATGAGAATTGAGGCTGGGAATCTTTAGTTCGGCAGGTTTTCAATGACTGTGGCCTGTACAGGAGATTGACTTCCCGCAGTTGTTTCCATATAAACGATGCTAGACAGAGAAGTGCTGTAGCTGACAATTAGCGACAGTGGCTTTCAGCAGCATGACTTCGTGGGGAGTAGAAGCACTGATCTGAACGCAAGTGTATTACATCTCCGCAACATACGACTGCTTCTGAAGTAGTTTTCGTCTGGATCATCTATGAGAGGAGTATCACTGAGCCTCGGCTGCCGCACATCCTCCGTAGAGAGACTGGGTACAGTCGAGATTTTCGCAGTGGACATCATCGGAAAGACTGCTGATCGTCCATCACAACTGGCTATGGGGCGCGGAGCAGAGACGTAGGAATATCATGTCTCCAGTCGAGACTTCAGAGAGACGGGCATGACATCGTTATGCTCTTCTCAAGCGATCTCAGATAATTCTCTGTTCTCCAGGAGAGCTGATATAATGCGATTCCGATATGGTTTTCACAGTTCGATAGGTATACACTTGCGGTAGTAGACTCGCTTGCGCGGTTAGCGCAGCTTGGTGTCGTCTGCACTTGCAGTTCTGAAACACATTAGAGAGGCAGATGAAGACCGGACTTCACTAGTGGAAGCAGCCATCGCCTCACTCCGGAAGACCATCCGAGACAAACTCACGACTCATCAAGCTAAACGGCGAGGCGCAAAGGGTCCGGATAGGCAAAGGAAGCGCTAGCCAACCGCGCCACTCCCAAGCACCTAACCGCCAACGCACGATTCTTTGTTTTTGGTATCGTTAGCTGGCTCGGTAATAAGCCCGATCGCGTGTTCGTTCCGTCGGTTGCCGGCTCGATCAACAATGAACGCCTAGCACGGAGGTTGGGCACAAAAGAAGGCAAAGTAGCTGAGGGAGTTGGAAGAGAAAAAGCAAGAACACTCTCCAACACCGAAAGCCGATCCCGCCTTGCCGCGGACTTAGCGGCGCAGCACGCTCTCGCCCAATCACTCGACACGGTCGACCCAAAGAAAGAAAAGAAAACTTGTTAAGCCGTGGGGCTATCCTGTTGTAGTATATTGGCGCATTGGTTCGGTTGCTATTTTCACGAAGCTGGAAGTCTTCTGCCTACACACCACGACATCGACTCGCGTACCATACATAGCCCACACACTATCGCGCTGTAGCCTAGGGGCCAAGCAATTGCAGCCCGGCCCCACAGCCCCTCTTTCTCTCCACATCCGAGTTCCTGCGCTACTACGGCACGATGTTCCTTTGCCGCCCAACCGGACTGTTCCAGAGCTCGCATGGCTTGGAGGAAGTGGGGATGACGAACGTCCTGCCAAGCCCCGAGTCCAGTGTTCTATTGAAACAACTTGCATATATTATTTCCGTTCCTGCTTTGCCGGCCATAAATCGTTTACGTCGGAAGAATGGTCCAAAACGTGGGGGTGGAGTGTGTCGCGATTGTGGAATTACCGTCTCCAGAGCGCCTGATTGGCCGCTTTTCAGAACACGCCACCATGGATGTTGGAGATAAATTGGGGAAAGGTCGTGTTCCGTAGGTAGCTTTTTTTGCGGGCCGAGGCCCTGTTCACCCAGCGGCTTTAGCTGCTCCCACCGGGCATTCTTGGTACTGACAACTGATTTCAAATGAACCGACAGAGAATAAAGGGCCGCGGCGGGGCGGCTGAGTGAAGCTTCCGTAAGAAAGAAAATAAAAAATGGGCTGATGGATCAGCGGCCACGTTCCAGCCGTACAAATGCCGGAAGTATATTCGCCAGTGGCGGTTTTGCAAGCGTCTACAGCTGCCGTAGTGTTTATGCGCAAACGAGATACGAAGTACTTGCTCTCTGTTCATCGTTATGCTGTCCTCCTTCGCTCAGCATTCCTCTTCTGTCTGGAAAATCTAGCTTGGCAGAGAAGCATGACGGTTTGATATCAGATTCAAGCGCAAAGCATAGCAGTGAAGTGAGCACGGCGTAGCAACGCCTATTCGAGGCCACACAAGACACGGCCAAGCGCCGGCGCTACTGGCTAAGGCGTTCGCATGCAGGAGATGTGCGGACGAGGCGTATTCGATCTCGATAATGACCTACATTCTCGCCCTTTCCCCGAGCAGATGACGTGACTCGAGACCACGATCTGAATCCTGACTGTTGCTCTAAACGGACCCAACACTGCCCGCTTCGGTCCGTCAGCTGCACGACAGCCCAAGTCTCGCCCCCCAGACCTCCCGCCCGGTCTAATCAAGGCAAGTGATGACGCCGTAGTCGTAATGAGAAAGAGTTCGCGCGGCACGGCAGGGCGGGCACTCTAACCCTCTTGTTTTTTGCGACCCTACCAGCCGCAACACCAGACGCTACCGGCATCATCCCAGCTGCACCCGCATTTCAGGCGACCGCAGGTCCAGTTCTGGCTAGCTTTGCAGAGAGCATGAAGGGCAGGATCACATGCCAGCAGTGTGAACTCTGATCTGCGTTGGTGCTGAATCGTAGTATTTTGTTTCATCTGATGTGTTCAGACAGCTCATCAGGTTGCCATCAGCTTTGAGTGCTCGCCTTCATCAAACCGAAAGTGCATATGCGGTCCATCTTTGCCACTTCCTCTCCTTGCTCCTGCAGGAGCACACACCCCTGACGGTATCCGCCGTTGATTCCTATGCTGTTTAGACTTCAAGTTTCTATTGAACCGCAAGCTTTTCTTACTTTGCCTCTCATATTGTTGTTTCTGGGTACGAATGAGACCTACAGGTGAAGAGGTGAGGCGTTTGAGCAACTGCCATCTCTGACGCGAACTCTAGGAGTGCGGACGGCATGGTTACGTAGCAGCTGACCAAGACACTCGCTATTTCCAGCCGGGCGCTATTTTCGGTACCTAGGGGAACGGAGAACGGGAAGCTTCGGCTCAGCCGCTCGTCTTTCTTGTCCCATGCAAGACGGGAGTCTTTTTTGCTATACTATGCCTCGGACCGTCGTTGCCAGAACTATCGATTTTCTCAATAATCAACCCCTGATACGGTCGTTGAAGCACACGGCTCGGGCGAGACAGCAAAACGATCACGCCCGTAAGATACGGACGAATGTAATATGCCATGTAGTAATCCATCTTGCATGGCGGGAACGGAACGTGCCGCCGACATCTGACGCCGCGCTCTTCCGTGCGTGCTGAGCGGTACAGAGTGGCTGTGTTGGATATGTATCATGCATGTTGGAGAAATGCGCTTGTGCGTGCGGTGCAGCGCTGTGCTGAATCGCCGCACAAGGGTGGTCAAGGAGGAAGGAGCGTGCGGGACTCGCATAGAATAGGATTCTGTCGTGTAGCCGTCGCACAGAGGGTGCGTGAGAGAGGGATTCGATGTATGGACAAGGGCTACTCGCATATTTTTTTTTTTCAGGTCGTCACTTGCCTGCCCGCAGCCGCCTCCGCTGCGTCCTCCGCCGCCGCTCGGATATCGAATATCGAAAAAAGTACGACCGCAGGTATAGACACGGGGATCTAGTGTAAGGAGTGGCGACCCGAAAGTCGCAACAAAACAAGCCTGTGAGGCTCGAACTTCCTGCTCATCATCGTCGGTAGACGTTCCATAGATTGGGGATCTGAGGGAGGGGCAAGGGTTAAGGAGTCAAAGTAGAAGGAGGCTCCAAAAAGCATCGGGCCTGCTGGAATCTCCGAAACCCGTATGTTTGGGAGCACCCGTGAGAGCGGTCGTTGAGACCTTTAGCTATCTTGTCAAAACTAGCTGCAAAGCCTGTCAAGGAAAATGGAGCAGGATCAGAGGACCAAAGCGACGGTGACCGGCCCCCACCCTCGCGGGTTGCCGAGCTGCAGGTGGGTGACTAGTGAGGGCCATGTAGGGCCGACTCGAGCGAGCACGAAAGAAAGAGATAGAGAGAAGAGCAATAGAGGTGGCGCCAGTTGCGTGCTTGGCATGTCAGGCGCAAGTGAGCGCACGCGGATATGTAAGGCCCGAAGAGTTGGTTCGGCCGCGTTCATAGGGGGCCATGGGGTCACAGAAACAACTAGGTCGACTGATGAGGCATGCTCAGACCTAGTAGATCTTGCTGATGATTGCTGATCTGGAGAAAGGGTGAATTTTAGGAGGGAGGCCTGCTCATCCGTTAAACGCTCAACTAGCAACGCGAAGAAGCTATTTACCGTACGATATACGAAGCAACCATTGTTATTTTCACCGATTCCTTACTTTATTATTCACCATACCGGCAGTTCGCCCGAGTTGAAGGCAACTTTATAATGTTTGTGGTGCTGACGGTGCCAATGTTTCTGATGACTGACTCCCTTTGATTTTTTCTGCTTCCCGCGTGCACCTGCGCACATCCCTTCTCATATCAGCTCCATCGGGTCCAGATCAGATCAGATCAGTAGTGGGCGGGTAAGGGAGGCTGCACGCAGAGGAGCAACCCAGGCTTCTGTCTATATGTGAGAAAATTAGTCACAAGGCTAGGGCGAGCCGGTCTGCGGCCATTGGCACCATCTCGTTGCTCACGTTGATCTTGCACGGCTACTCTTGATCACGAAAAGTTTGAAACTTGCCCGCGAGCTTTAGCAACACCAAGGCCATCTCATTATTTAGGAGTTGAAGCAGCCATGGTGACACAAGTGATATTGGCCCGGCTGGATTGTCGTTTTCGGATGAATGCTTCAGCTTCCCGTGCGTACTTGTTAATCTTTGCGTGTGTGAGTAGAGGTTGTATTCAACCCCTTTTTCGTGTATCTTACGCCTTCATGCCTGCAGCCTACCACTTGATAGTGCATGGGATAGGAAACCGTACCACAGTGAGACGCGGCTCCTGACGTCTTAGGGCAGGCATGCATTGAGTAGAGGATTCTAGAAGAAGGATGGAAGAGCTTTTGATGGCTGAGGGTGTGGTTGATGACGCGAGTGTGTGACAGTTTTCGTGCGACCGGAGTGTGGGTAGGCGCACAATTGGGCAGACTAGCAGCAACCATGCGATCAGCAGGTATAGGCAGCACACTCAGGGTACAGGCTGGTATGTACGAGTGTTTTAGCGAGATGCAAATAGTCGAGAAGGGAAGAGCAACTGCGGTAGCGAGAAGCAGGCGGGAGGAATGCGGCAGGGATGGGGATTTGCGGCTTGAAGCTGCAGGGCAGAAGGAGGCCTGGCTGCTGGCGGTCATTTTCGGACAGCAGATGCTGCAGCAGTTGCCTGATGACTCCTGCTCAGCTGGGCGTAGGATTGGCCGTGGAGGGACAGGCTGGAGTGCGTACGAGCGCGGGAGCGGGAAGTGGGTATCTGGAAGGCGCTGCGGTGCTACGTGAACAAGCAACTGCGGACCGGTTCGCGAGGGCCAGCCGCAGCATCATGACGAGTGATATGGTGGGGGCGCGGGATGCGGCGTCGGTGAGGGTGTGCTTTGGTGTTGTGCGACGTCAAAGGACCCAAGATCCGCGCGGAGAAAAGCGGTGCGGACGAATGGGAGAGCAGCGCGGCTGGAGCATCTGCAGAAGCCCTTCTCGCGCCCTGTGCCAGAACCCGGATCCAGCGAGTTGTTGATGAGGATGTGACGCTAGTTTTCTTCAATACAGAGATGTGCTGCGGGCGACGGTCAGCAACGAATGCGGACAGAAGATCTCATCAAGAAAACGACGGGCAGTCGAAGCATTCGCCCAGTTACAGCTTCGACGACCCATGATATTGCATTTGCTGAAGCTAAGCGTCGGCTGCAGGACCCTCTGCGCGGATGGACGAGACGGCGCTCCTGCTGCAGGGCGACTGAGACAAGCGCATGACTCCCACAAGACGGACGGGAGCCAGACTCAAGAAGGGAGAAGGCAGACGAGAATGCATCAAAAGACGAGGCAGACGATCAGCCAGGGCGAGAAAAGGGGCAGCCAAGGCGGGGGAGCGCGCCCAGGGAGAGACGGGCGTGGAGAAGGAAAAGCGTGGTCATTACGGGACTTCAGTGGCTATGATTGCCGTGTTGGAGAAGTCGCTGCTGCGCATGCAGCAGCGTCAAGCCAGGAGCATCGGGCGATGATCCAGGAAGTAAGATGGCGACGCTCTGGCGCGGCGGACATCATTGCGATTATCTCCAGGGCCAGATGAGGCAGCAAGGCCGACGTAGCTGGCACAGCCGGACAGAGCCTATTCCGAGGCGCGCGTGGGAGAAGTGGATAAGCTCGTGGAGAGAGAGAGAGGCTTCCAGTGCGCTCACACTCGTTCAGCAGTCGAGGTATAATGGTTGTGAGTGGCCAGAGGGCGGGGAGCAGCTACCACAACGGAAAGGGTAAGGTGCCGATCATCAGGCCCCCCGCGTAAAGCTGGGATCCCGGAGATGCGAAGCTGACGTGGCTTCGCGTTTGAAGGGCCTGAGGGAGAAGCACGCTGCCACAGGAGGGAGAGCAGACGGCGCTCCTCGCCCTGGCCGCGCGCCCTGAGATGACGATGGACGTTTTCTCGCGCCAGAACCGATTCGCGTGGTGCGCCTTCGACGCGACGCGTTGCGCGCATGCCCGGTCAGCCCGCTCGCTAAGGCACGCGTGCCCGGGCGAGGATCGGAAGCTTGTTGCGTCTTCTTGGTTTTCCGGCCAGGCTGGTGACGATCGCGGGCGGCCGTGGTGGTGATTGCGGAGCCCTGGCCTGGAGCGCGCCGGCCGCATCGCGGCTCTCGAACCTCAACTAACCTCAACCTTCAGCCCTTCAACTGTGCCTCTGCTGCGCCATGTTTCACGGGCGTGTCGCATAAGGCGGAAACGCCCCGCGCGCCTGTCAATCTGCATCACGCTCCCACAGTCTGGAATTGCATTGACGGGCGAGTTTCGCTGCTGAATGCGCTCGAGTCTTCGACACGGCTCAGAGCCCAGCAGCCCGGGACCCAGCGACCACATGGACTGTGCACAATTCCTCCGACCAAGCTCTCCGACAGTTGCAGCGCGTAATCGAGAGCTCCAGAGCGCGACCAGCCTCTCCACTTGCTCCTTCATCAATCTCTCGCCTGACATCAATGACGGAATAGCGATCCCATATGCACGCATCAGCCCATGCACAAGACCAAGCCAAAGCCAAGCCCCGCCATCGACCTGTCAGAAACGGCCCTTCAAGGGCCCATCCCCGGCGGCGGCCGGGAATCCGCGGCACAGCTGGGATAGCCCTCGTCAGGACCCATGACCCTTGCACACGAGCAGGGGGGGCGCACCGTCCGCACCGGTCGAGATTGGAGGTAGCAGTCCGGCAAATCAACGTGCCCGGACTGGAGCTGGCGCTTATGCACGAACGTTGGGCGAGCAAAAAAAGGCCTCGCGACCTCGGCTACGGGCGCAATCGACTCGGGCTGAGGGGCGGCGGCGTGCCAAAGGGAACAAAAAACGACGTCTTTGTGGATCGGCGGCATAATCTTCACCGGCGCTGGCATGGACCGGGAGCGCAGGCATCAGCGCCGCACCTGCATCGGCGGCGACAGGCAGCGTGCGGCTGTGGGAGCGCGCTTTCAAGGAATCTCGGGAAGACATGGTAAAGGCCTTGAGAAAATCATCACAGGGCCTGGCCACTGCCCGTGGTTCGTGACACGCGTTGACAGCAACCTTAATTTTGGCTTCGGGCCAGTGTGTTTCTGCTAGCAGGCCTGCCTGGTCAATCTGCCCGCTCGGAAGCCGTAGGATAAGCTGGAGTTGCTCCCGCTCGCTGAAACGGCGTCGCCCTCTCAATGCACCCATGCTTGGCAGCCGATGATCGCAGCCGCAGCCGACCGGAGAGAACCGTAAGGACGTCGAAACAAGAAATACGCTGATGCATGACAGCACGAATGGTTGCAGCAGCAAAGAGGCAGGTCGGTGGGTGGCCTATCGTTATCGTCCCCGCTGGTCCTTGCAGCGCCACCGTGGTTCAGCCCACTATCGCACGGTTAGCCTGGCCGTTGGACGAGGGTGTCGCGCGGGAAGGCAAGGGTGTCGCCGGAGCTCCATCCCAAGCTCGAATCTGCAGAGCGTTCCTCGTGGCTGCTGGGGTAGCAACGCTGCTCAACCGCAGGCCATCGTCATCCACAGACGCTCGCGGTAAAACACCCCCAACTGCAGCGACAGCAGCAAACACGGCGACTCCCGGCGCAGCTTCAGCTCACGCGTGACGCTGAAGGAAAAAAAGAGCACAACGGATCCACCTGGCCGCTCTGGGAGTAGTGCGCGCGCGTCATGGGGCCGAATTTCGTACCCGTCCTCTCTCTGTCTGCACAGCTGCAGCTCGCCGTCTGCGAAAATCCTGAGATGCAGAGGCCCGCACCCGCTGGATGCACATCGCGTGCGACCATGACTCGAAGATCCAGCGATCGCTTCCTCCGCAAAGTGCCGGGCGCCCGTATGGAAATGCGACTCTCTGTGTCGCAGGTCCAGCAATGCAGCTATGGGCAGCGCCAGAGCGTGCGTAGCACCCAGAGGCCAAATAGGCTCGCAGCATAGTTACCGAGGAGCGCTGCTGCCGATAGTCCCCATAAACAAGCCAGACGGAGATCGGACCAGGGCTGCGATGGGGAATTGAAGCACTCGCCGTATGGCCGTGTCACTAGCAATACGCGTCCGGATGAATGTTTCAACTCCCCATGGAGTTGTATTTGTTGGAGAGCATTGCCGCTAACCGTCGGTTGCAGCACCCGTCTGTATGTCTGGAGTAAACGCGCACGATGAAGAACGGAGCTCGAGCTCGAGTATGCCGTGTGTGCGCGCGCGCGACTGCAGCTGTCCGAGCAAGGTACAATGGCCAGTGACACCGATGCATGCCTGGTGATGCGTCCTGACGTCTTGCGACGTCCCAGGCTGCGAGGCTCGAAGGAAGGGTCCAGACAACCCGGCACCCGGACTTCTGGCCGAAGCAGACAAATGACCGGGGCGGCATCGGCGCCCGGACAAGGGCCTAATTTTTTTGCGGGTTGGAGAAAAAGCATCTCGAGGGCATTGGCTTAAAGCAGAAGGCGGCCGTGTCTATCATGGCCTGATCCAACATCAGTGCCCGGGCGCACCACCCGCAACGGTCGAAGACGCAACAGTGACTTTGGCGGGCGCACTGGCGCGGTGAGACCAAGATCTGAATGCCGTCTGGAGAGTGCCGAAACCAATGTGAATTTGTCTCGGGCAAGCGGCCAGTCAGCGCGCACGATATGTATAGGAGGCCTGTTAACCGTCTCGCTAAGGCCGTGTGCATATTGAACCTCTCGCCTTGCACGCGGACGGAAGCGACTTCATCCAGATAGCGCCAACTTTGCAATTTTCATGCTTCGTAAACTGTGAGACCAAGGACCATCCGCTGGATCGTGCCTGATAGCGTGACATGAACGAGGCGGCGCGTCGAGAACGGACTGTGGGAAGTATATCGCCAGCTACCTTTTGCGTGCCTGTATATCCAATTTCCCCCAGCCGCGCGCGCCAGCAATTGGCTGCTCCTCGGTCTTCCTCGGGAGTTGAAGGTCACCCGGCGTATCCGCTTGGCGGCAGCCCGAGGCACCAGTGTGGTCCTGACGCATGAATTTCCTACAAGCTTCACCCCAGGGCGCGCCCGTTCTTTTGGGCAGCGATTCAGTAGTAGTAGCGCAGTGCGCGCTTGACGAACCTGAATCAGCGGCCGGCATTGGCTCTTGATGCGCTGTCGCTGTCTCTGAAGCAAAAGCAAGCGCGAGTGAGCTGTCAAGTTAAGCGGCGGCAGTACGGCGGCGACGGCTGGAGCGCGGCTTACGTACTCGACGACGGGCAAGGACGACATGGGCGAGGGCGCAGATCGTCAGCGGCGGCAGGAGCGAGAAACAGGTCGCCTAGGAGGGCGACGTAGATCGCGCCCCGATTCGCCGGCAGGGTCTGTCTTAGACTCGAGGATGCTCGTCGCCGTTGTTCCGCGCCGTGTCAACGGCGGGCTCTTCCTGTCAGGCGGCGCTGCCCCGCTCGTGGCAGATTGTTTTGGTTGAGGTGTGGCTGGGCTGGGCTCCCCACGGGCGACGGGCGATGATCGCCGACGCCCATGTCGCTGCTCTCGCAGCCCACGATGTGTTCGGGGCGCTCTGTGCGGGTTGATCGAATCTAATCTCAGGTACTGGTGGGCATGACAGGGCAGGCAGGCAGGCACAGACGCGTGCGCGCACCGGCAGCGACGGCCGAGGCCCTTGACCAAGTGAGGAAGGGCCACGGGCGATGAATCACGGGCCATGCGCGGGCGGAGGAAGGAGTGGAGGGCCCAGCGGCGTTGGGCGGTGCGGTGCGGCTGCGATGGCGAGCGCTCGCTCGCTGTTGCAGCGGGAGGCGCTAGACGGTAGCGCTTTAGTAAGGCGAGCGACGCCTGGCATCAACATTCATGTGGCAGGAGGCATGGTAACCCTGGCCCATCACCGCGATCCTCGCAAGCCGTCCCAGCAGGCCGAGCAGGCATCGGACCAGCAATCACATCCCGCACACCCGCACACCAGTCCGGCAAGTGACCCGGCGCACGCGACGTCCACGCTCTGCGCCCGTTGCACAGGGAGCTGAGGGCGCATCCGCGCTCAGTGCCGCGGCCAAGGCGAACCCGATCAGGCATGCTCTCCGCGGGCGCAGGGAATCAGCCAACGAGAACGATCATTGCTGTCCTAGCTCGTTTTAGATTTACAGTTGGCGGTGGATCCAGTGCCATCAGCCAGTGGACGCTTCGTGAAATTGCGCAGCCCCGGTCGGCGCACGGACGAGCCGTTGAGCGGGCAGTACTGACTCCAGCGCGGCCGCGCTGGTAATAATAACAATGTCGCATGCACTGCAGCGACAGATACGCCTCCGGGGTATAAGGAAGAGCCAGCGCCTGTGGCGGTCGATCTAAGTGCCTCCCTGCCCGACTGTAACCCGTCACCGTCCCCAGCCCGCCCAGCTGCTGTCCCTCGCTCGCGCCCGTTTGGCATCGGCGTCTCTGCTCTGCGCTCTTGCTTGCATGCATCCGCCCTCTCCTGCGCCTGCCTGCACTGCACCCATACCATAACCAGCGAGTCATCTCCTACCCACGTCACCCCAGCTCCCGCGTGTCCTAGACTACATGGTAGGCCCCTTCTCGCCAAGCTCCCCCCATCTCCATAGCCTCCCCTCCCCATGCGTCTTTTTCCACAGCCTCATCCATGCTTGCTGCCGCCGGCGTCTCGTCTGCGCCCGGTCCACAAGCGTTTCATCCTATCTGATCCTCGTCCTCCACCGCGCCTCTCTTAAGCTGCCCTGCCTGTCGCCGTGATCCGCAGACCCTGTCCTCGCAGCAGAGCAGATCACCACCACTGCCGTCGGCCCTCTCATAATCCTCGTCGAGCCCCGGCTTCTGCCCGCGATCGTCTGCGCCGCGGTTCAAGACAGCGCACCAGCTTTTTTCCTTTGCGTCTTCTCTTCAGGGCTGCCTTGTTTCACACCACTCAAGTCCTGCCTCTGGTACAGCTCTTTCCCCATTCGCGCCGCCGTCTTGTATTTTTTTTATTTTTTTTATTTCGAACTGAGCAGCCACACCCAATTCACGTCGTGCACACCCGTTGCGCCGATGCACCACCAACGCTAACATCGTCTCCGCCTGCCAGCATCATCCCCACCCCGCTACGCAGGGCCTTCCACCGCCGCAACCTCACCTCCAACACCCACGCCCTGGTGTGCTCCAGCAACAACAACAGCGTCATCCCAATTCGCCTCAGCAGCCGCAGCATCCTCCGCAGCAACCCACTACCCAAGGCCCCTACGCCTCTCCCCACCCGCCGCAACAGCATCAATCTCCCTACGTCAACAACGTCCAGATCCCTCCCGGCCAAACCCCCAGGAGGTTCCCTACTACGCGGCTCACCCGAGTCCGTACAGCACCAACAGCACTTCTGGAAGCTATACATCGTCAGGTAAGCTACACGCGCTGTTCGCCTCAGATTCCCGCGTCCCCGCATCAAAAATTCGTAAGCTTCCCTCCATGACGCGTCTAGACGCGTGCAAAAATAAACATACAAATTATCTGAGGGCCGCACCTGCAGAAACAGCAATAGCTAACGCGTCTTCAGAGAATTCAGAGCTCTCCATGGCCACCGCAACCATGAACAGGCAATTTCCGCCAATCTACCACACGCCGCAGTCCAATTCACCGGCGTCGATCCAATCGCCACAGCATGATCAGCATGGACGGCCGCTCTACGGACAGTCCGCCGCGCAGGTACCGCAGAATATGTATTATCCGCCATACCAGATGCCGCAGCAGTCGCCTTACGCGCCGCAACAACACACGGCACCCCTTCAGACCAACATGCCTTTGATGTCCCACCAGCAGCCGCAGCAAATGCAGCACCCTCCGGCGCACTCGCACACTCCTGGACTGCCGGGCAGTCCCAGGACGAAGCTCAACCAGACTCCGCTGCAGAGACCGCCTTCGGGACTGGGTCCTCCTCAAGGGACTCCGACTGGACCCCCGGGTAGCGCTGGTAGTATGCACTCGGCCCCCGGCAACAACTCGAGCGTGAACCCGAATGCCGCGCCCGGTCCGATCCCAGCCACTACCCCACTTGTCGTGAGGCAAGATCAGAACGGTGTGCAATGGATTGCATTCGAGTACTCGAGAGATCGTGTAAAGATGGAGTACACGATCCGTTGCGATGTCGAGTCGGTCAACGTCGACGAGCTTCCGCAGGAGTTCAAGACCGAGAACTGTGTCTATCCGCGCGCCTGCTGCCACAAGGATCAGTATAAGGGAAATCGTCTGCACTACGAGACTGAGTGCAACACGGTCGGCTGGGCGCTCGCTCAGCTGAACCCATGCTTGCGCGGCAAGCGTGGCTTGATCCAGCGCGCGGTTGACAGCTGGAGGAACAGCAATCAAGACCCGCGTCTGCGGAGTAGGAGAGTGAGACGGATGGCCAAGATCAACAACAGGAAAGCAGTACAGGCGCAGCATGGAGGCCACATGGCGGGGCCCGGCGCTCCGGCCCCTGGTGTCCCTAACACTGCTGGCATTGCTGGGGCTCCAAGTGCCAGGCCTACGAATATGGGAATGGGCGGTCCGCAGTTGCACCACCACCATGAACACCCTGCTGGTGGGGCTCAAGGCGGACCTGATGACGTTAGCGGTATGTTTCCACAGATGTGACGAGCGCGCGATTTGAGATTGCGCATTTTTTGAAACGGACTTTTGCAATGATAATCATATCCTGTCGTTTTGTATTGCATTTGTATCGCATGTACATTACTCCTTGATGTAACTTTCCCCCGCATTGCACTGTCGTTTGTACTCGTTCGTACCCATTGTCATGCACAACACCCATACCCTGGCGCAGATCATCGATCGTCAAGCAAGGTCACGGCAGCTAATCTCTTATCTCGGTGTAGCCGGAAATGAGTACAATGAGACCTCCCACACGCACCACCATCAAGCTCCTACCGGTCAAGCCGGTGCGGCGAATGGCGACGTCAGGCCGGCCAATAATTTCTATCCTACCTACCCCACGAACCAGCCCTCCAACGCTTCCGCTGTACCACCTATGGATCATCACATTGATCACGTCCCCTCGCGCCCCCGCCGCCTCACGCAGCAGCTACGACCAAGCAACAGGAAGACGAAGAGCGCAATCTCGAGCTTTTTGGCGATCTCCCCGAGGCCAAACGACGCAAGTTCATCCTCGTCGATGACGCTCAGAGAGGCACACGTGTTCGCGTTCGCGTCATGCTCGACCAGGTAAACATGGAAGAGATGCCTGATTCTTACCGCAAGAATAACTCCGTGTATCCCCGCTCGTATTTTCCCACACAAATGCAGTCGCCGCCGGCTTCTCCGCGTGGAACCCGCTTCTTCGACGATCCTGACGAGGAGAAGGACGAGGGTAGCAGTGGCGCCATGCCAGTCACCGGTAGAACCCTTGTGCCAGTTCCGATGATGGACGGATCGGAAGCGAAGGTTCCGCGCCCGCGAATGACGAGAGCGAAGAGAAACAAGGAAGTTACTCTCAACGATCTCGGCTATCGCATGACCTGGAGCCAGAGCAGAGTTTTCGCGGGAAGGACGCTTTTCCTGCAAAGATCTCGTAAGTTTGCGTTCCTCGACATCTGAGTCTGATATCCGTTTGAACAATGACTTACAAATGCTATAGTGGACGCCTACCGCAATAAGATGCGAAGCACCATGGTCGCGGCAGGCCAAGAAGTCGCACCTCATTTCGAGACGCGCGTAGGAAAGAGGCGGTGGTTGGAGCGAAGCAAGCGTGCGAAACGCGAGGCCTCGCCTTAAATACTTGCCTGCCCTGGTCAAATCTCACGATGATCCGCGCGACCTCGAACACCAGCGGCATCTGCACGACTCAATGAACCCGGCGTCAGGCGGGAGTCTTTCCAATTTAGGCCCGCACCCTCCGCTGTCACCGATTAAGCGAACGGGCCGGGAAAATTGGGATCCCCTTCCCTACGGCTAATCCACTCCCATACGCCAGGGACAGGGGGTGTTCTCCTCCACCTTCTCGGCCTGACCGCTGCAACCTTTGCGTCGTCGGGTGTGATCCGATTTGTGCGACTTCCCTTTCTCCTTTCTCAATACCGAATCACCTTATCCCAAGCTACCGTTATCGAACCCTAGCTGGCTTATCCTGGTTATCGATGCGGCCCGGTATGCATGACCGGCAAACGTACTGGTTCCATCCCGCCACCACTGTTCCAAGTAATGGTGGTCACTTCCTGTTTCGATGCGGCCGCGCGGTAAATTTTCAAGAAACCTTCCTCAATCGGAATCAATCCCCACCTGTAAACTTGCTTCTTACATCCGACTTTCTTCGGGTCGCCGACCCGGACAAAGAGGACGGGTGAGGTTTCATTTTCATTCGACTCTGTTGATGTCTTCCTTTTGTTTACATGATGGACCATAAGACTTGCTTCAATGCTTAATGTGTGTGGATGAGTAAAGGATGGGTGGTTTGCTCTGGCTTTGTTTTCTTTCCTGCTTTAAACCTGAGGTTTCTCGTGCGTTCTGGGACGGCTCATGGATCAATCTTTGCGATGCGATCGACGGTTATGCGATGTAGTATTGATCAACCTCCCCGCGAGGCTGTTTCGCCCGCAATCCTCGATGAGAGCGCCACCAATATTGCCTCTTGTGGACGACTCGGACAGAAGGCCGATGATCGAGGGGCGGGTGTTTGCTTGCATTAGTGTGGCTGCAGGCATCCGAACAGATAGTCTGGTCTTCCCTTTACCCCACACAGTATTGCTTGGTTTTCCCTGGGCTCACTTTTTGTCTTTCAACCAAGGCGCAGCGGGACGGGACGCGAAAAGAAATGATACGAAAAAAGCATCAGCAAGTAAACTGATGATTAGCTTCCTTCTCGACCACTTCACCTCTTTGCTTTCGACTTGGTTCTCAAGTGCTCGATGGAGGAAATGACGTTACAATGAAGGAGGCAGGCTCCCCCTTCGGCTTACGATCACCGTAGCAAAGTCGAATGCTGTTAGTTAGCCTGCATAAGATCTAAGTTTTTTGTTAGAATCGCAAATCATTGCCCTGAAACATCTGACTGTATCGCATGACGGTCGTCGCGCGCGCGCGGGATGATGGCCGACGCGCGTATATACAGCATTACGGGCAAGTACCTGGTGTACCTCTTTCTCACGCTCTTGTCACTTTCTTATTTTAGGTTCGGGCGCCGCCCTTTCCCGCCACCCTAGTCTCATCGTTTTTTATGGTGCTCTTCTAACGGCGCGCCGCGTTTCGTTAGACCGAGTGAGCGGCCTCGCGTTTTCCTAATGGAGCAGGAGACGGCGAGGGCAGAGGTGCTTCTAGGCTTGCTTTGGATGTCACTACGAGATTGTCTCTGTGCGTATACAATAAAGCTTCTGTTCTTGCGCCACCGCCACTACGATGGTGAAATCCTAGTCGCAGGCGATCGGAAAAAGCGAGTGGTGGTTTGAGGAGACGAGGGGGCGTGTTTTACCACTATAGCTAGCGGTTACCTGCGGGGGGAAAGAAATTGAACAATCGCCAATTTCTCGTGATTGGTGAGGTTTCCCCGGCTTATCTGATTCGCTTCTCTGCGCCGTTTAGAGAGTAGTTTAGATGGCGCGTCGAGGATGAGAAAGGGTCGACGCTGCTGGTTGGTTGCAAGATCCTTTCTCTCTATTCCATGCGAACACTTGGTTTTTTCCTTTTCTTGTGAGATGCTGTTATGCTTAGACGAGTCTGATCCTTAAGCACCTTTAATAACAGAGCGGGTAGACATCACTTGTGCTTTCAAAGCGCGCACAATATAATTGAATATGTGCACGAGGTAAACGAAGTCTCTTTGCAAGCTAGGATGTCAAAAAGCGTCGTCCCGTGCCGTTAGCTTCGCGCGTTCTTGCCCTGCCAGCAACATCCCTCGACATGCTCGTTGCAAGTTAAACCGGATCGTACGATAGAGGCTAAGTACGCTCTCCTCAACAAACGCCGAGACGGTCTCAGGGTGGCGGGGAGCGATGTAAGCTGCGTCTGCTAAGACTCTTGAGATACGCCTTGAAAGCAACGCTGTCCTTGCCTTTCATTGTCAGCTCGTCGGCCAGCCGTTTCGGCGCTCGACCGTTTGGGGAGAAGAGCGGCACGGCGGAGCGGATGGGAGACAGGGGAAACGGTGGCTCGGGGTCAACGTCGGAATTGGGGGGATGGTTGAAAGGGCGATGTCGGGATCATGCTTGCAATGGCGTTCTTTTTATAATTTTACTCAACGGCGCGCGAACAACAGCAGCTTCTGCTGAGGCAGTGTTTCTAACAGCATGCCTCGAGAAGCTCTTCTAGCCGACCTATCTTCACATAACAGACGTGTCCGAATCTGCATCCATGCTTTTCGTCTTTTCATCTCCTTCTTTTCTCCATCACTCAAGTTTAGTCAATGGGACAAGTAATTGATACATGAGTGAGACATCCTGAAGGGGATCATCGCTGGACGCTCTGAGTTGCTCGACTCATTCTTTTCTACATTGGTTATGACACCATCATTGTTTCTTCTTCGCATCACCTCATTCCTTTGGTCCGGAATGAAGCGGTCGGCTATTTGATTCTATTTTTCTTTTTTTCTGCTTCATTACCCTACCCTAGGAGTCTGGGCCAGCGCAGACGTTTTTCTTTTACGCTACGAGTACAGAATTACAAACTTGCGGCTTTAGCGCGGCGAGTCTCGGAGAATCATAGTAAGACACTGCTTTCTGGCCTACTATTACGAGATGAAGACGTTTACTGAATGAAGGATGCGATGACAGATGACGTCGTGCCAGGGCCAGAGAGGATTCAGGTACGTTTCGATTGCTCCAGTCACCGCCTATCTACGGAGTATAATCCGGACTGTTCGGGGTATTTTTTTTTCTTTTCTTCTCCCCGTTGCCAAGCCTCGAACAAAAGGGCACATCATTTACTCATCAGCATTACTGTATCTCCGCTTCGTTCCCAACGTCTCCAGCCACGGCTCCACAACGATCAATCACATTTTCCCTTTCTCTTTTCTTACCGTCCCCGCCCATTCCGCCAGGCAACAGCATCTTCACTGGCTGACGCTGGGGATCTCAGACATGCTGAGTGGGGTCGGTTAGGTCAACCGACGAGTCGTGAAGCCGGCACGAAGCTGAGAAGAGCTGATCAAGGCAAGCGCAGCAGGCAATCAGTCACGCGTTGGTTGCCTTTCGGAAAGGGGCTCCAAATGTCGGTTTCAATCCACCTTTCTTACCTGACCCCGCTGGCCGCGTACCCAGGCTGTATTTGGTCCCTTTGCCGATTACGAACCCCTCTTTTTCACCATGTGGCTTATGCTGGCAGAGACATGCAGTTGATTAGCATGAACGGATACATTACCTGTTTGTCCCCAAATGGCAAGCACGCGTGCAGATGCCCGCCCCGGTTTTCTCCGGGCATTCGGGTCTGAGCAGTCGTGTGCTGGCTTTGTACGTTACGCAAAGCACATCGTGCGTATGTTTCAATGGGCGGGAAATGCATAAGCAGGCACGAAAAAGAGGGCTGGTGAGATAGGTTGGTGGTGGCCAACCGGAGCTGTAGGGAGCGGGAGGGCCTGCAGCAGCAGCTCATGCATGGCGCAGGCGAAGCACACGCCTCGCATTTTGATACTCGGGCACAGCGGGAAAGGTCTGTCCTCCAGCGAGTGCTGATCCGACGCAAATCCGCCATGCGAAGGGTTAGCAGGCGCAGAGGGCACAGACGCTGTGTGCGGCTAGGACCCTCTGCAGTCTGGGCTTTTGGATATGTGAGCCGGATGGAGGAGGAGCAATAGCTGCAGCAACTTGTGCAGCAATACACAAGACTGGCGCCGCACCTGCAGCCCTCATGCAGCGCTCTTCGCTCTCTTGCCCTTTCCGTGGACAGCGGGCCGCTCGGTTCCCGCGGCATGCTTTTTTGGTGGCAGATGACAGCTTTTGATGGATTCCAGGCCAGATCGTCATCGCGTTCAGTTCCTGAATTGAGGTTCACCGGTCAAAGTGGGCATTCTTTTCTGCGGTGGGGGGTCCAAGCGGTGGAAACACCCGTTGCTTGGCGGAACCCGCGGCGCGTCCGCAACGCGAACTACGCAGGCCACAAGCGGACCGAAACGAGCCCTGAGCGGGTGTGCCGGTCGACCGAGTCGCGTTGGGGATGACGAGTCGCAAAGACGCGGAGATGGGCAACGAAATACAGGTAGCGGTGGGTGTGGAGATGGGTTCCTGGCGTTGTGGAGAGCGAGGGATGCGTGGTATTGCGCGCTCTGGTTGCGTGCGAGGCAGTCCCGAGCAGCGCAGGCACGGCGGCGATGGTGTTGGGCCAGGGAAGCTGTCATAGCTGAGCAGACAGCGCCAGGCTCGTCTGCCTCAGGCTCATTCCGACATATGCGCGAGATAGAAAGGAAGCATGTTTTAGCGCTCTCAATTTTCTATACTTTTTGCGCACGCTTCGGATGAGATTTGGCGTGCTTCAAGATGAGGTCCGGATGCTGTGAGAGTCGCGTAGCGCGTCGAGACGACGAGGCGAACACGCAGCGGCAGTATGCTCCCGAAACATCGCATGACTTCGCAGCGCGACTAGATGGCGGTAGGTTGAAGTTCGGCGTGTGATGTCGCATCGCACATCTCCACTGGATTCAGAAAGTAAACGCGTTGAATTCGGGCCATGATCGCCGGGTTGGCACCTTGAGGTTTGAAACTTAGATATGTTGTATAGAGAACACTCTCACGAGAAAATGTTCCTCTAGGCTCTGGTCAAGGGTTGGTGCCTAGGCTTCCGGGCAATATGCACCCCGCAATGTCGAGGACAGGCCGGTCTAGACGCGGTGTGGGGGATCTTGCGGGCATCCGTGCTATCGTGAAGGCTGATTGATGGTGGAGGACGTGAGTGCTTACGTACCTTGTGGATCTGCATTGCGTAGACCTCGATTGAAACGCACATATATCGTCGCGACACCCGTTTCTTCTACCTTTCTGTCGGACTTGCGACGATGCACTTCCAACTCGACTGCTGGCGCGCGCATGGCGAGCGCATTTCTGCACACAGACCTGCCGGTCGCGGACGCGGCGCACGGTTGCTGGGCGTGGGGCTATGACGATGACGGCCTCGGACACGGGATTCTTCACATGACTGACGTCGCGACAGGGCGGAAAGCAAGCGAAAAGAGGGCGATTGCCATAGCGGTTGCTTGGACCTCGTGAGCAGCAGGTTGAGCGAGCGAGCGAGTAGGGCGGCAGCGGACGGCGGTTCGTATTGTTTTTCCTTGGTGGTGGCGGTGATGTCGCATCGTCGTATCGCGGCTGGGAGCAAGGAAGCGCTTCCAAGGAAGGTAGGCGCACATTCCTGTACCACCGCCCCGTCGCGCAGCCGCAGTCCTTCGCGCACGCCAATGCAGCCTTGGGGCGCTCTTGACGAGCTTCTTCAATAATTCCACACCTAGCGCAGCGCAGAAGACGTGAGCTGGCGGTGCTCAGACAACTGGAAGATCTGCGCAAT
This sequence comes from Botryosphaeria dothidea, assembly GCA_011503125.2. Taxonomy (NCBI): domain Eukaryota; kingdom Fungi; phylum Ascomycota; class Dothideomycetes; order Botryosphaeriales; family Botryosphaeriaceae; genus Botryosphaeria; species Botryosphaeria dothidea. Next base: position 1,288,558 of record WWBZ02000007.1, read on the forward strand.
CGATAAGGCGTGCGCCCGGTGATTTGCGGGGGATGTTCTATTCTTGTTGCACGTTGCTACGGCAGGCCAGTCGTCAACATGGCTTCCAAGGATGCAAACCTTGTTTCACCCAGACGAGCGCACTCACAGCACCAAGTCCAGCACCAGCTCCAGCTTCGTCAACTGCTCTACCGGCTGCCATTGCTGTCGCCCTCGCCAATTCCGCGCGCGCTGAGCTCGCTTTTCTCCGCTGATACGACTTATTATTATCTCCCGCCACCACCTTCCTCCCGGCGCGCGCAGCCCTGCAGTGCGGCTGTGCGAAGCTTTGGAACCCGGCTGCCAGCCAAGGCATCCCGCAGCCGCGGACCGCGTGAAACGCGAGAATGCCCTCCCAACCTCCTTTTCACAGAAGCTTCTCTTTCGACAACGACGACGAGGACGGCCATTTTCCCCATCCGCCAGCTTATGCCTCTCATGTGTCACAGCCCGCCTCTGTAGCTCAACCCGCTTTCGACCACTCAGCTCCGCCGCCGCCGCCTCAGCATCGCAATTTCACTCACTTCCAGCCCGCTGCGACCGGCGCCTTCGCATCCAACGCTTTCCCACGCGAGCCCATCCGGCAGTCAACCACGACGCCCGGCATGGACAACTTAGGTGAGTCGGCTCCAGGCGGTGGCATCACTGGCATCGCCCTCGGCGTCGCAAACACCCACCAACGCGAGAGCGGCCTGCGCGCCTTGCACGCTGCCGCTGACAACCCTCAATGGGACCGTTCTGGACCTGGTGGTAACCCTCTTCCAGGAAATCAGCATCAACCATACTCTGCCTACTCGCCCTACACCCAAGGCTCGTCACCCGCCATGAATCCCGCCGGCTACAGCTCCCAGGAGCCGCTCGCTCACCCTAGTGCCAACGAGTCTCGACCTTCCCTGAACAGCCATTCTAACCATTCCGCCAACGACGGATACTCCTCCTTCTCCGACGATCCCTACAACTACCACTCCAGATCCGCTCCCTTCGGTGCCATCGATCCCAATGATATTGAAGATGACGGTGATGACGGTATCCCGCCTCCAAACCCCAATCGTAGGACACTTCTCGGCAAGAAAGGCGCCGCTGCTGCCGGTGCCGCCGGTGCCGCCGGTGCTGCCGCAGGCCTTAGCCATGATGGAAGCGGGAGCTACGGTCCTTTGCCCGGTGGAAACACCGAATACTCCCACGACGCCCGCGGTGTAGAGAAGGGCGCATACGGCGCAGCAGCCAACAAGAACGGCAAGAAGCGGCTATGGACAATCGTGCTCGTCGCTCTCGTCGTTGTGGCAGTCATCGTGGGTGTCGTCGTGGGTGGCGTGCTGGGAAGCAGGTCTGGTCAGCCAGACGATACTAAGGATTCCGCAGCAGCGGCCAAGGATGACGAACAGAAGAACGGCGATTTGGACAAGGATTCCGATGAGATCAAAAAGCTGATGAACAACCCTGACCTTCACCGTGTGTTCCCTGGAATGGACTACACTCCTCTGAACGCCCAGTATCCGGATTGCCTGCACAACCCTCCCAGCCAGAACAACATCACCCGCGACGTCGCTGTCCTCAGCCAACTCACTCCTGCGATCCGTCTCTATGGCACTGATTGCAACCAGGTAAGCAATGTCTAACACTCAAGTGCGGGGCTCTGCAACTGACGCAAACGCTGTCTCAGACTGAGATGGTTCTCCACGCCATCGACCGCCTCGGTATCTCGGATAGCACCAAGGTTTGGCTCGGTGTGTGGCTTGGCAACAACGACACGACCAATGACAGGCAAATCGCACAATTCTGGCACATCCTCGACCAACACAAGGCGGACCCCTTCGCTGGCGTCATCGTCGGCAACGAAGTTCTCTACCGCAAGGACCTGTCATCAACCGAGCTTGCTAAGATTTTGGGCGACGTGAAGAAGAATCTCACGGACCACAGCTGGGACCTTCCGCTCGCAACGTCGGATCTAGGCGACAACTGGACTTCGGACTTGGCTAGCGAGGTCGATGTCGTCATGGCGAATATTCACCCGTTCTTTGCCGGTGTTGAGGCGCAGGAGGCAACAAGCTGGACCTGGAGTTTCTGGCAGAATCACGATGTCGCCGTTACCAAGAACCTGCAGGGCAAGACCCACGTCATCAGCGAAACTGGCTGGCCTTCCGGCGGCGGTAACGACTGCGGCGAGTCGACATGTACTAGTGACACCCAGGGTAGTGTTGCAGGTGTCGACGAGATGAACACCTTTTTGGAGGACTGGGTCTGCCCTGCCTTGAAGAACGGCACCGAGTACTTTTGGTAAGTTTCTAATGTTATCGAACAACTTCCGCACGCCGACCCCGCTGACCTGGGAATTGTAGGTTCGAGCTTTTCGACGAGCCTTGGAAGATTATGTATAACACCAAGGACGAGAATTGGGAAGATAAGTGGGGTCTCATGACCGTCGACCGCAAGCTCAAGAGTGGTGTCAAGATCCCTGACTGCGGCGGCCAGCAGGCCAAGCTGCCGTCGAAGAGATAATACTAGTCTCTCGTCAGAGGAAGTCATGGGTGATTGCATTTCTCTTTCATCGTCAGGAAAGTCTTTCCTTGTAATTGGTATTGTATATGGCGTTATATTCCTCGGGACATGGGAAGGGCAGAGGGCATGGGTAAACATTGCCGGACAGCGTTTACACGGAGGGGAAGAGAGGTACAAAACTTCCACATTCCTTGGATGAGAGGGCTACTGAGGCATGAGAGGTGGATGGAGGATATTATTGTTTTGTTTTTGGATTCATCCATAGGATTGGCCATCATTAGGGATTTTCATTACCACGGTCAATGGATGCTCCCCTAGATAGAGAGCCGTTCTTTGGGGGAGCATTTATGGTGGGCAGCATTTCAGGACCACTTTTTCTACACAGCATTTTCTCTTGCAAAAAGAGGGGTGCATTTATAGGGGGCTTGGGGGATGGGACGGGAAGGATATGACGGCTGGAGGTTGGTGGGTTGGGTTACGCAAAACGCTAATGAGCTCGTTCGACCGCACATGACTGATTGGGGGGAGGGAGAGGAATGGGACGGGCGATATCTAATATCATGTGGATTCGTGCTTGTAGATAGATCGGATGAGTGGGAAGGTGCACGCGCGCGCGAGCAACTGAGATGTTAATACGATCACCCTTTCCCGGACCGGAAGCAAGGAAACCAGTGAATGACGTGTTGATTCTACAACGTTGCAATAGGAAATTCAATTGCTTACGCATAAGGTGTCGAGGTGAAGATGAAAATGCTGGAAAGTGCAGTACAGTCGCGAGCAACGGGGAAATGGCTTGGCTGTTTGCAGCCGGTCGGCTAGAATCGACGTCATTGGAATTCTTTCGCCGGAATATGCTGGCGACAGCGACCCCGCTATCCCGCTTCCGTTTGACAGATTGTTCAAGACTATCATGGGAAAGATAATGAACGCTGAAAGTGTGCGCGGGTCACGGCTTCCTATCACGATCATGCGTAGGCTCGACTAGAAGAAGCTCAAAATTCTCTAACCACTCCCATCCCATTACCCTCCCTTCTCGATGGAAAACCTCGGCCTGCGCAAGAAAGAAAAGGGTTCTCCACCATCGCCATCACTTTCATGTCCTGAAGAAGACGCAACAAGATATACCAGAGACGATTGAACACTCAATCGTCATCTGGCGGGAAATGGAGAAGCAGTACCGCTATGAAATGACGACAGTGTGCATCTTTACGTTACACAAGTACGATTTCAAAAGGCAGAACAACGGTATCAAAGCTTGCAAAAGAAAACCCCTGATAAGATGAGGTCGAGAGAGAGTTCGGATATAAAACAAAGACAAAAACAAGGGAATCCTAGTGTACACTTTATGCGTAGTGTAGTAGAAACTGTGTAGAGAGCAAGTCTGTGTGTGTGGCGTAAATATTTCCGTTCATCGTCATAGCCTTCGTCCGAAACCAGTCATGTCCACTGGGAAAGTGAGGAAAAAAAAACGAACTCCTCAATACATCCACCCACCCACCTGCCGGAATTAGCCCCACCGTCATCAATACCATTCCAAATTTTTTCCCCCTCATCATCCATCCATCCACTTCAAACTCTCACCCCACCACAACCCTCCCACCTAATCTCTCTACCTCCCCTCCGATGCCCTCTAAGCAGCAACCGCTACTTACAACTCATCCCTCACCTTCGCCGTAGCTTCAGTTGCCTTCTCGCCAACGGCGCTAGCAGCCTCTTCAAGCTTGCTCTTCGCCTCCTCAAGCTTCTCGCTTACATCGTCACCAGCAACAGCCGCATAATCCCTCAACCTCGCCCGCGCACTCTCGACGACTTCCTGCAGACGACTCGTGGCGCTCTCCAGAGCACCCTGTTGGGGCCCATAGATAGCTTCGCTGACGCGACTGGCAGCAGCCGCGTAGCCATCGCCAACCGCCGAGCTAACAGCAGCGGCACGGTCGCCCGCAGCGGCGAGGTTCTCCTCGGCGGCGCTAGACACGGCAGCAGAGATGGACGAGTAGACGCTAGCGGCGGTCGACGTGGCGGCCTCGACGGAGCCAGTCGGCGTGCCGTAGATGGCGACGGAGATAGCGTTCTGGGCCGAGGAAGCGACGTTGGCGAGCGAGGCCTGAGCGGCCTCGGCGTAGCCCGGTTGCGTGCCGTAGACGGCTTCGCTGGCCTTGGAGGAGGCGGAGCTGTAGGCGCTGTTGGCAGCCTCGCTGGCCTTCTCGTACGCGTTCTTTTCCGTACCGTAGATCTGGATGCTGACGGCGTCGACAGCGGCGTTGATCTGGTCGTTGGCGGAATCAAGGATTGCTTCCAAGGTGGCGGGAGGAGTGAAGACGGAGGAGACGACTGAGGAGGCAGACTCATAGGCTTCACTTGCATAGGAAGAAGCAGATGATGCCATAGCCGGGTATCCAGTGTAGTATGCCGAGCTGAACCGGTTCATCACGCTCTCTGTGAAGTCGGGCTCCTTGCCAATGACAAGCTCAGAGACTAGGGACTGAACAGCTTCGTACTGAGCAGCAGCTGCCGCAGTAGCTTGTGCTCCATAGTCACCCGCTTGTGAGTATAGTGATTCAGCCCAGGGAGTCGGTGCACCGTAGACTTGCTCGCTGGCCCTGGAGACTAGCGATTCCCAGTTCTCCACTGCTTGGGAGGCAACAGACTCGGTCCAGGGGGTCTCGGAGCCAATGACACCAGAGCTTGCGGCGGATGCCAATGACTCAGCCTTCTCCGAAGCGGCTGAAGCAGCGGACTCGAAAATGCCAGTAGAGGTTCCGTAGATGGCACTGCTTGCCTCAGCCGAGGCGGCAGAGAGAGAAGCAGATGCAACCGAGAGGGCAGCATCATATTGAGAAGATGCTGAGTCGAGAATGCTTTGAGCCGGAGGCTTGCTGGTCTTGCCAGCAAGGGAACTGGCAGAAGAGAGGGCATCTTGGAGATGGCTTGATGCCGCGGCAACCGCAGCAGTGTACTGGCTTTGCGCAGCATTCACGTAGCTCTGGTACGCAGGGGTAGGCGTCCCATAGACAGCAGTGGAGGCAGCATCCAAAAATTCCGAATAGCGGGCATGGGCAAGGCCGATGCCTTCATAGTAGCGCCTTTGGGCCTCTGAGATGTACTGTTGGTGGACCGGCGTTGGCTGAGCGCCAACAGCGATTTTGGCACTTGTGAATCTAGCTGCATGTCAGTTGACTGCATATGATACTCTGGTAAAGACCTAACTTACTGTTCGGAGGCCGCACTCAAGCCCTCCTGGAGTCGGGAAGAAGCGATGGATGAAACAGACTCCCACGCACCCTGTGTCGGGCCCGCTGCATAATTCTTCACAGAATCCGTGTACTTGAGAGTATCTTGGAGCTTGGCACTGGCAGCGGAAAGTGATGAAGAATATGCCTCGTTAATGGAGGAAAGAGCCTCTTCATGAGCAGGCTTCGGGGTCCCTGAGATCTGCACAGAAACAGCAGACTTGGCCTGGTCATATTGATCCTTCGCAAGCTTAAGAGCGCTGTCGTACTGAGCGCTAGCCTGGGCACGGAGGGATTCAATTACAGGAGCAGGAGTACCATAGATGGCATAAGATGCTGCTGTTACGGCCTTGGCGTACTTGTCTGATGCCACGCTCGCAATAATTTCAGCAGAGCCCTGCTCGGGCCCATACAGCACGCTGGAAGCAGCCGCCATAGCTTTTGCGTATTGCTCGCTCGCCAAAGACGTGGCTGACTCAACGGAGCCTTGGGTTGACGTTGGTTTCAGAATAGCATCGCTGATTGCTTTGGTGAGGTCGGCAGCACGATCACCAGCCTCGCTGACCATGCTTTGGATCTTCTCTGAGTAGGTGTCGTCATCGTCATCGTCGATCTCATCCTCGAAAACAATCTGTTTTGCTTCAACAGTGACTTGAGCCATTGCGCCTCCCCAGACCTTCTTCACTGATTCCGTCGCGTCAGCTGCTGCTTCGGAAATGGCAGATGACGCAGAATCAACGCTCGAAGATGCCTCAGAGGCTACGGATTCGGCGACCGGTGTCGAGCTACCAATGACAGCTTCGCTAGCTTGAGAGGCAATCGACTCGTAAGTGGGGGTCTCGGAACCGACAACAGCCTCGCGAGCCTGAGAGGCAATTGACTCATAAGCAGGCGTCTCCGAGCCAACAATTGCTTCGCTGGCCTTGGAGGCGATAGACTCGTGGGGAGGAGCAGGGGAGCCAAGAATCGCTTGGCTGGCTTGGTCCTTCTTGAACTTAGCCGCGGAGACGACGCTTTGAGCGGCTTCTCCAGCGCTTTCGCTTGCCTCTGAAACCTTCGAGCTGGCAACGGAAGAAATACTATCCGTAGCATCTTGAGTGCCCAGCACAGTCTCGGAAGCCTTGGTAGCAGCCTGCTCCACAACGCCGGGTTCTGTGCCAATGACGGACTCGCTGACCGCGGAGGCGGCACTCTCAATGCTGCTCGATGCTTCAGAAACAATCGACTCGGCTGAACCTTGCGAAGTTCCTACGGCAGCCTCGCTTGCGTCGCTGGCGGCTTCCTTGATGGCGTTCTTGGCTTTCCGAGCTGCCTCAACAGCAGCAGCAGGAATCACTGTGGATGTGAAATCGTCGGAGGCGTCATGGGTAAAAAGCTTGAAGCGGGCAACGTCCTTGAGACGAACCAGTTCCTTCGCAGCTTCCTCAGCGACGGCCATACCAGTCTCCTCGATCTTGACGCCTTCTTCTCTGGCAGTCGCGAATCCGGCGTGTTCGTATGCAACAATCTGGACCTCTCTGCGCCATTCGTCGAAAGTCTTCTTCAACGAGTGATACTTGGACCAGTCCTTGTACGTGACACCATCCATCCAAGCCCACCGCATGCCGATCTCTTGGAGACCAAGGTCCCGAATGTGGTCAATGACTTCAAGCGTGGAATCAGTAGCGGAAGTAATGAGGTTAAGCGTCTCCCGGTCATAGCTCTGCTTCCACGAGCGGATGGCCTGCGCCTTTTCTTTGATGGCTTGGCCAGCAGAACGAACGGAGCCCATAAGACCACCATAACTGGCCTCTATCTCATCCTCATCCGCATCCTTGGGGAGGGATTCGACAGCCTTTATGATTTGCGACTTAAGGTCCTTGAGTTTCGACTCCACAGTCTCTTCAAGCTGGACAAGGAAAGCTTTGCCGACGCTCTTGGCTTGGCTTTCGACCTGATGGTCGGTAATTTCTTTTACACGTTCCTCGAGGTCTTCGGCGCCCTTATCAGCAGCCTTTGCGAACTTTTCTTGCCATGTCCTGAGGTCCTTGGAGACTTGCTCTTGGACTTCTGATCTAGAGGGCTTTTCCGCGGATGCAGTAGAGCTGCTGGAAGAAGTCGATGCAGAGCTGTCTGTCGTAGCGGATGCTGCAACTGAGGAGGATATAGACAAAGCGCTAGATGCCGCTGAAGATAGAGAAGAGGATCTAACATCATCAGCTTTGCCGGAGTTGAGGGGAAATAGCACTTACGCATCTACCGATTCGACCACAGCCTCGATCTTCTTACCATCTTTGTAGCGGCCCAGTCTTTCCTTGATCCTCATGAGCTGCGGCTCGACGTTGTCTCCATAGAGAATCCGAAGCTGTGGCCAGACCTGACGGAACAGGAAATTTCCAACTGCGGAAGTACCCCAGCGAGCGTACGGATAGCCGACATCAACAGCGTAGTAGCGTCCTTGAGCATAGGCGTTCTGAGCGTGGGGGAGCACAACCTCGTATGCGGGGAGGACCTTTGTGTTGTATGTGTCGCCCACTATGGAGGATGCTTGGTCGTAATAGGGAGCGGCAGCAGCCGACAGCTTCTCGACATGGGGCGCGAGAGCAGCATCGTACTGTGCCTTTGCCTGAGTCTGAGCGACTTGAAGTTGTGGCTTCAGCGTCTTCTCCCATTGAGCCCGAGCAAGTTCCTGGGCCTGAGCGACGCGAGGAGCACCGTAGGACTGATATGTGTGCTTGGCAAACTCGGCTGAGGGGGTGTAGATCTGGTCATTGAAGCGGTCGACATAGGGTTGGGCCTTCTCGACGTGTGGAGCAAGGTAGGTGTTGTAATAGGGTTCGACGTAGGGCGCGGCGCGCGATTGCACAGTCAAGTAGGGCTTGCATAGCTTGGGCGAGTCGTCGGAAAGGTCTGGGAGGGATCTAGGGCAGCGAAAGATCATCGTGACGATGACATACCACACCGACACGCTGGAGTCGGAGGTCAGCGCAAAAAGCGTGTTGTTTGGACTCAGAAAACTCACCGGACGGCATTGCTGAGCAGCCACGGCACGAAGCCGCGGCGCTGAGGTTGCCTGAGCTTTTGGTGGCGGACGACAGTGCCGTTCATCTCTTTTGAGTCTCGCAGGTCACTGGGGGTCTTGGTCGGCCTTTTGACATGGCCGTTGGTGGAGGCGGCCATGGCGAGAGCTGATGGAGGCGCGTGCTGATCGGCGCACCGCAGTCCGTGCTGAGCTGTGGTGCCGAGAGGGCGATGCTTCAGAGCTGCTGCACGGGAACACAGGCAATGCCGCAGCGTCAAAAGTGTCGACGAGGGTTGGGTGGTGAAGCTGGCGGAGGGAGATGTATGAGAGGGGAGTGTTGTCGAATCCGGCTGCTTGAAGCAGCTTGTCTGTCGCACGCACGCAACGCCCGCGCCAGGGAATCAAGCTATGGTCGAGCCAAGCCGACTCGCGAACTCACGTCATAGGCTTGCAACCGCCGACCTGCAAATGCACATGCTGTTGGCTCGCAGATCACCTCACGATCAAGCCAGATCGCGACCTGCAGCTTCCTTATCGCCGCCGTAGCCAGCTGGACTGAAGGTGACGCGCGCAGCCCGTGCGCCGCTTCTTGCCTCGGTGATGAAACACCTCTTGACGGTATGTGGTCTCAGAAAATATCGCTGGGCATTTCTTCATGCTGCCTGCCCTGTCGCAAAATTATTGCTGTAGCTGTGGGGATGCAACGGACCGTGGAATGCACGTCTCATGCGTCCGAGATCCGTGGATATCCGGCCACGACGGGCCTGCCTTTTTGACCTGCGATTACTATTGTTGGGATGCTCGACAAAGGGAAAGGGCATCCCGTCACGTGACTCTAGCCTGCCTTCCGCCGTTGGTTCCGCGCCTGCGGTCTGTTCGTTATCCGCCGCAATCGAGCTCCTTGTTCCTCGTAAACTCCCCGCAACTCCGCCACCAAGCAACAGATTGTCGCAGCTTTCTCCTCCTCAACCTCTTTCGGCCTATTCTGGACCCGACTAATCTGACTCTCCTTCCTCGCGTGCTGAGATGATTCCATAGACGCCTCGTTCACCCGCGGCGTTAAAGCCATTATCCCTCTTCTCCACTCGCTCGCAACCATCGCCTAAGCTCCGCGCATTGCCTGCCCCGCTCAGCAGAGAACGCCCCTGCGCCTGCGCTCCCTTGACACCAAGCCTGTAGTTGCTGTCGACAGTGCCGAGTGTCATGTCTTCTTCCGATGGCCCGTCCGCCGCCATGTCGTCCGCCGGCGGCCGAGACGTAATGAACGATCCCGAATTCGATCCTACAAGGAACTCCGCAACCTCTGAAAAGGGCGACGACGTGGATACTTGCAGGATATGCCGCGGCGAGGGCACCAAGGAGGAGCCGCTGTTCTATCCTTGCAAGTGCAGCGGAAGCATAAAGTTCGTCCATCAGGACTGCTTAATGGAATGGCTATCGCACTCGCAGAAGAAGCACTGCGAACTGTGCAAGACGCCCTTCCGCTTCACCAAGCTCTATCATCCACAGATGCCGAGCACCCTCCCAACCGCCGTCTTCCTTCGCAGGGCTGTTGTCCACGTTCTCAAACATCTGATGACATGGTGCCGTGGTTTGCTGGTCGGCTCGGTGTGGCTGTTGTGGCTACCCTGGTGCATGAGGGTCATCTGGCGCGCTCTATTCTGGTGCGGTGACGGTGGCTTCGCTGGCGATCTACATCGTGTCTCCAACTACCATCGCCGTTTCGTCGCTTCCACCAGCTCGGCTTCCGCCAGCTCGGCTTCTGCCAACGCCACTCCGTATGACCTCTCCGGCGCGCCAGCTTCTTTGGCTATCAATATGAGCGCTGCTGGCGAGCCAACCTCTTACGTGCTCATCAAAAAGTTTCTCTTCGGCCTCGGTCCCTTCCCGGACGTTTTTAATGCTTCCTTTACGAATTCTACCGACAATGCCACTATTTCTCAAACTGTATCTCTACGGCAGGCCTCTCTGCTTTCGGACGTCTCTTTCCTAAAATCTTTGACCTCTCATCCCTCCATAAACCGCTTGATTCTCGATATCATTGAGGGTCAGATTATCACAGTCCTGGTTGTCATTGCCTTCATCCTGATTTTCCTCATTCGCGAATGGGTTGTACAACAACAGCCTGTCATAAACGTGGCTGCCATGCAGCCCATCAACAACCCCGCACCTCGAGTTCAACCAGCCCCTCAAAATGATGAACAAGATGCCGTGGAAGAACACGAGATTCCAGATATTCAGGAACTCGATGACAGCACCGGTGAAGACGATCGTTTTAGCGATACTTCAGACGAGTCCTTGGAACAATTTGCAAATCTTGACCTTCCTGCCAGGGAAGACAATCCCGAGCTCGATCCAGAATTACCGGAAGCCGTCCGATCTACCATTGACCACATCTCGGACAATGACATTCGCAAGGCCGTCGCACGCTCTCGGTTTGATAAGGTCGCCGAGCTAATCGGGCAACGAGAGCCTCTGGCACAAAGGATTATCAAGAAAGAGCTATTCGTCTGGATCGAAACTGCCAGTGACAGGGTGCGAGAGGGCCCGCGGGAACAAGCTCAAGAGAGATGGGAAGAACTGCGTGACTGGGCAAAGGATCTAGAGGATGTTATCATGGTCCCGTCATTACAAAGTCGCGCCAAGCCTTTGCTCTTCGAACCGTTTGGATTTGAGCAAGCAAATCGCGGAAACGGACGCACTTCCACCGGAGATATACCCTCTTCGGTGCACGATGATGATGATGATGATGATGACGATAATGAGGACGATGATGACGAAGGACCGTTAGAGGGCTCTAGTCAACAAAGACCCGTCATGCCCGAAAGAGGGCAGTCTTTTTTGGCGACGGAGATTCAACGTGATCTTGAGGAAGCCACTCGAAGCTTTACATCATTGCCTGGTACCGCTGAGGAGCGGGTCGCAGAACTGGATGGGGAGCGTCGGAGTGACAAGAGCGAAGGAAGTTGGCAGCAAATCAATGATTCAGATGTGGACGTCAATGACCAACTTACTCCAGAATCTACACCAACAGATACTCCTGAAAGCACAGCTCACCATGACTCTAACGACGAAGAGGATTCCAGCTCAACCGAAGCTCGTGCGCCGGAAAGTCCAAACCGGGATCTAGCATCGGATGATGATGAAGATGCTCATGCATCCAACGAAGCCCTGGCTTCGACCGAGAACACTGTGGTCCCAAATAACCCAATTTTCCAGGATGGTCCCGAACCTGCCGAATCTCAACCTCGTCAACTCCAGCTTCCTGCAGATGCTAGCCTATGGGATCGCATCTACTATTGGTTGTGGGGCGATATTATCTTAACAGATGAGGACGGTGCTCCAGGTGCCAACGAAGAGCATGTTGTTCAGAATTTGGCGGACGAGGCACCATTCGTGCAGAGAGACGCAATCATTGGAGACGGCTTTGAAGATGCTGACGCGGCTCGTGACCCCGAGGTTGCTGCCGCTGCCGCACAGGCAGGAATCGACATCATGGATCAGGACGCGGTTGAGGATGCTGAAGATCTCGAGGGCATCATGGAGCTGATTGGAATGCAAGGCCCTCTTGTTGGGCTTTTCCAGAATGCCCTTTTCAGTGCGGTCTTGATCTCTGCCACTGTGGCTGTGGCCGTTTGGATACCGTATCTATGGGGTAAAGTTGTCCTTCTGTCCCTCGGAAGGCCTGTCTGGCTGTTTTTGAAGCTGCCTCTTCGAATACTCTCTGCCACAGCCGACCTCATTGTGGACTCAGTGCTATTCCTTGGTGCTGCGGCAGTCTATTGGTCGATTTTTGTCCTTCGGCTTGTGCTTCCCATCATTGGTTCGCACAAGTCCCTGGACTCAGCCGCTTCCTCCACTCGAACAGTTGCTGAATCTGCGATCGAGCGTGTGTCCAAGTTGTTTACAATTGCTGGGACAAGCATGAACTCGGATTACCTCCACCTATCAATAAGTTCTCATGCTGCCCTCCGCTCACTTCAAAGAAGTTTCAGCGAGTGGGTTTCACTGGTTTGGACAGGTATCTCAGACATCTATGGCAGGGCAACTTCCATGGAATCCTTCTCCGTCTTTTCAGCTATCGGCCGCTTCCTTGACTCGGGTGTTAAACTATGCGCTTCCATGATCAGTAGCCTTCGTGCCTCATTACCTTCTATCTCGATGACCAATGGTTTGTCGTTGAGACTCGACACGGGTAACAGCACTGTACCGGCCGTAGACCCTAATTTCGAGTACTGGACAACAAGCGATCGCGTCATTGCGATTCTGGCTGGTTACATTTTCTTCGCCGTAGCCGGTGGGCTATACTTGAAGAGAGGCTCCCCTTTCACAACATCGCCGAACGGCCGCCGAGTGGAAGGCATTCTCTCTGACGTCCTACAACAAGCTGGAGGCGTTCTGAAGGTAATTTTGATAATCAGTATCGAGATGATTGCCTTCCCTCTTTACTGCGGTATTCTCCTCGATGGCGCCTTGCTGCCACTGTTCGAGCAAGCAACCGTTTCTTCAAGAATCGAGTTTGCGCGCAATTCTCCCTGGACGGCCGGCTTCGTCCATTGGTTTGTCGGCACCTGTTACATGTTCCACTTTGCGCTCTTTGTATCCATGTGCCGAAAAATCATGAGGACCGGTGTCCTCTATTTCATCAGAGACCCCGACGATCCAACCTTCCATCCGGTTCGTGACGTGCTTGAGCGTAGCGTCACAGGTCAACTGCGCAAGATTGCCTTCAGCGCGTTTGTCTACGGTGCCTTGGTTATCTGTTGCTTAGGCGGAGTGGTTTGGAGCCTCTACTACGGCTTTGATGGCGTGCTTCCCATCCACTGGGCGACTACTGACCCATCAATGGAATTCCCGCTGGACTTGCTCTTCTTCAACTTCCTCACCCCACTTGTCATCAAGCTCTTTAAGCCTAGCGATGGTCTCCATGAGATGTATCAGTGGTGGTTCAAGAAGTGCGCTCGAGCTCTCAGGCTTTCTGACTTCCTGTTTGGCGAGAAGAATCCAGATGAGCGTGGCCGACATATGAGGCGTACTTGGTCAGCTTGGTTCCAGCGAAAGAAGGGCAACGTCGATGAGCCCGTGATTGGTCGCGATCGTCAAATCCTTGCCGAGGATCGTGACACTGAGGTGTACTTCCTCTTCGATGGCAAGTACGTGCGTGCGCCTGCGTCAGACCAAGTTCGCATCCGCAGAGGTCAGAGCGTCTTCGTTGATGTCGACGTCTTCGACAACCGCTTGGATGGTAAAGCTGAGGATGACTCAATACACGGAAAGGACTCCGGCCTGACCGAGACTGTTTACATCCCGCCGTACTTCCGCTTCCGCATTTGCCTCTTTGTTGTGGCAATTTGGCTCTTTGCTGCAGCAACTGGTGTTGGTGTGACCGTTATTCCTCTTCTCTTCGGTCGCCGTCTGTTCTCCAACTTCATGCCAGAGGGATCCCACATCAACGACATCTACGCTTTCTCCGTCGGGATCTACATCCTTGGTGCCGTGGCTTATGGCCTCTTTCACCTGCATAATATCCTTAATTTCATGTCCAACTCCGCCAGGCACCCATTCAACGCCACATACTCCACCCTTTCCATCATTGGCCAGTACGCCAAGCAAGCGGCATCAGTCACCTATGTATACGGAGCTCTCATCCTTGTCCTCCCCGTGCTCTTTGCCATCTTCCTCGAATTCTATGTCCTCATCCCCCTACACGCCTACCTCGGTCCAGGCGAAACGCACGTCATCCACATCATTCAAGACTGGACGCTTGGCTTCCTCTACGCTCGTATCGCCGCCCGCATCCTTCTGTGGAACCCGCGCTCTCTCATCTCACGCGCCCTACACGCCGTGGTTCGCGACGGCTATCTTCACCCCAATGCTCGCCTCGCTACCCGCGCATTCGTGCTCCCCATCGGCGTCTTCTTCGCGGCGACGCTGCTCCTGCCGCTCGCCGGCGCGCAGCTGGCTAACACGACGTGGTATGCGAGCGCGGACGACGACACTAGGTCTCAAGTGTACACGCTCGTGTATCCGTTGGCGTTGGGAGTGGCGCTGAGCGCGTGGGTGGCATGGGGCACGGTGAAGGCGACGGAGAGGTGGAGACAGAGAATCAAGGACGAGGTGTATCTGATCGGTGAGAGGTTGCACAACTTAGGAGAGAGGAGAGCAGGAGTGGGGGTCATGAGCGCGGCATCGAGTTCGCAGGGGGCGGTAGCTGCGACGTAGGAGTGAATCAAATTCCGTCTTGAGGAGGGCTGGGATATTGGGCTTCAGCATCATGAAACGCGGTGCCGAGAATTGGGAGACTGATGGAGGGGTTTCTCCATTTTGCTTGCTATTCCCCATGAGCTTTGAGTAGTGCTGTTTGTAATCAGTAGAGCAGATAGCGAAGGATATTCTTCACCTCGTTTTTGTCAGTTACTGCTTTTCCAACTTCTTACGGCTGCGGTGAAACGTGTCTCGCTGGAAGCTGTCGCCCGGAAATACTTTCCATCAGACCTCTCCGCGTCACCAGCTTCTTAATCCCCCTTCGTCTCGGGGAGCTGAATGCAAGAAATCATAAGCGTTTCTTGAATACCGGTGCACAAGTGCATTCATTAATCTTGCACACTCCTCCGATCAAGCAAAACAGCATTTTCCACTCTATTCCTTCATATCGCTCATGCGTCGTTGCAAAATCCCAAGTCAAAGCCCCCATAGCCAGAACAGCCGCTCATGACCTCAGGGATGTCGACGTATGGTAGGAAGCCAAACTGGACGCCGGGAACGCAGGCATGGCGTGGCTGTCAAAGCCATTCTGAGGCAATTTGGTCCTGCTGAGGCGTCATCAGCTCCCAAAAGTCCGCAAACAAAGCCTATTGAATACCACTCACGCTGCGCTTTTGTCCGCAGGTGTCCTCCGAGCTCCGTCTGCCTTGATGCTGCCGGCTTCCAACGCGATCGCCTCCTTGGCCAGCTTTCGACTGTGCCACCATCGCTTCGCGCCGTCTTTCGCGGCCCGACAGCCGACGAGGGCGAGGAGGAGGCCGATGATTCCCCAGGTGACTCCGAGCATGATTTTTTCGTCCTTCGATAGCGACCAGCCGTGCCCGCCGCCGGGGTAGACCACGATGACTGGAACGTAGACCGCTGAAGAGTTTTTTGGGTTGTGGATTTTCATGATTGGTCCTCTTGACCGTGTCACAAAACTGCAACGGTAGATAGTAATCTAAGAGAGATCCTGCCTCCCAGATCTGGCAGTTTGTTCCTTTTTGGAACCTGTAGGTGATGTGCACCTTCCTCGACTGACTGAATCAGCTTCGACCGTTGTCATCAAGCGTAGTTAAACATCACCTACCGTCCGGACTTCTTCCAACCTTTAGTAACATACCCACCAACTCCACAATACGGATCCTGACTGGGCAACGCAGTAAGTACATGCTACGCCGACCAGCCACGGAACTCCAGGATGTGTTACCACTCACCGTCTCCAACGAGCCCTACCAGTAAGTCATCGCCTGCCTACTCTCACTTTTATTGACCAAATTTCGGATCTGCTTGCAGATATAAAGAATATCCAAATGTGACAATCTACCTTGCCAACGGTGAAATATTGAACTACCATCGTTCGGTCTTGGTGAAGAAGTGCGAGTTCTTCAGCCGTATGCTGGGTCCAGGCATCACCAACGTAAGCTTCCACCGCTTCAGTTCACGTAGAAACATTGGCTAATGTCGTCTCCACATTACTTAGCAGCACATCAATCAAATCATCCATCTAACCGACCCTTCCCCGAATGCAGTGAAAACTCTCCTGCATTGCCTTTACGAAGATGACTATCAACCCTTCGAGCCCCCGGATATCCCCGGTCGCCTCAATCTCCACGCGAAGGTGTATGCTGCTTCGAAGCGTCTCGTTGCTCCCGTAGCCAGGGCTTCCACTTGGCAAGCCATTTTACCAAGTCTTGAACCAAGCCAACCACCAAGACGTCAAGTCGAGCCGCCCTTAGGGGGTCAGCTTACCAAGCGGCCGTAGCCGCGGGCTTGATCTTGGCAAGCCGGGGGGTCCCTATGGCTCGGTTTGGCTTGACTTGCCAAGTGGAAGCCCTGCCCGTAGCTGCGGAAAAGTCTCAGCAGAAGTTAATTGAGCTCTTGGATCGGAACTGGCATCAGGCACTTCCTGCTCTCCCAAATGCTCTGCAAAAGATCTACAACTACGTGCACCCGCCAGACCTCTTCGATCTAGAGAAGAAGCTCATGCAAGTCATGCTATATCGCCATCATGAAATCATGGAGGGAGAGATGTATGGAGCCATGATGTACAGCGCTCATGCGTTCATGACCAAGTTTGCACAAGAAATCTCTCGCTTGCAGATCAGGGACTCCGCGAGCTATCATGCAAACAACCAGGACTACACCAGAATACTAAGAACGAAGGATGAGATCATCAAGGATCAGAATGCGCAGCTGGAGGAGAAGAATTTACAGCTGAGTGAGAAGAATGACCAGCTTGATATGAAGGATGCCCTGCTCAAGATGAAGGATAACTTGCTCAGAGAGAAGGATGGACAGCTCAACGCGAGCAAGCTTCAGACTGAGGCCCTACAGGAGCGCCTAATGAGGATTCCTCCAGAGAAGAGGTACCGGTGCCGGATCTGCCAGAATATCTGTGTGTTGAGGATGCCGCTACTGGGACGTGAGGCACCGGTAGGTTGCTAATTCTGTCAAAGGACGCGGAAGCCTCACTCTTGGGCACTCTCTGAGGTGGAATGATCAGTTTGAGATCTTACAGCGAAGGCGATACATTAGTGGCTGAGTCTGATGGTAAAGCTCCAGATGGAAATGGGGTTCAAAAAGTATTTGCTCTACCTCAGTCTAAATTAAAGACGGCGGATTAGGCTGAAGAGCACGGGGGTCCATTTGACAGCTTACTCAAATGTGCGGAAGATGCAGGCGGTCGAGCTCTGCTGATCCAGGTGGTTCGAAGATTGTGCCAAGAAATTCCATATTCAATCAATTCAGAAATCTCCTTTTGCGTCTGGCCGCTTTGTAAATGCTGTGTCAAACAAAGGCAGACAGAGCACGAAGACTGTCGATAACTCAATTCCCACCTAAAGGATTGAGTTAAGTTCCAAGGGGGTTCATTTACGGTAAGCGAAGCTTATTGAAACCCAGGGGCTCCGGCAGCTTAATTTCTACAGCATGGTCCCGCGTGTATGTTTGGGATGTCTAAACCCCCTGCCTCCGTCTCTACAACTTCGTCGTAACACCGACACGCATAGCCTCGGCGTCAGAGCCAGAGCCCGTGACTTGGACCACATCCTCACTGCCACTGTCCTCACCCTCCTCCCCAGGCGCGCGGTCCCGCACCAGGAACGCAGCCCACGTAGTGAACGGCACCGCCACGTAAAACGTCACCACCGCCACAATCAAGTTCGTCATCAGTGACGCACTCTTCACCGAGCCCACCGCATACGCAAAAGCCTGGCCGGCCGACTCGCCCGACCGCAGGATGCCCATCGACAGCGCAATAGTGTCGGCCTCGGTGTCGAACGAGCCCAGCGCCCAGTACAACCACACGCCGATGATCTCGTACGCAATCCTGGCGACACGTTGAAAACTCCAAAGCTCGAAGACGGGGATTGAGAAGTGCTTACCGGTAGATGATGTAGATGCCGACGCCCGCCCCGAAGTTCGAGCTGTTCCAGTCGATTTCGGGATTCTTCTCCGCCCAGCGCACCTGCACGACGATGTTCCAGATCCAGGTGCCGGTGAAGAGCGCGAGCGTGAAGAACCAGCTCCAGCGCGCCTGCGTCGTGCGCCGCAGGTACTTTGTGTCGAGCCACCAGCCGGTCAGGAGGTTGGTCAGGGCGCCGGTGACGGCGATGAGGAAGCCGGCGAGGGCGCGTGCGCGGACGGTGAAGTAGGCGGTCAGGTAGTTGCCTTGGTAGGTGACGCCCCACTGGGCGGTGATGAAGGCCGGGATGAGGAGGATGACTTCTTTGCGCTTGAAGAGACGGAGGAAGGCGAGGGTTTGGGTCTTGAAGTCTTTGGATTGGGCGGAGAACGTGGGCGTTTTGCCGTCTTCGCGGATGAGTTTGTGAGGGGGCGAGATGAGGAATGCGAGGGGCAGGCCGAGGCATTGAAGGGCGACGAGGACGAGGTAGGTTTTCGGGGCGATGGCGCCGGTTTGGTCGCCGTCTTTGTTGATAGCGAGTTGGATTGCGGTGCCGATGATTGAACCAAGCTTGCCGAGGGCCATCCATATACTGACTACAAGATAGGAACATTATGTCAGAGATTTTGTGGCGAAGAATAGGCAAAATGGTGGCTTACTGCAAAGTCCCCTCCTCTGCACTTCGGGATATCCAACACCAATTGCTGCTTCGGCGGGCCACAAGGCAGAAGCCTTACTAATATTAGCCATGCTTCCTGATGAACGATCTTGCTGGCACTCACGGATAGACCACAAGTAACAGAGCCGAATATCAAGAACCATTGTGTGCCCCACACAGAGTTGCAGTAAAGAGCTGCAGAGTAGGGAACGTATCCGATGCAGCCAATCAGGACAACCCATCGCATGCCAATAATATTACCAACAATGCTCGCAAGCGGTGAGAAGACTACCATGACACTATAGGCAGAAGTGAGTAGTCTGCTTTTTCTAGTGGGTATACGGTCAACTTACACGAAAGTGATGACATTAGCGGCGTTGACCACGTACGGCTCGGCCTGGCCACCGGCACCGAGATCTGCAACATGTCAGCTGGGTTTGGTACCGTAGACAACTTCAAGGTTACTTACTGTTGAGTGCCGTCCATATTCCAGGCTGAGTGAAACTTATGAGGCCTAGAATCACCGCCTGGAAAATTGTGCCACGGTAGAACTTGTACGCCGCGTTGTAAACAGCACTCTTCTCCTGCGATTGGGCCGTCATGATTTGGAATTGAGTGTATATTGATGCTGCGAGACCTCTTTGGAGGTTTCCAAAATCTTTTTGTACTTGCAGGCCTCGTCATCGTTCTCGTGCTGTAGTCAATATCAAACTCGCGCAAAAGTAAAGAAAATGGTATCAGAAGTGGGATGCGCGGAAGCCTTCCCGCAAAGGTGTGTAGTGGGATCGGGGAAGATACGTTCCCTCAGTCCCTGCTGGATTCAATTTTCTGTATTGCAAAGATAGCGTGATTTGTCCCCTGTATCGCGTTGGTACCTGGAACGGGAGTACTTCGGAGTTGAGGCAGGTGGGTGGAGCAGTGTTGCATTTTTCCTCTATTTGGCTAGCCGACCAGCACCTTGGCATGGTCATTCCTTATCGCGCACATTGAAGAGGAGAAAGGGGTGGACAAATTTCAAAGACCTTAGCGGCTGTCCGCGTAGTCCTATGGGATGGATGCCTACACCACAGATCGGTTCAAAAGATCCGTGATGAGGTTCTGGTGCCATGGGACCAGGTCCCCAGCAGTCTGTGGAATGTATTCCGGGAATTCTTCATTGACCGCCTGCAGAGTACCCCAAGATAGCTCTCCATCAACTTTGTTGGTGGTGTTCTTAAACTCAGAGGCATTGAAGGAACGGTAGACAATCGGATGGTCATCAAACGAAACGTTGGCGACTATTTGAGACCACACGGCAGACGAACCGCTTGGGAATATTGTTCCAACACCAATAGAAGCCTGAATGACTGCTGTATCTCCGAGTACGGCGTAGATTCTGCCGAGGGAGGTGATAACTTCGCTCGATTCGTAGGTCAAGCTTCCGTTACCAAAGTCGGGGGTCATCCTGAAACCCAAGTCAGCAGGTTATCGTTGCTGATATAGGTGGCTGACTGACGGCCAAGACCCTATGTGGATATCCTCTGTGCCTGTTGTATGAACGTGACCTCTGGTGTCGTATGTTCTCAGCAAGACAGCATGCCAATACGTCCAATAGGTGTACTGACAGCGTATACATGATCAAGCTTTCCATCAGACCAGAGCTCACGTTCTTGAGCTGATGGCCTGAGTTTGTGGCGGTGGATCAGAACCTCTCCGTCAGGAGCGATCAGGGACTGAGCCATGTAGAGACGTGTATTGTCCTTCTCTGAGAATGAGAGTCCCTGCGGCATCCTTTTAGAGTCCATGAGTCGTAAAAGGGCTTTTGCTTATGACTTACGACATATATTTCATTATCAATTGCCGCTTGGACAAGCTTGTTCCAGTGCTGACTTCCAACGGCCAGAGAGTTCTCAATGTAGTCCTTCACATGGTATTGGAACCACAGATTCGGATCCGCATCGTTGATCACACCCTGCGAAGATTAAGCTCAACTGCGCGTGGTGGTTGGAGAGTTGAGGGACGGGACGGGCCTTGGGGTAACCCGGGAACCAGACTTCTGGAAAACCAATTACGCGAACCCCATTTAAAGCAGCCTCTTCGATCAAGGAGACACCCAGGTCAACTGTTGCGTTCAGATCAAGGCTGACGCCCGTCCAATTCTTGTTCATCATCGGCATAGGCCAGTTCACCGGTGCGCGTCGGACAGCGGCGACAGCGAGGTTGGTGATGTCCCATCGGGAAACTATCTCGTGCGCGTTCTCCGAAGAGCTCTTGTTTGTTAGAGAATTGGCCCACTGGACCAAGGCTGGCCCGGCACTTGACGCCATGAAAGTGGCGATGATGGCTACACTTGGAAGCATCACGCTCGTGAGTTTCATGTTGACGGAGCTTTAGAACGAATGGGAGATGCAGAAGACAAATGCTGTGGTATTCGTTTGCAAAGCAAAGATTTTGAATAAATAGATCAATGGCCTACGCTATCGAGGTTTCCGGTCTCGGACCATATCATGATAGACAGAGGAATTGATTTGTCACAATACCAATTATAAGGAACAATGAGTTGTAACCTCCACATGATAGGCGGTATCTGAGGTCCTTTGCCGGCTTGATAGAGGCGAGCTTCTCAATTCGCGGGCCGATGTACATGCTGTTAGCGTCGGCATGTTCGGCACCTTTGGAAGATTCATCATCAAAGTGACCAATAGGTATCGTGACGACAGGCGGTGAGAGTAGACTGTGGATAGATAAGTTTACTTTCCAGTCAGTTCATTAATTGCTCGGTCGTGCGAAGGTGGAATAATCTCTCCGTAGTTAAAGAGCGTCCTCTTGGTCCTTTGGTTTTGAGGAAGCTTCATGTGTGGTGAAGAAGTTCCTGGATCTTCGGGAAATCAGAGATTTTCTATCTCCCGCACAGCTCTTTCGTCTGACCAAGCAAAGGCTGATGTGGTGCTCTTCAAAAGCAGGGCAGTGATGCGGTGATGATGAAGAGGACAGAAGTTCAAGAGGCGTGGAGGTCTTTCGAAAGCCTGTAACGAGAGGCCGTAGCAAGCAAGGTTTCCAGTCCGCGTCGCGGCTAAAGTTGACGATGGTGAGCGTGACCAGTCAGCAAGGGAGGCAAATTGCTGGAAGACGATGAGAGAGGTTTGACACATTAATGTTTCCGGGAGCAGGGGGCTTATATCCGGAGGCACGCTTGGCTTCAGGCAGTGACGATCGGTGGGGGCTTCCCGCGTCGGGTGTCTCGGCGGCGGACGATCGCTGCAGGAGCGAGGGAACGAGCACATGCCCTCGCGTTTCGTGTCGGACCCGGTCGCGTCTTCCCTAGCACTCCACTCGCTGCTCCACCTCAACAATGGCGCCACGCCAGCTCTCCGATGACGATGACGAATTTGGCCTCTCGTCGAGCGATGAGAGCGCCCTCCTAGTCGCTGCCGACGCACCCGCAGCCCCCTCAGCAAAGCGTCAACGTGAAGCAGACCCTGATGACGCGCCTCCCACCAAGCGCCCAGCAGCCGCCTCGCCCACTCCTGCTTACCCAACCACCTCGCCGCTCGCCGTCAAGATTCTCAAGCAGCGGTTCGGCCTCGACAAGTTCCGTCTGGAGCAGGAGGCCGTCAACTCCAGAATTCTTGCTGGAGGAAGCGCCGTCGTTGTCTTTCCCACAGGCGGCGGCAAGAGCTTGTGCTACCAGGT
This sequence comes from Botryosphaeria dothidea, assembly GCA_011503125.2. Lineage (NCBI taxonomy): Eukaryota > Fungi > Ascomycota > Dothideomycetes > Botryosphaeriales > Botryosphaeriaceae > Botryosphaeria > Botryosphaeria dothidea. The sequence goes on from WWBZ02000007.1 coordinate 1,311,285, forward strand.
GTGCCATTTCGCGCTTCACCTCACACCTCACTCCTACACCGTGCAGACCTGACGCTACTAGGTTCCTGCGCTGGCCTTTCCTGAACTCGATGCCGAGCAGCAGAATGGCAGACGTCCTGGGGATAACGGCATCACCATCGTCGTATCGCCGCTCATCGCTCTCATGAAAGACCAAGTCGATGCTCTGCAGAGGCGTAATATTAATGCCGTTTGCATGGATTCAAGCAAGACCAGGGATGAGCATTTAGCCACTATGGATGCCCTTCGCGCGGGCTCTGTCCGACTGTTGTACTGCGCCCCTGAGAGGTTGAACAACGAGGGCTTCGTCGAATGCATTCGCTCAGTCCGCGGCGGCGTTCGTTTGGTCGCCATTGATGAGGCGCATTGTATCTCCGAGGTACCATCCCATCGACTGGTCTGCCGCGGCTCAACGCTGACACATCACAGTGGGGTCATTCATTCCGGCCAGACTACCTGAAAGTTGCCCGTTTCGTCTCAGAAATTAAGGCCGAACGGGTCGTGTGTCTTACCGCTACCGCTACCACCAAGGTTTCCCAAGATATCTGCGATGCGTTTGGCATTGACGAGACGGGTCTCTTCAGAACTCCCATGTACCGGTCAAAGTAAGTTTTTCCTATCTCATCATGCTTTTATCTGATCTGACCGGCGACCGTGCAGCTTGAGACTCCTGGTCGAGCCAAGTGAAGATAAGCAAAAGTCGTATCCGAAATTATTCAGGTTTCTGCGCCAGAATCCTGGGCCGACCGTTGTCTACGTCACTCTCCAAAAGCAATCGGTGGCGCTTGCGGCAGACCTACGTGACCAAGGATTCGTGGCTAGACACTTCCATGCTGGGATGGAGACGCGGGATAAGACGGCCCTGCAAGACGAGTTCATGCGTCGAAATGATATGGTGGTACGGAAACTCGAGTCGAACCCAATCTGCCGTGCGCACTTATTAACCCAGTCTAGATCTGTGCGACCATTGCCTTCGGTATGGGCATCGACAAAGCCAACATTCGCAACGTCATTCACTTCAACATCCCCCGTAGCGTGGAGGGCTACAGCCAACAGATCGGCCGTGCTGGCCGTGACGGCTTGAAAAGCAACTGTCTGCTATTCCTCGACCCGGACGATCTTTATTTGCAGGAGAATCTCACCTATGGCGATCTACCATCGCAGGACTCCGTTCGCCGTTTTTTGGAGGACGTATTTTCACCGGAAAACCAACTTCTGAAAGTTGGAGATACTTTCAAAGTCAGCCAGTACGCACAGACCAACGAGTTTGACATCAGGGTCAGGGGCCACAAGTGCTTCAGCAAGTTTTTAGACTGATGTGAAGCCAGGCAACAACCCTCTCAATCCTCTATGCAAAGCTTGAGCTACAGTTCGGGCTTTTTCGTGCTATCACGCCACAATACTCGAAATATTCTTGGGAAGAAATTGATGCACACAGGCTCTCAATCGACAGAAGCGCGATCGGAATAGCAATCAAGCAGAACGCAGTTAAGGCGAAGAAGTACGTCAACCTTGATATTCTGGAAACATGCCGAGCAGCTGGTGTGCTCCGTGCCGACGTGCTACGGAAGCTCAACGAATGGAATGATGGGAATATCATCGAGCTGAAGACCAGTGGCGTCGAGCACGTCTACCGCGTCCTCCGCAAACTGCCATCAACAACTGCCGAGACCGAAGATATTCTGGACAAGCTCTACAGGCAGATGCAGGACCGCGAACGCCAAGATCTCCTCCGCACCCAGGCCGTAGTCAACCTGGCCACCGAGAGCTCCTGCCTCTCCTTCCGCATCGGTGAGTACTTCGGCGACAATAACACGTCTTTGGTGCAAAAGGGCTGTGGGCACTGCACCTGGTGCGAAACCAAGAAACGCGTCGCCATGCCCACCAGGCAGCCGGTGCCAACCAGCAACGCGCAGATCGAAGAGATTCTGGATGCCACGGACGTGCGTGATGACCCGAGGTTTTTGGCCCGCGTCGCCTTCGGCATAACGTCCCCACGCGTCTCGAAGCTGAAGCTGTCGAGCCATCGCGTTTTTGGGTCGTTGAACACGCACGATTTCCTCGGATTGGTCAGGCTGTTTACCAAGGTGTGCGACAACGCGCCCAAGGAGCTCAGCTCTTCCCAGGGCGCCTCGTCCCAGGGGAAGAAGACGCCGTCAGCTACTAAGAACCTGGGCGCGACGCGCGCGCGCTCCTCGAGCAGGGGAGGAGCGTCGTCTACCTCATATAGGGGAGCATCTACCTCATATAGAGGACGGGGGAGCGGCCGTGGCGGCCGTGGCGCGTCTCGGTACAGGCCGTATAGCCGGCAAGAGTAGAAAAGATGGCGAATGATTGGATGAGGAAATTCGTCAGATATAAGCTTTCACCTGGGGCGAATGGGATGTGCTCCATAATTCATGCCGCTGAATACCCGGTCGCGGCTATTGGTGTCTTTGCTCTTTTTCTCACACACAACTTGTAAGGAAATTTTTACGGGTTACGACATCGCGTGCTTTGCAGGGGTGGACCCTTGCGGGGAAAGAACAAAAATAGGAACGGATTCACAAAGCTCGGCTTACCTGGGTGGGTATCAGATAATGGTCCTTTTTCTTGGCAAAGATGACAATAATCCTGGCATTTGAAATCTTAATGCCAAGACGGGGATGGAGGGCCTTACGCGTACCTCAAACCGTTTGCACGGTCCTTTGCTCAGCATTGCTTCATGGGGAGCGACGTGCTTTTTACTTCGGGATGATGGTTCCTGGTTCTTTTTCTTTTCTGACGGGGCTAAATCAGGGATTCCTATCGTTAGTAGTCCTTGTTGCTGGAGGTCTGTCAAAGAATCAATTCGGGAAAGGGGAAAAGATGGAAAAGGAATTGCAAATTTGTTCTTCATATTCTACTAACACGTCTCCCTTTTTTCGAGCAGAATCTCGTTGTAACAGAAAAAGAGAAAAGTCTTCCCGGGATGTTGTACAGAGACCAAGAAAAAAAATTCGCCAGAGGTTCCCCTTTCCAGTTCTAAAAGAGAGAAAAAGGAACGGTCTCACACGTTCCCCTTATGTATCCAATAAGTGCAGAATCTTTCCCGTAATAATAGTCATACACGTTATAAAAAGTAGAACGATCAGGTCTTGAATTTCGTCAACAAAGCAGCCCTCATACCTTTTACATCTAACTGTAAAAATCTGACGATGCTTTGCGGAGAGAGAGGGAGATAGGATTTGAGCGATCGAGAACAACAAACACTACCACTCTACACCCTTTCATCATAAACTCGGAGGCAAGAAAACTAAGACGTGACGGGAGGGTGTACTTTGTACTTGAAGCATTCCCCCCGGTCCGCGTGAGAGAGATTCGTCTTTCCTGTTTGCTTTTTTTGCAAGAGGCCTTTTTTATTCCCAATTACAAGCAAGGAAAGAGCTAAAGATCGTCTTTGGTTTGGCTTTCCTATGCCTTAAGCGAAGGCACCGACGGTGGCCATACCGGCAGCTACGAATGTGATCAGCATACGGACGAGGGGAGGTCAGGGGTGACTACTTACCGCCAAGCAAGACGTAGCAGAAAGCGGTGATCTTGTCGCGCTTGGACATGATCATGCGGGCCTCCTCGGACAGGAAGTCCTCCTGCAGCAGGTTGACGAGGGCGGCGTAGATGAGCAGGCCGGACGAGATGGCGTTGAAGATGCCGACCATGATCAGACCGAAGGCCGAGCCGATGTCGAACGAGTTGCGGGCGAGCAGGCCGATGGCCTGGCCGAAGGGCGCGGTGGTGCCGAAGGCGACGACGAGCAACCAGGGCTTGAAGGAGCCCTTGGGGTACGGGACGGCGGCGATACGCGAGCCGAGACCAAGGCCTTCGAACGTCTGGTGGAACATGATGGCGATGAGCAGGATGACGAAGCCGTCGGTGGTGGCCGAGACGGTCATGCCGACGAAGACAGAGTGGAAGAGGATACCACCTTCCAGCATGGTGATGTTGAGGGACATCTTGCGCAGCACCAGGGGGTCGACGGCACCCTGGCCGCCCTCCTCGACATCGTGGTCGTCGTCGAAGAAGGAGATTTCCTTCTCCGAGGCAGAGGCTTGCTTGTCGGAGTAGCCGGGGAGGGCGGTGGCGTGGCGGTCGATCATGGAGAGCATCTCATCGCGCTGGCGGATGTACTGCGAGTAGAAAGCGATGAACCAGGCGGGCATTTCCGAGGCCTTCTGGTCGCCCAGCGGGGGCATGGTGAGCTCCTCGGCACTGTCTTTGGTTAGACTTTCCTTTCCTTCTCTGAAACGCTTGGAAGGTTCCGATTTGAGACAGGAGACGTAAAGGGAATGGACTTACTCTCTCTCGCGCACGTATGCCTGCTTGGCGTCGCTCCAGGCGTACGACTTCTCGAAACTCTCCTCGGATTCCGTGCGGCTCATGGGAGCCATGGGAGACCGTGCGGGCCTCTGCGGGGCCTGCTGGGGAGCGGGCATGGGGATCGGGGCCGAGATGGCCGTGCCTGTGGGGCCGCCGTGGCTGTGGGACTGTCCGCCCATCTTCGAGTTGAGGTACATCTCGAGCACAAAGAGGCAGAAGAGGGAGCCCATCATGATGACACCGGGCAGAGCAGGGTACTGCTCGGTGAACAGAGGCGGCAGGCAAGGGTCATTAAGCGAAGCGAAGGCAGTAGGGAGCAGCTGATTTAAGGAGCAATTAATTAGCCATCAGCTTCTTTTTTTTTAAAAAAAAAAAAGTCTTGCACCGCATCACGTCAAAGGTTCGGTAGAGTAGAGGTTCGACGCACATGGACAAAAGCGGTGGCAATCAGGACACCAGTACCGAAGTGTTTGCAAAAGAAGAAGGCCTTTGGAGGAATCTTCATCCAGGGGAACTTCTTTGCTACCACCGGGAAGCCGGCTCCTGTTGATCCAGTTAGAGATCTGCCAAGCAGAGTTTCAGTATAGGGGTATAGTCCATACCGCCAATACTAGTCAACAAAACAAGGACTGGGAAGCGTTAGCGGACCCCACCAGCAGGAAGCTTGGAGGTGGTGAGACTCACAAAGAGCGACAACGTGAAGCGGAAGATCGTACTCCTCGGTACCGGCCTCGCTACCGCACTGCGGACGCTCCATGTCGGACATTGTGAATGAATGGTATTAAGGCGCCGGGCCTTTGTTGTGGTGATAGAGAACGGATGCAAGGAGCAGCACCAGCTGCTGGTAATACAAGGACGGTGGGAGAAGGGGGAAAGATCAAAAAGGGCAGAAGCAAGCTACCATTAGGCGGAAGGGAAGAAAGAAAAAGGCGTCGAAAGGAAGGCAGGATGCAAGTCAACTCAACCGGGAGGAGTGCATCCGAAGGAGGCTTTCAGTTCCGAGCGGTGGTACGTTTTCTTTAAGAAGCATTCCAAAACCCATCTCAGAGCATATCTGCGAAGCGCTATCAAGCGGTCCAAGGATTGTCGTGACAGATGCCGTGTGTGTAGTGCAGCAGATGAGAGTAGGGGCCAAGTGACGGCGGTGGACAGTGCAGTCAGCCGCGTCAAGTTGCGTGCGGCGGCGAACAGTCAAGCTTCTCTTTCTGGCTGGGGTGGTTGGTTTTCGACATGCAGCGCCGCAGACGGAGCCGATCGGCAGGGACTAGGCTCGGTTGGTGCGGGGCCTAGCACATCTTGAGACGTGGGCCCCAACGCAGCCATGCTGATCGTGGGCATCGTGATCCCTTCTTGGCTGTCACTGTTCCAACAACAGCATCTGCATGGAAGCATGGCAATGGGCGCCTGGCGACGCTAGCGCAGGGCGGCCGGGCGGAGAAGGGGCGTTCCGGGCTCATGCTTGAGCTTGGCGTGTGTGGTGAGAGGCTTGACGGCCGGCCCTACGCGCCGCGCAGCCAGTCAGCGTCCATTTCCAGCGCGCTGCCAAGCCCGCGCCCGCCCAGTAACGCGGCTGATAATGCAATTGTGCAAAGTTTGGCTCCCGCGGCCTTCCCTGCGGCGAGGGCGATCGCCCGGACGTGAGACGGTGCCAAGCCTTCCCCGGCCTGCGTCTGCCACAATCATGTGGGGCGGCGACGCGCTGATGGCCATCACCAACTGCACCGGCCCAGCATTGCTCGAGAATGTCGAACCGGCTGCCCAGTGTCTCGGTGCTCCAAGACCATTTGAAATCGAACGAGATGCATGCTCCTGGACGCACCATTTGTCACACTGCAGCGTTCGCAACCGCCCGCCGCGCCCTCAAGACCCACTCTTAAACACGCAAGCTCATGGCAAAGCGCCCATCGCCCATCACAAGGCGTAATTCGAGCCGGCCGGAGTCAGCCTCGCGGCACCGCCTTCTGTCTGTCGCATCAAGAAGCACGAAGAAGCATCGGGTAGAGCGCGCCAAGCAGTCGTCAAACGTCTTCGTTCGGTGCTATATGGGTCTACATCTTGATCACGTACTTGCCGGTAACCTAGTCGAGCAGAATCGTCAGCTTCAGCCGAAATCAAAATCTTCGGGGTCAAGCAGTCACCCACCAGCCCGGACATTGTCTTCTTGGCTATCTCAGTCAAGTCCTCCAGCTTGGCCGTCTGCACGATTGGCGTAACTTGTTTGCGGTCCACAAATTCCAGTGCCTCGAGCACGTCACCCCGCGTCCCCACGGCGGATCCAATGATGCGGTAGCCGTGGTCAATGAAGCTCAGCGGATGAAAGTTCATCGTCTGGGAAGGGGGCGGGATGCCAATGCAGACCAAGGTTCCGAAGGGCGCCAACATGCCGAGCGAGGATTGATAGGCAGCTCCGCTTCCTGCCGTCACCAGCACCGCAGACACCCCGCGTCCATCCGTCGCCTCCTTCACAGCTGCTGCCGCGTCCGACACCTGCGTAACATCGATATACGCCTCCGCGCCCAGATCCAAGCAGTACTCCCGCTTCTGCTCTCCCGCATCGACTGCTATGACTCGGAAGCCCATCGCCCTTGCATACTGAATTCCAAGGGCGCCAACCCCGCCTCCTGCTCCGGAAATCGCAACGGGCGTGCCTGGAGTAGCCCCGCAGATCTTGAGGGCCTTGTAGATGGTCAGGCCGCCGCATAGGATCGGGGCCAGCTGTTCGTCAGAGAGCTTCTCAGGTAGCTTCATGAGGTAGCGGAAAGGCACAATCGTATACTCGGCGAAGGTGCCGTCAACCTTGCGGCCAGACTGCACCGTCGCATAACAGCGCGTCTCGCCATTCTCATGAAGACACATGGCGCATTCTCCGCAGATGTCACGCTGCCAAGCGACACCCACGCGCTGTCCCAGGCGAACCTGCGCCTCGGACAAAGAAGTCCCAAGCTTGACGACACGGCCAATGCCCTCATGACCCAGTATGGGGCAGGTTGGGCCAAGCTCGCCGGAGGCCAGAGCAAAGTCGGTGCCGCACACACCGGAAGCACTCAAGCGCACGAGCACGTCGTTGGGGCCGGGCTCAGGGAGCGGGAGCTCCTGGACCTCGAAGTGCGGCTCGTGGCCTTGTTTCTGTACCTGGTGAGCATCATGGTGAATTATTTGCACACCAGTGTCCATACCACAATAACCGCGGCGCGGTGATAAGCCGGCAGGCCATTCTGCGTGACCGTCATGTTGCTGAAGAGGTGGATTTAGTGATTGTTGTTTGTGTTTCACTTTGCTTCACGTTGTCGGAAACCAGTGCTGCTTTGGGGTCGGGTGGCGTCGCCGTGATTCTGGTTGGAAACAAAAGTGGAACAGCTCGACTCTCGCGAAGACGAGCGGGATATAAAGCTGCAAAAAAGATGCGAAGGGTGAAGGCCAGACGATTAGACCGCGTTTAAGAGTTTGCACGGAGAGTAAAAAAAGCACCAGCGCAGGGTTCGGCAATGATGGATTGCCGTGGGCACCCGAGATGTACTATGACAGGTAGCGCGGTGTTGCGGATATTGCGCCTGGGGCAGAGGCGGCGGCCGGACTGCGGAAGAGGCGGTCCAGAGCAGCGGAGGCATGGCCGAGGGAGCCAAATGGCGCTGGGCGGGCGAAGCTTTGTGGGGATATTCTGGGGCGATTTGAGTTGCCGGGCGCGTCAGCCGGGGCACAGCGAAGTGCGATTGATGGTGGAGACGTCAAAGAGTCAGTCGTGGGGCTCGTGGCCTGGCTCAGGAGAAAGCCAAAATGGGCGGCTGGAGGGCAGGAGCGACTACCCCACCTTCCTCTGCCGCCCCAGAGAGCCCACTGCCGCCTTGGCGCCTGAGCGCATTACTCGCGTCAACACCGCGTCCCCTCATCCATCGCGTCGCACACGCATCCATCGCGGGAAAACTGCCCACGACGCCAGCTTGTCCCTGAATCCTGCCCTCTCACTCTCCCGATTCAGCTTCACCGTCATTCTCGTTAGTCTCAACGAGAACTCACCATGGCTCTCGCCTACTGGACGCCTTGCAAGGCGGCAGCCACGCTTATCTGAAAGTTTCTCTTTCAGGAGCCATCAGGACGTGCGCCCGATCTTTCTGATATTGAAATGACCGCCGCCCAGGGCTGGGCTAAAATTTCCTTCGACCATGGACCTGGTCGTGGCAGCTAACGCCGCGGAGAACCGAGTCGAGGGCGCAAGGTCTAAACCCCCCCCTCTCTGTTGGGCACATCACAGCGCGCTTGCTTTCCACAATTTAACAGCAGCATGAAGGACTTTCTTTGCCTGAATCCGATCCTCATTGCACCAGAACTGTGATACCTGTCGCGTCATACTCTATCACTCACATGCTGGGCGGCGGCGATCTGCCATCCGATTAATTTATCATACCGACCAGACGAGCATGCAGCATGCTGCCGTTCTTCGTGCGCGCATGTTGCAAGACCCGAGAACTTGCTCTTGGCTCTTTCTGTCCGCGTCCTTCCATTGACAGGTATATGATCAAATGTGGACGGTTTGCTTTTTGCTGACAGGAGTCGAAGCTATGCATCATCCCCTGCTCCACCAAAGACCCGAACTTCCATGCCCCCTGTCTCCGTTGCAATTGCACGATGCTGATCGAGTCCGGCGGTTTTTTTTTTTGACAGAAAGCCGGCCCGCACGGGAGCAACCTACTTATCCGCGCACGTTCGTGGCTTATGCTTGTGCAGGGAACCTCTCCTCTGTGTGACCTCGCTATGCCATTAGCGAATCGAGTGAACCGGCCCCAGATTGCACTCGGAACATTACCAAGCACCCCAAAAGTAGCTTGCTCCCTCACACCCTCCCAGCCGTCAGCGCCAAAACAGATACTGGTCATGCTCTAGTCATGCTTCCTTGACCGACGATACGCACAGTGCCGAATGCGGATTGGCACCTCAACAACAACTTCCTGCAAAGCGCAATTCTCCGCTCGGTCACTGCCGCCGCTGCAAATGTGACGGCTCACCAGACGAGTGCCACACCATTTTTGTCGCCACCGGCGAGATGCATTCTCCAAGATTCCTACATACCACCGCCCCTGCTCAAAATGGTTTCCACTAGAACATCTGGGTGCCTACGGGCTCTACTCTGGCATCGTGGCTGTTGCACGCTGCCGGGGGCCGACGGAGAGGTGTCGAAGTGCAGAAGCGCCGCCAGGAGTCATGGCTCTCGGCGACGCCGTACGACATTACACAAAACAGTCATATCATCTGATTCCCTTCGACGGGAGGCATCACACCTGATTGATCACCGACGGCCATACTGGAATCTGCAAGCACTTGTCCACGTCGGTGGCCGGAAGCGTGAATAAACCGAGCGGAATTCTTCAAACTTTCGTGAAGAGCGGGACTTTCTTCACAAATGCCTAACAGTGAACTCTTCGTAATGACGCGATTCGGATTGAGGCACCCATCTGCAGCAAATTTGACACCGTCTCAGACGGGAAGGCATGCGTCCACCCGCAGCACCCAGGATAAGCTGCCACTTGCCAGCCCGCAGTTCCAATAGAACAGGTAACGAGGCACCCAGGCAACGGTCTTTTTAGACCAGGGACTGAAGCCTCTGCAGCCGAAACAGCTTTAGATCACATTTACCAGATTTCTTCCATCGACCTGATGTTTCACAGGATGGTTTGCTGCTCGTGAATTTGCTGGCGACTTCGCCCAGTTGAGAAAGGAGCTCAGCGTAGGCTCTTTCGGCGGTAAGAAATCACCGAGGTTACCGCCCGCGCACGAGATGTGCAACCTCACAATTATATAACGGTACCCGCAGAGACATCCGTTCTCTTGTTCTCTTTGTCTCTTTCAGAGCCCAGAGCCAAAGCTCAGTCCTCACAACTTGATACTTCCGCATGCGAGCACCAGGCCTTTAATCTTCATCATCAATTCGAAACATCGCTTTTCTTCGATATGCACTCGGCCCAGTCAGGATACGGCGTTGAGAACAATTCGCGTTTGCGTGCACCTATTGCAGTAAGTTCGCCCACTTTTGGACTAAGTCAAGCCAAACCCCGCTCAGTGTTTCCCGGGGACAATATACTGACGGAAGTTCTTCGACCAGTGCCTTCACTGCCGGAAGCGCAAAATCAAATGCCAGGATAAAGACGCATCGGACCGTTGCCAGAACTGCCGTCACTTTGGGATTGAGTGCGTGTTCCAAAGGGTAAGCTTCGCAATCGTGTCCTTGAGTCTTGACCCGCAATCTCGTTCTCACCAAACGAATAGATGGGCACCCCGGTAGCAGTGCCGGACAACTACACCTGGACGGCCAGCCACCACATTCAACAAAACCCCTCCAACCAATGCAGCGAGGAATGGGCCCGTGCCGGCGGTCATGGTCAATCCTGGTCTCCACGTGAGGCTTACGGCGGAGCTGACAATCCCTACTGCCCGGCGACCGCCTACCATGGCCTGCCCCTCCAAGCCTCTCGCGGAACTCAACAGGGATACCAACCTCCGGGCGGCTTCTCGCCGCACCCTGCCACCGGCGGGCCAGCACTGTTGCCCCCGCCCGCGAACCACGCAAACGGATCCGTCAACCCGCCGGCATGGCCGCCGAGGTTTCCGCCTCCGCTCGCCGAGGCCCCTTCGTCGAGGCAATACCCTGCTGCTTCGGGCATGTACCAGGATGTGAACGCGCAGCTGGCACCACAGTCGAGGCAGTATGCCGCGCAGGGGAGTCGCCAAGCGTAAGCTCATCCGATGCACGTACGATTGATCGGTTTGCTGACGTATGTGAAAGATTTTACGCGTGAGAGCTCTGGTGACATCTTCATGATCCGACTTCCGCATTCGTGTGGCTGCATCAATCCATGGGAATCATCCCCTCATACTATCTCTTATGTCATACTCTTCTCATATTTGGAATAAATCTCTATCGGAGCGATCCTAAGGGGTTCTTTGCTATTAAGCATTGTATATCCTTTTCCAGAGACTTCTGCATCTTCGTTGAATGCATGGAGGCACGGCCGGATCCGTCGTTGTATCAAAAATCTATTGCCTCGGATTTCATTTACGACTGATGTTTTTCTCAGAATTTCCTCGTTAGTCGCACGGATGAAAATATATCCCATTAGCTATGCATATTTTCCTAAACGCATCTTGTTCCTAGGTTTCCTTTAATCGGCCGGAAAGTCGTTCTGTGCTGCTGATTTCCTCTGTCTTATCCCTGAAATGTCGATGAACCTTGCTGCACATTTTCTCTTCGAATATTTTTTTTTATCTCTCGTCGATGTCTCACATGGAACAGAAGTCATGTGCATATTACTATATTTCAGAAACCGAAAAAGGAAATCAATCTTATAGAAAATACGCAAGCCAGCTCAAGCTTATCCGCACCATGTCATAAGATGTTTCTTTCCTCGCCGTCTGCCTATCGCGACCACAGGTGCACGCACATCTGCAACTCCCATCTCGCCCTACTCGCACCATCTCGCCATCTCAACCAATCCCAGCCCCTTTAATCCCATCCACCCACACAAATCTTCCTCCCCTCTCCCACGGGCCCCAACCGACGGCTAAAAATGCGCCGTCGCCGGCCCCGGCGCCAAGATCACAGCGCCCGACGGCACCACCGCCAGCACCAGCGCCGCCACCAGCGCGATGAACACGACGTTCGCCAGGAAGCCCGCCGTGCCGACGGCCACTCTGAGGACGGACCCCGCCATGTAGTAGCCCGGGAGGAGGCAGAGCGCGACCGCCAGGCCGATCAGGGCGGAGTAGACGAGCGAGAGGGAGGTGTGGGCGATGGCGGCGGTGAAGGTCGGGGCGCAGGCGGTCTGCGGGCCGATGAAGGGGGTGTTCCAGGGCTGTGGGTTGGTGTTAGCTTTCTTGGGGGGGTTGGTTGGGAGATGGCGAGGTTGGAGAGGGGGGAGGCTTACGTTGGTGGGGGCGGTGATGAGGATGAAGAAGGTGGTCAGGTAGAAGACGATGCAGACGGGCCCGGGGAGGGGGATGCGGAAGGGGGACATATGGGCATTTTGTGGGTTCCTATCCTTTTTGTTTCTCAGGAGAGTCTTGAGTGCAGCTCGTGGCTGCTGGTTTTGGTGGAAAGAATGACGGGTGTTGGAATTTTGGGGCGCTGCAGGCTCGGCTGAGCTCAAAAGCATTTAGGTGAAGAGATGGATGAGGAGATGGCTGCTCCAGGTAGTATGTCTCTTTGTCAAAATGCCACAAAGACACAGGAGCTAATCAAGCGGAAGCGGGCCGCGTCTATTTGCCCAAGCACCGTACAAGGAAATACATTTACCAAGCTCAGAAGACTGCTGATTGGGTCCTTATTAAGGCTAAAGAGAAACAGTATGACGAGATATCTTTGGTGTTCTAGCACACAGCCTCTGGAGGAGCAAAGTTGTGGAGACGTGTTGCTTCTGGACTACAAACGGCCCCTCATGTCCGGAAACAGAAGGTTATACAGCAAGCGACAAAGGATGAGACACAAAGCAACGTGGGGAATTGATGAACAATGCAATGGGTGAGCAGGCATGGTGGCTCGGATTCTTTATAGATTGTGTTTAACGGGGAACTCAAGATAAGCTTAGATGTGTTCGTTACAGTGCAACGGCGACACGCGCCGTCGGGTCATTGTGTCGCGTTCTGAACCACGATACCCGCGTTCCACTCCAGCTCGTGCCACTCTTTTTCTCATCTCCGCGGCCGACTCCGAACCAAAGTAGCCACCTTGCGGACCATCAAAAACGGCCCGCGAGGGAGGATCTCGGCATGTTTCCTGGACACGTTGATCATCGTCCGCACCCAAATCCCACATTGCGACGTCTCACCCACCGGCCTTACACAACATGACATCTGGAACGCCTGTAGAACAGCTGTCTTTCGGGTTGGAGTCACGAAGTGGTTATGAAAAGTCCGAACTCATCGACATTGCAGTGCGATTCACATACAGGGACCCTCAGAAACGCTCAGCTTTCGCGCACAGACAGAAACGAGCAAGATGATATGGCGGAAATATCAGGATCTCCGCGACATCGGAAACTCCGGTGCGCAGGGCGACGTCAGACTCGATCTCCCCATCGTCGGGCGTGCCCTTGGCGCCAATCCAGAAGAACGGACGCCGTCACGCCGTGGCCCTACTACGAGAGGCCTTGGACTGTATCATCTTCCCGTGCGTTCATGAATCGAGCCGCATCGCTTCGCCTAGCTCCCCTCCCCTGGGCTTTGTCTTACCGTCTCCTGCAGGCCACCCGGAACTGCGAGGCGAGTAGGGCTGTCAGAGATTGACAAAGCGTGCGTCTGGCTTGGCGCATTTGATAGCTCACACAGTGGTGGCTGTACAGCGCAGACGAGTTGACGAGCTGGTTGGCCTATTGTGTGTGCCGGAGACACTGCGCCAAATTCCGAGTCAGGTCAACCCATCGCGTCTTTTGCGCGCTGTCTTGACACTAATCTAAAACTGGAGAGGCAAGCAGCTCTTTCTTTTCTGGCGACCGCGGCGGAATATATCTTTCGCTTTATGTTCGTCACTCCAGAGGAAGAGAGGTCCTCCTGGAACTGATGTTCTGTCGACGACGCTATACTTGACACGGGCCGTACGGATGCTCACGGAACGTCGACGCCTCTCGCCAGCTCAAGTAGCGTCGTCTGTCTGCTCTGAATCGGCCTCGACTTCTGTTTTCCGCCCCAAAAGAAATCATGCCTGCTCCTGCTGGTGGAAAAATACCCTCAGCCCAGCTGGATGAGAAACACCGGCAGTGCTACGGAAAGTTACGCATCTTCCAGATTTCGGCCCGCTTGTTTCCTTCATCTTAGGGACAGCGCACGTCCGTTTCAACTTGTGACGGAGCATCTGCTAAGGTGTGAGCCAAGACGGTCATAGCGGCGCCCCTCTACACTAGAATGTGTTCATCGATGACACTTTCTACCTACTTTGTAGAGCAGCCATCATCCATCTCGGCTCTCTCGACTGGGAATGCCAGCAGCGATTGCTGTTGTTTTTCGTTTCACTTGCCCTACAGATGAGAAATCTGGGCGAGAGATGGACAGCAATGCATCCGCGTCGTACCCTTGCGGGGATCTCTCTTGTTCGCCGCCTGGACTCCTGCCAAGTATTGTCGAACTTGCTCGACTAATGCACACCACACTTGAATGAATCAGTCTGCGGGTATGTTTACTCCGACCCCAAACGGAGTGGGCATTCTCCTTTTAAGAGCCGCCTCATCCACAGGTGCCGACGGCAGTTGAGGAGCTGCGATCCCCAACATCCCACATCTTTCATTCAACTGTGTGTTGAGTTCCCACCATGGACTCGTCCCGCTCTTTTAGCAGCTTGAAGAAGCTTTTGCTTCAGTCTCTCTTTTTTGCTTCCTCTGCTACTCTTGCAGCTGCTCAGAACTCGACCAACCTTGAGGAGTGCCTTGGGCAGGTCCAGGCTACCTTCGATGATGATTCCACATGGGCCAATGAGACTTCTCCTTGGCAGCTGCGCGTCAAGCCCAAGCCTGCCACGGTTGTCCACCCAAGCACTACCGACGACATCGCGAAGGCGCTGTCCTGTGCCGAACAGTACTCCCTGAAGGTTGCAGCTCTCAACGGAGGCCACTCATACGGAGCTTACGGCCTTGGTGGTAATGATGGTGCCCTCGTCATCAACATGGAGAAGTTCACAGAGACCACCTACGACGAGGCCACCGAGACTCTGACGTAAGTTAACGAAGAAACGCTCCTCTCAAACCAGCAACTCACTGTCGATAGATACGGCGGCGGCAGCAGAGTCGGCCCCGTTGCTACCTGGCTCTGGAACAACCACGGCCGTCACTTCCCGCACGTCCGCGCCAACTGGGTCGGCCTCGCCGGCTCCTCGATTGGTGCCGGCTTCGGCACGACATCCCGCTTCCTCGGCACGCCCATGGACTACCTGGACAGCGTCGAGTACATGCTCTACAACGGCACCATCGTCAAGGCCTCCCGCACGGAGAACCCAGACCTCTTCTGGGTCGCGCAGGGCGCCGGCTCGTCCTACGGCATCCTGCTCTCGCTCACCACCAAGACCTGGAAGCCCGTCCACCAGCAAGTCACCAACTTCACCATCACGCTCGGCAACGTCAGCGCCGATGTCGGCGCCAACGCCCTGCTCGCCATCCAGGACTACGCGCAGACCGAAGCCCCCGACACCTTCGCCATCCGCTGGTGGCTGACCTCCGTCACGCCCATGTACGGCGAGGGCTACTTCTACGGCGCGCCCGCCGACTTCAACGCCACCATCGCGCCCCTCCTCGCGCGCCTGCCGGCCGACGCCGTCCTCAAGACCGCCGTCCTCGACTTCTGGGACATGGAGGTTACCGCGTCGCCGGGCTTGAACGGCACCGCCGACACCTTCCCGCCGCGCAACATGTACCTGCAGGCGGTCGTGCTGCGCAACGACCAGCCGCTGACGTACGAGAGCGCGTACGCGCTATACAGCAACACCAGCTTCGCCTTCAACCGCACCGACCTGACCAAGTTCGGCTTCCTCGACCTGTGGGGCGGCGTGGCGCGCGACGTCGCGGACGCGGACGCCTCGTTCGCGCACGCCGACTCGCTGTGGCTGATCCGGTGGGAGGGCCGCCTGGCGACGGGGCTGAGCGAGTGGCCCGCCGACGGCATCGAGTACATGCAGGGTGGCTTCCGGCCGTTCCTCGACCAGTTGGCGGCGGAGGGCGTGCCGGTGCGCGGGTTCGTCAACTATCGTGACACGGCGCTGACGGAGCCCGAGTGGAGCGCGCGCCTGTATGCGGAGAACTATCCGAGGATGAAGGAGATCAAGGCGCAGGTGGATCCGTTGGGCATGTTTACGACGAACGAGCAAAGCATCCCGCTGCCTTGATTGATTAAAAAAAAAAAAAAGTCGGGGCGGGATACTTTTTTGTAGATAGTTTTCGGTTTGAGTGTATAGACCGGGTAGGGCTGTTTAGCTTTGAATCGACTGTTGGAAAACCTTGTCTTGCGTTGTTGATGATGGAGCCGTGGGGGTTGGTCGGAATTCACGAAGGCCGCCACCGAAGATCAGGCGAGACTTCATGAAGCATATTCTTAGTTCGTGAACCTTAATTCTTAGCCGTCAAGGTTGAGTAGTTAAATAAGTGAGGTTAAAATGCGTACAAGCGTATCGATCGGTTGTGGAACGGGCGTAGCTGATGTCTGTTGCGGACCACGACGTCATTAGACCAGGATATCTCAAAAGACGCGGTTCTCACCAATTTAAGCAGCACGATCGTAGCTTTGAAAAGTATCGAAGTAGGACGTATGGGGAGTCGAAGCATTCATCCGGATGCAAATGTACCCAGTTTTGCCGAAGAAGTGCATCTGGCCGTGGATGCTTCAATTCCGTATATGTACTCGCAATGGCCATTATAGTACAATCACTGGACAAAAGTCTGCGCGAGTCGCGTACCAAGGCGATCACCCCAATGAAAACCAAAGTCGCCTTTTCTTAATGCACGCTTCCTGAAGCTCGTAGTAAGCTACTACTAAGTCAGAATTGACCAGGGAGATCGATTTTCGCCTTGGTTTTATACTAGTACTTCGTATGCCAGCCCTCTGCCTGGATAACTGCCTCACACCTCCGCTTCATACTACCTAGTACATTATCAAATAATGACTGTGGTAATGCCTTCCACGCCTCTTATAATGCCTGCCCAAGCTTCTCTCTAATATAATCTATATTTCCACGTAGTTCACTAAGCTCTGGATAGAGCCTTAAGACCATAGCCTTAAGGTGAAACCAGAGGTGTTCGATAGGATTTAGATCTGGACTATATGGTGGCCAGTCTATTATATTAACACGCTTTTGGGTGAACTAATCGCGTACTTTAATAGCTGTATGGATAGGCGCATTATCCTGCATGAATAGCATGCCTCTGCACCAAACCTTTGGTATATTTTGCTCTAGTACTTCAAGATAGGAGTCGGCTGAGTAGCCACCCCTCTTAGATAACGGATCACGTATCATTACGTGTAAGGGTGACCTCCCACGCTTGCCAGAGAAGCCTGCCCATACCATAATAGATATATCCTTACCCTTTTTATATGGCTGGATCATACCTGGGTCCCACTTCTGGCATGGTGTGCGAAAAACCTACTCCCTCTCTTCGCCCTTGCCACGCTCTACAGAGCACTCATCTGACCAGATAACCTTAGCCCATTGCGCTTCAGTCCAGTCCACATGCTCAAGCGCCCAGGCAAGCCTGATTGCTACGTGCTCCTCACGTAGCTCTGGGCGGCCTGCAGCGCGCCATTTCTTGATATTATAGGTGTCCAGGAACCGTGAGAGGGTACGGGCACAGCAGGTTACGCCTGTGGCTTCTCTGACCTCCTGATAGGTGAACTTTGGATTATTCCGTACGATGCGTAAGATATGCCTTTGGTCTTGATCTGAGAGGACCTTTGGCCTGCCGGAACGTAGTTGTGAGCGTCCTTCGTTGCGTAATGGCGCGCGGGAGAGGGTGGTGCGAATTGACGATTCAGGCGTGTGTAGCTGCTTTGAAATCCAGGTGGTTCTGTGACCCATTGCACGCGCGGCAGCCAGCATTCCACGTTGGTATGGAGAGAACTCATGATTCTTATTATGCTCGCCAAAGAGCTCTTGTAAAGGAGTGCGTTGTGGAGGCATAAGGTGGTATGCAAGGAGGAGAGGTGTGACGCGTGTTGCGCGTTTTGACGCGTCTCGCTTAATTTCGCGCAGACTTTTGTCCTAGTACTGTACCTCTGGTAACAAAGATCACAATCTTATATGCCCGTGTTCTACTGTAGTTACTTGCTCGACCTCTGCAGATCCAATGAAGATCATGATCCAGTCAAGAATGCGCCAGCGGTTGAACGGGGTTGGAACGTGATCAGGAACATCATGCCGCCAGATCATGCCGAACGCAAGGTGCACAACAACCGTGAATGCAGTGACACCCACTTATCCCCTCGAGGACACGATCGATGACCTTCGAAATTCAGCCAAGGTCTTGGCCAGACGTCCGAAGATGAAAGTTCGCTGCCAGAATCAGCTAACAACAAAACCGTTTCGGTCAGCCGGTGGACGGGCCAGATCGCGGGCGGAAAGCCAGGGGAACAAGCTCGGCATGCAGTGCTACAGAACAAATGGCTGCAGCCAACACTTTGGTGTGGCTCCGGATCAGCCAAGGTCTTGGCCAGACGTTCGAGCTTGATGCAGGACAAATGGGACGATGCCAAATGTGCTCAAAAATTTTGAGGAAAAGTTGCCTGACAGTCGGTTTGGCGGTTGGTGGCTAGTCCGGCGGAAGTTGGGCGGGAATAAACTCCTTGCATGGCGGCCCGTACCATCGGGAGAGCTAATGAGCAGCGACCCTTATTCCTTTCCAGACAATCTCTTCTCTTCTTTGTAACAAGTCTTTACACCTGGCAACTTTTGCTGCGTATTTGCAATCAGATACCACCAAGGGAGAGAACTTTTGGAGGGCGGATGGTTTGGCGCTCTGTAAGCACGCCCCGTGCTGTCTCGGCGAGAGGCCAAAAATTGCACCGCCTCGGCGCCGTCCATCAGCCTACGCTGTTTAGTCGTCTTGTAGCGCATCTCGTTTCATCCCAATGATCATGCCACAATTGATGCACCTGACCTAAGATTGGTGGTGGCATTCCAGGTGCAGGCGCTAAGCCTGACAGTTCCCTAGAGCTCTCTCGTCTATTGATGTGTTGAATATCGAAGTGTAACAACGACAATAGCTTGCTATCGTAATCGTCGACTTCAGAACCGACTTTGCTCTGGCCAAATTCGACACGGGAGAGTAGAGTGAGGATATCTGGCATCTTCGGCGCCGAAACAAAATCGAGAACGCATCTAGTCCCTGAAGAAAACATAAGAGACGCGATGATGGTCTCAAGTGAAGGCGTGTCGCGGAACGGCAAGGGTTTCGAGAATCGCGCCCCCCAAAGCTCCAGGATTCTGGCCATTGTCGCATCAAGCTCGAAGGCTACAGGATGGGCCGTGGAGACAGCGTGGTCTGAAAGCTCATGATCAAGGGTACATATTCGTGAGGACATCATAACGCTAATGGGCGAGACCAAGGCCGGTCCGAGTAGGAGGTGATAGTGACGGGCTGGTTGTGCAGTGGTTTGGTGCCGGCGCCTAGCGGATCCACACAGTTTGAGCCTCGGCGCCTTACATCATCAAGCAAAGCAATGGGAGGATTCTCGCTCCCTGTTGAATGTGATTATAACATTAGCCCAGCACAGAAACGGATACAACTCAAAGGTCGGAAGCAGCAGTTTGCGACCTTGACGCCTGATACGCTCGGGAAGTGAGCGCAAGGACATTCTTGTGCACGGGCCATTTTTTAATCTATATAATAATCAAAATATTTCTGCTTTTCCAATCCTAATAGCATCCGTTATGGTCTAGGGGTTAGGATTCTCCGCTTTCAAGTAATCTTTGTAGAGCCGGAGCGGCCCGGGTTCGATTCCCGGTAACGGAAGGATGTCTTTTTGCTCTTCGATAGAAGAAAAGGGCTCAATCCAGTGGTGGATCGCTCTTCGCAAGATTGCGGCATCTTTTTTTTATTCGACATTCAAACTCTGAAGACTCATGCCCATCTGGTTCCTGCTGTATCAAGCCGAAAGTGGCCCAAGCGAGACTGTGCAGCCATGTGGGAGGATTACGGTATTCGTCGGGTATTACCTGCCGCAATGTACTTTATTTTTAAAGCCACTGAGGCAAAGTATGAAGCTTAAAATTGCCCGAATGCTCGTACAGAGGTTTCTTTTCGGTCGGTCGGCGACCGCAGAAAAACTGCCATGTTTATGTGTCAAACTCCCGGTAGGTGGTCGACCAGATGCATCATATTGGGTGGTTCCAGGTGGGGGAGGTCGTATTGTCGATGCTAAAAGCGTCTTGAGTTGAGGAGGCTGGCGGAGAAGCAATCTCGCAGGCGGATTACAATTATGCGCAGGTGTGAGTGATGCGCGGAAAATAAGGTTCAAGATGACGGACAAGGCGACATGCGGCTAAAGAGCAGATACAATCACTTGACAAAAGTTCTCGCGTGATTAAGCGAGACGCGTCAAAACGCGTCTCGAGCGCCCACACCTCCAATCTTCGCACCACCAAAATGGCACCACAACGCACTCCTCTCAAAGAGCTCTTTGGCACACATACTCCCAATCAACACTACTCTCCACATCAGCGAGGAATTTTACTTGCCTGCAAGGCTCTTGGCAAGAAGCCTGCCTGGTTCCAGAAGCACCTGGGCGTGCCTGAATCTTCGGTACGCTCGACTATGCAGCTCGCGCCATTACGCAACGAAGGGCGCTCCCAATTACGGACTGGGCGGCCAAAATGTCTTTCAGAAACCGACAAGCGACATATTCTACGCGTGGTGCGAGCCAACCCAAAATTCACGTACCAAGAGGTCCGGGAAGTCACAGGTGTGACCTGCCATGACCGGACCATCTCTCGACTCTTAGACACCTACAACATAAAGAAATGACGCGCAACTGGCCGCCCGGAACTCACGGAAGAACATGCTGCTATCAGACTTGCCTGGGCACTCGAGCATGTGCACTGGACCGAGGCGCAATGGAAGAAAGTCATCTGGTCAGATAAGTGCTCTGTGGAGCGAGGAAAGGGCCAAAAAAGGGAGTGGTGCTTTCGCACTCCTAGCCAAAAATGGGACCTCCAAATGGTCCAACCATATAAAAAAGGAATAAATATATCTATTATGGTATGGGCTGGCTTTTCTGGCTTACGAGGAAGGTCTCCTTTACACGTAATAGTACGTGATCCTTTAGCTAAGAGGGGTGGCTATTTAGCCAACTCTTATCTTAAGGTTCTCGAGGAAAACATACCAAAAGTGCATAGAAGAGGTATGACTTTTATGCAGGATAATGCTCCAATTTATACTGCAATAAAAGTTAGGGAATGGTTTAAAAGAAGGCGGATAAATCTATTAGATTGGCCACCTTATAGCCCAGATTTGAATCTAATTAAACATATCTGGTTTCATTTAAAGTCTAAGGCATTAGAGCTATATCTAGAGCTTAAATACTTAACCGGATTAGTAGATTTTATTAGAGAGAAGCTGGGAGAAGCATTGCGGGAAGCATGGGAGGCTTTGCTATAATCTTTATTTGACTCTATATTAGGTAGTATGAAGCGTAGGTGTGAGGCAGTTATCACAGCAGAGGGCTGGCATACCAAGTATTAGCAAAGAAATAATACTAGCATCCTTCTTCTTACTCAATTTTAACTTAAAAATAACTTAGTATAAGAGCTAGGAAGCATGCGTTGAGAATTAGTAAGTTGATGGGGTACGAGGGTCATCGCTTCGGAAGCGCCCGCGCGAGAACTTTTGTCCTAGTACTGTACATGTACATACGAAGGTCGGCTGTGCCTGCGCGGGGTCTCGCTCCTCCCCACAGGCAAGTCCGCAATCTCCGGCGGACCTCGCCCCCAAGCTTCTGCCGCGCCGCTTGGAGGGCCACTTGTTGCAGCTTGGCGATGCTTGCACATTGGAGGAAACCCCGGTCTGCGATCCTGATGGAGCCTCATCCCCACCGCGAAGGCGCAGGAACTCGTTGACCGACATGGCAGCTTCCCTGTTCGGCCGACTCGTGTGCAGCTCGTCCAGCTACCTTCCTGTCCGGGCTAAGCACGACATGTCGGCCCCCCGGTAGCTCCTGCTTATCAGCCCGACAGCTTCACCCAGACCGCTGCGAAATGACGGCACCGACTCTGCACCATGACACCCCGACTCAGACGAGCTCAGAGCTGCGAGCTCCTTAAATACCGCCCCGCTTCTCGTGCGTCTTGTTTCTCGCGGGTGCGCGGCCATTGAGATTTGCCCTCCGTTCCTGAGTGCTCCCGGCCCTCTTTTGGCAATTTCTGCTCCAACTTCGCAAGCATGCTGAGCCAAAGCATTCGCACCAGCGCCGCCGCCGCACTGCTCTCCGCTGCTGGCGCTTCTGCTTTCATCAAGCTACCGCTCAATGCGAGGCAGCTCCCGGCCAATGCCACCGACGTCAAGACCATTGTTTCGCCAACCAACGTCACCATCCGCTACAAGGAGCCCGGCAAGTACGGCGTTTGTGAAACCACCCCTGGCGTCGATTCGTAAGTCCATTGCCACCGAGCTTCAAGCCTCTCGCCCGAAACCTGACCAATTGATTTCACAGCTACTCCGGCTACATCGATATTGCTCCAGACGCCCACACGTTCTTCTGGTTTTTTGCCTCTCGCCGTGATCCTGCCAATGACCCCATCACTCTGTGGCTGAACGGTGGCCCCGGCTCCGATTCTCTCATTGGATTGTTCCAGGGTCAGTAGACAGAAGCAAGGCTCTTCTCCAACGCATAACAATGCTGATAATTTCCGACACAGAACTCGGCCCGTGCAACATCACCGAGAACTTGACTTCTTCCGTCAATCCTTATTCGTGGAATGAAGTATCCAACCTTCTTTTCTTGAGTCAGCCTCTCGGCACCGGCTTCTCCTACTCCGAAGAGGGCGTCGGCAGCTTCAACAATGTCACTGGATCATTCGAGCCAGACAACGAGGGCACAGACTACGGAAGATACCCTGTCATCAATGCTACCGAGCTCGACACCACGGATCTTGCTGCCGTTGCCGCCTACCACGTTCTCCAGGGTTTCTTCAGCGCACTCCCGCAGCTCGACAGCGACGTCAAGAGCAAGGACTTCAATCTTTGGACGGAGAGTTACGGGTCAGTGACCGATAAGTTGAAAGAAGAATTCACATATGCTGACTACATTCAGTGGACATTACGGACCCGCATTCTACAACTATTTCTACGAGCAGAATGAGAAGATCAAGAATGGCTCGACAACGGGTATTGAGCTGAACTTCAACACCCTCGGCATCGGCAACGGAATCATCGATGAATACACGCAAGCTGAATACTACCCCGAGTTTGCTGTGAACAACACCTATGGCATCAGGGCTTACAACGACACCATCTACCAGTATGCTCAGATTGCTCTGAGGATGCCGAACGGCTGTCTTGATCTGGTCACATACTGCCGCGAGGCCGATAGAGACACTCTCGCCGGCAAGGCTCTTTGCTCTGAAGCACAGTCAATGTGCCGTGACAATGTCGAGGGCGTGTACTACAACTTCGGAGAGCGCGGTACCTACGACATCCGCCACCCGTCCGACGACCCCACGCCTCCGGAGCTTTTCCCCGACTACCTGAACCTGGCCCACGTCCAAAACGCGCTCGGAGTCAACCTCAACTACTCGGAGTCCAACGGCGACGTCTACTACGCCTTCCAGCAGACCGGCGACTTCGTCTACCCCAACTTCATCGAAGACCTCGAGGAGCTGCTCGCCGCCGGCGTGCGCGTCGCCCTCTACTACGGCGACGCCGACTACATCTGCAACTGGTTCGGCGGCGAGGCCGTTTCTCTGGCTGTCAACTACTCGGATTCCTCAGAGTTCCGCGCCGTCGGCTACGCGCCCTTCACCGTTGACGGCGTCGAGTACGGCGAGGTGCGCCAGTACGGCAACTTCTCATTCCTGCGTATCTACGAGGCCGGCCACGAGGTGCCCTTCTACCAGCCTGAAGCTTCGCTGGCCATGTTCAACCGCACCGTCTTCCACTACGATATCGCTACCGGCGCGCTGCCCGTCACGGCCAATCTGACGACGGTCGGTGGCCCGAATGCGACGCATACGGAGCCGTTCGTCCCGCTGCCGGCGAGCAGCACTGTTGCTGCCAGCTCGGCGACTGCTGTGCCGTTGAAGGCGGGGCAGCTTAGGTTGCCTATGTTGATCAGCCCGTAGGGGACCGTAGGCAACTGTAGGCGAGGATGATTGTTATGCCGAGTATTCTTAATGCGGGGAAGATATCACTTAATAAAAATGACGAATGACTACTTTGCACATTGAGAAATTTTGATAATATGATTGCACTTTCGCATGTGACGTTTTGTTTTCCACCATTGTCTTCTTTCCATCATGCATACGGAGTTGAAGCAGTGTTTCGATGTTGTGAAACATCAGGATCCGAGCATCTGGATAGTAGATGGCAGATATCTATATACCCTGGACCTGACGTGTCAATCCCCTCCGGAGGATTTGGGCAAGCACGTCTTCCTTCTCGGCTACTCAGCTACTCAGCAGCACAGGAAGGCCTACGCATCGACACCCACGCATACCAGAGAACCACCACCGCCGGCCCTATGATAAGAGAGCCGAACACACAGCTTCAGACCGCCACCCCAGCGCGCGCAGATCAACAGCAGAACTCCTGCTCCATGCCGGCCTTTTATTAAGTGAGCCGAGAAGCTGAAGGTGCAGACGCCGAAGTTGGTGAGGGAGTGGTGGGCGTGCTGCGTATGCCACGAATGCTACAGGCGCTCTCCGAACGCGAGAGCGAGCTGGAGGGTCCAAGCGGCGTTCTCTTTTTTTTTTTGCCCCCTGGCGGGCTTGGTCGATCAGTCCGCCGCCGCAGTATACGAGATCGGGTTTGGAAGTATTGGGACACATCCTTACCACGAAGGGTCGAAGGACGTCGGTCTTATTTCGTCCCTACGAATGATTCGGCCCCCCGCGATTTCGCCCATTTGTTGTGGTAGTCGTGGAAACAATCTCGTAGGGGCTGATGATGGCTGCATCAGTTCGAGCGCAGTGGGGAACTTCCTCTCAGATAGTCCTGTAGGTTCTTTCCCTTGGTTTCCTACGTTCGGCCGGTTGCTTCGGCCTTTTCAATTTAGTGCTTACGTCGATGTGCTATGAATATGGCGAGGTGACCAATTCCAGACCCAGGCAAGCGTTGCTAAAAAGGAAATAGAACAAAAGAGATTTGGAAGAGGAAAGATGACGCTCTTGGACAGGCGATAGCTAAGAGAGATCGGCGGCTTGGGAAACGCGCGTCTAGCAGGAAGGTAGAAACGTGGCCGTCGTTACGGAAGAGAACGAGAACACGAGCAGGGCAAAACAGAGCCTCAAAGGAACTACAAACACAGCCTTAACCAATAGATCAAACAACCAGCTGTGTAGGGCAAAAGCTTAATGCTTTTTTTATTGGAAACTTCTCCAACAAGGCCGAGAACGGCTCTTGGGGGCCCGGCCCGTGGGTTGTCCGGGTAAGGCTGTGCTGCGGAGGCAGTGGTGCGGCGGGATCCCCGGTACGAGCACGGAAGTTTTAAAACCATGGTACTAACACGTATACGCAATACGGCACGGAGCACAGCAGGGCGCCGGTAATCTGTCGAAACGGCCAAGATCTTGTAGCCCAAACTCACGTCGAGGTCTTTGTTGACGCAATGGTGCACACGCTGACAAGACCTGTCAAAACGGCGATCGGCATTACTAGAATAGCGCTACAAAACGGCGCTCGCCAAAATGCCTGTCGCCGCGATGCCAAGCGGATAGGAGATAGGCATATTCCGTTCACTGAATGCGCTGGATATGTCGACAGCCGTTGTTCCAGGGAAGTTCGGCCAATTTCAACCCGTGGGTCTGTTGGAGAGGACGGATCCGCGGGGAAGACGGAGAAGCAAGCAGCATCATCGGCAGGCAGAAGCCGTCTCTTGAGGCTTGACTGACTCTTTCAACCTCCCTATTCGGGGAGGCCGAGGACCATCAGCGGAAGCGCATGGATGTCCGCTGTGAGGCTGTGGACCATCGCCAACACACGCAGTGGTTGTCACAAGAACCTGTCCTTGTGGTGTAGCCAGTGGCAGGCTTGGCGCTGAGGCGAGAGTCATGACTTTGTTGCCTCGTGTTCTGGAATCTACTGAGTCGGTAGGTGGTTTCGTAGCCTGAATCGGATGTTGCCAAGGCCAAGATGAGAGATGGGAAACGCAGGTTACGCAGGCGCCAAGAGCCGTCTCGAACCAAAGTGACGTGCCTGTGCAGCAGCGGGGCTAAAAAGTGCCGAAGGCATTATTGACAGATGAGCTTGGTGGAGGGCGTGACGGGTGTTTGGGATGGATGATAGGGGTTCTGTCAGCCCACGGACGCTTTGGAGAGGCAGGGAACGCTAGCTCTGGGCGCAGCGGCAGGAATTAAACTCCGCGATTAGACTTTGTGATCGCCCAATGCTTAGCGTCGACGCTCTGGCGCGTGAGACGGCGGCGTGTCAACGCACGCGAGCGCCAAGAGGGAAATACGACGGCGCAGCAGAGTGTTTGCAGCACAGCCATGGCGGCCAGAGCTCAGGCCGAAGTGAGGTGGAGCAGTTCATCGCAGGCTGCTGCTGCACCAGGGCTGACTCGCGGGTGCGTTGGCGGTGGAGGGAATGAGGTCAGAGGCAGAGAAAGGGAGAGCGCGCGGAAGGGAGAAGGCGGCGCTTTTTGGGCGAGATGAGTGGCTCCCGTGGCTGCAGTTCGTCGGGTCCTCCCCGCGCGGAAGCAGCCAAGGGTGCGCACCTTCTCTCCGCCTCTGCCTCTGCCCCTGCCACCATCAGCCCACTCTGAATTTTGCCTGCTGAAACTCCGCCCTCCCGCCCCCATCACCTGCACATCCGTGACACACCCTATCCGCCAAGCCCGAAACGCCGGCCGCGTGGCCTTGCTCTCCGCTCAAAAACTCACGACTCGCGCCTGGGCCCGCCGGCTCCCGAGTCAGTCCTGACAGCAACGGTACCCCCGTGCGTTCAGCCTCGTCCCTGCTGCGCTTACTATGTTCTTCCCAATTTTGGAGAACGCCAAAGGGCGCCTGTGGCGTAGTCCCGCCCACCCGCCCAGCATTCGGCCCACCACTTCCACCTGCTCGAATGGCTCGCCAAGCTCATCCTCAGCATTGGGTGCCGCCGTCCCGCTTGTGTAGGTAATATGAGCCAAGCTTCTGGTCTGGGCGTCGGCGACTCCCAGGATGGCACTCGCCGTTCTCAGACCCCATGTAACCTACACGGCGAGACGCACTGGTACTTTGAGAGGGTTACGGTCCGCCACGGACGCCTCTACACCAGCGCTGCCGATATTATAAAAGCTACACATCCCACATTATTGAGTCACTAGTATTTTTTTTCCTTCATCAGCCTTCAGCATCCAGAAGCAGCACTCTTTTGAGCTTCTCCAGTCAACAAACCTCCCAAGCCCTCAGTCAAGCAGTTCATTAACTCCGCCGCCATCTTTGCCTTCTTGCCTTTGATTGTCTCCAAGTCCAAGCCTCTACGCCAAAATGCTTTCTTATCTCGCGCCTTTGGCACTCCTCCTCCCGCTCGCCTTTTCTTGCCCTGACCACTCCGCCACTCCTGTCGAAGAATTGGTCAGGCGCCAAATCAACACCCCCGACAATGGAAATGGAAACTGGACCACTCGTGTTCCTGGCTCCAGCATGTGGGCCTATGAGTTTTCTTTCAACTGGGGCCGTCTGAGCCCGGGTAAGTCTTGTATTCTTCCCACCAATGCCATCCTCATTCTTACGTATAGTGCGCAGATTTCGAACTTTGCCAAACTGGCACACAACAATCCCCTATTGCGCTCACACGTTCGGACGCCACAAACCATGCCCGCACTCCCCGCTTCACTGGCTACAAGGGCAAGTGGGCTGGCCAGTATTTCAACTGGGGCTACGGCTCTGCCTTCAACCTGGACCATCCGGAAGATGAGTACACCTCGCTGCCGTCCATGATGGTCGAAAACCAGACCCTCTACCTGACCGGCTGGCACATCCATGCCCCCGCCGACCACCAGGTCGACGGCGACCGCAGCAAAGCTGAGGTCCACTTCGTCCACGTCGACGACGAGGGCCACGAGAAGGCCGTTCTGGGCTTCCTCCTGGATCCACCCATGACTCCTGGCGGCGAGAACTCCAGCTTCCTCGATCAGCTGCCCTCGCCCATGCTTCACTTCAACGAGACCGACAGGCAGCTCGCCATGGAAATGTCGTTCGACGACGCTCTGGCCGAGGTCAACTACTTCGAGGAGCACTGGACTTACAAGGGCAGTTTGACCAGCCCACCCTGCCACGAGGGCATCCGCTGGTACGTCGCCAAGAACAGGATGATGACTAGCGTGGCCCAAATGCAGGAGATTCTCCGTGTCAGTACCTTCTCCGCGCGTGCCATCCAGGAGACGTGGCTGCACCAGGTCAACAAATAGATAATCTGTTTCACGACGACGATGCAAACGCGGCGCATGGTGGTTGCAGAGTGGTGTTCTGTGTTGGTTTTTTTTTGCCCTCCATTCATTCTTCTTTTTCCTCGCTACTCTTCTGTCAATACTTTCCATTTACGCTGCTTGTATATACAGCATTTCCGGCATACTGTACATATAAAACGATGCCAACAATTCCTCAAAATCCTCGGTTCTACGGGCATGACCAGCATCTGCAAAAGTGACACTGAATCGTGCTTCTCCCGCCTTTTCTCGGCCGAGAACCCCGCTGGGTCGCGTAGAGATACTTGCGTGTGGAAGGACCAAGGATCTTGCATCCTCTTGGCGGGCGCGGTGAGCTGAAGTGGTTGAGGACCAGGACATCGGCCGGGATACCGAAGCCTGGATAAAACGCGGTTCAGGCCGCAGCACGCCTGCGCCAAGAGAGAGCGATGACAGCCTCATGTATCACAAAACACACATGCCGAATCCATGATAGCGGCAAAATAGTGAGGGGGGAGAGTCATGTGACACCTTTTTTGTGTTATTATCTAATCGCCCGCGTACGGACTCATGAGCCTATTTGGTTGTCTGGTAGGGAGAATGCTTCCGATGCCTGGCAGGTGCCACTGTTTGAGGAATTTGGGGAAACGGTTGTCCGTTCTTTCTTTCTTTCTTTCTTTTTCCCCTCCGCGCAAGCACCAGTTCCATGTATTTGTACATCTGCCGTTACCGACATTTTGCACATCTTGACTTCTACAGTCACCGTTTGCGATTAGCGCGGTCGGTTGAAGAAAGAAGGAGCGCTCGAGATTTCCCGCCACGGTAGGCGATTGTTCTTGGCGCCACTCCCCTCATAATCAAACAGCACCGCCATTCACAGCATTTCATTCAGTGATGACGAAGTGCATGAAGATGCGTTGCAAGAAGAAAAAAGGCGGTTGCCGTTAGCGCAAGGCAGACGGGACGCAACTACCGAGATCCGGAAATCCTTTCAACGGTTTTCCGCCCTCCCCACGCGTTTACCCTAGTCTCCTTTAGGGCCGGAGCCGATTGGATTCAGTAGGACCTTTTTTATTCTCCGGGCGAATGAGAGGGGCGGAGTGATGGCATTAGACTTTGGAGGGAGCGGGCTCGGCGGCGCGGCGCGCGCTCTTGGCGGGTTGGGTTGGAGCGGACGGTCTTGGGTGGGCCAAGAGGGGGGGGGAATACGGGCGGCTGGGCGCGTGGCGGCGGGAGGAGATGGAATTTGGACGGGGGATTGTTGTCTCTGATTGGAGGGTTTCGTGCCGAGAATGTTCATCGCTGGGCGGTTGTGGGTGTTGTTGAGATGATTGATTTAGCAGGAGCCAAGGATATATGCGAGACCCGAGTGAGCTGCTCGGATTCGGCGCTTCTATGGTATGCAGGCTCCGGGGTGGGAGGGCTTGGAGTGGTGTTGGCGAGGGCAGTGAGGCATGAACGAAGTGTGTGTTGAGATCGATCGAGAGGGTGTTGTACAGAAATGTTTGCTGCTCGGTACTTACCGTGTGTGGGGAATAAAACAGGCACTGCCTGGCTAGTCAACTGGCGGTTCAGATCCTGCGAGTGAAACGTACGATTTTGAATGTGGCGTGCATCATCGCACTATTGTAGCACGTTTCAATAGACGCGTGAAAAGTCCTGCCGGAGCCGCACAGTGGCGTTGTCCCTGTAATTCAGCAGTGATGGGTATACCCTGGCGTGGCAACCGACCTGCAGAACATGGAGGGGTAGATGGCGGAGGATCTTGGCAGCAGACCAATGACTGCATTGATAAATAAGTTGCGAATATGCGAACCTATAATGGAGTCTTGTTGACACCTGCAGTTCAGGTCCAGATCTTGAGCCCAGGCTCTTAAACGGGGATACGGTCGTTGGGGCAAATTAGGAACACATTCCCTGGATGAGGTACTCCGAAAGTTCCAGACCGCTTCAAGTAACCACTATCATTTACCCAGTATAGTAATCTGAATGACCTCGTTAAGGTTCAACTGGGAAAGTTTTGCCGGGAAAAAGGGGAAAAGAGCCGGTAGTTCACCCGTAGACGCGAATAGAGAACTTTGGCGTTGCTTTCACACGCGCCCAGAGACTTGATGGAGGAACTTGCGGAGTACAACCATTGCTGTGGGCTCCTGTATCCCTGTGCCGCGATTGCAACTGCGTCCAGCCTGATCTTCACGCATATGGCTTAACCTTTAAAGCTCTTGATAACCGGGGCTGAAATTCTTCCGTACGTCTCCTGCCTTTTGTCGTCCCCTCAGTCGGGGCTTTCGTCGGTGATTATCCATGCTACAACGTTCCCGGTTTACCTCTGCAGCTTAAGTACGCGTCAGGACGCCTAGGTTGTCTTGCTTCGTTGAGACTATAGTTATTTCCGCTTCCAGTAGGTCCGCAGAACTTTCGCCACTTTTCCTAAGCGCCGGACGTAACTGTAGTCCGACATGATGGAGTCGCCGACCTACGCGTTGTGGCTCAGCTTCTGGACGGCTTGGTGTATTCTTGACGCATAGCGAGCATCACGGGATGCCAAATTGAAAAGGACCAAGAGGAACGCGAGTCGCAGAACGGCTGAGGACATGGCAAATATAGAATATTGGCATGTGAGTGAAGAAAATGGCACTCGTGGATCAAGAGGACCATCATCGATTGTTACTGGGGCCCGTTAAGGCTGCAGTGAGGTTAAGTGGACTGAGACTGAACTTCGGTCTCTCAGATGAAGCGAAATCATGAGCAGGCATCAGCGATGATGGATCACGCTGCTGATGTCGGACCAGACAGAAACTTCATCACTGCTTACAACAAATCGTAAGGCCAGCTGTACCTTTACCTTATCCGCTGTGCCGGTGCAAGTCTGCCTCAGGCAACGGCGTTTTTGACACCAACTATCCATTGCGTCTAAAGGCATACAAATCCTTTCCAGCAGTCTGGAGAGGTATTTCGCACGAATTTCGGACGAAGGTGCAATGATATCTTTAGTACCTCGTAACTGAAATCCTTCCAAGTTTTCCGATCCCCGGCTGACCATGATGATATGTTGCAACGTAGGTCAGATGTCACTGAATTTAAAGTCTCGAAGCGGTTTGTCGGACGTTCGGTAATTGCGAACTCCGGTCCGTACACTATGAATTTTTTCTTTGGCTAACGTTAAGCTTACCGTTGATGACCTACGGTAGAGAAAGCTTATTGAAGGCAGCAGCGCCACCATGCTCCCACGAAATTTTAAATTGGTAAGCAAATGTCGGTAACAACACGGAAGGCCGCGGGTGATCTCCAACTATTTCCGGGAGATAACTCATTCAAGAGTCCTGGCCACCGGATTCTCGAATGTGCTGGCAAGCTTTGTGAGTACATACATATACTTTGTGGAAAGACTCGTGAAAGTTGTGCGAATGTGAACGTGCATGCATGAGAACCAGCATAATATACTCATGTTAAAGCGCGAATACGGGCACTGAGTATAAAATAAAAAGGTGGCTGGTATCAGGGCAAGCAGCTTCTTGAATGTGATGCGTCGCAAGATCTACGGAAATCTTGCCGCAACCACCCTGGCAATGCCATTTACCTGTCGCATCAGATACATTTCTCGACTTGCACAGCAGGATGACTGCCTGCATGTAATTTCTTTTGTTTCCTTATATCCCTGGTGTTACATCTACGAGACGAGCAGATTTCGTTCCCGATGATGGTCCAGACACAAATCGTGGTTGACATTGCTTCGCCAAAATGCGTGCACAATGGATGCAAAACCGGTGCCATTTTATATGAATAGTACCAAGGTTGAGTCCCAACGGTGATTCTCTGGTGCGAAAATGTCTTTCGCACGACATTCTCACTTTCCCAACGCCGCTGCTCCAAAACTGAAAAAGCCAGTCTACCGCTTCGCTGTTCGCTATGGACATTTCAGAGAACAAGCGCAAGGTACCGTTATCTTACGCCCGCGAGTAGCCTCAAGTTAGCCTCTGACATTCATTCCACACGCAGACAACCTCTCACAGTATAGAGTCTTTTTAAGACCCGACGAGTCCGTCCACGGCTTCGATCTTCCACCGTCTTTCCCCGCGATGGCTCTCCCAATGGTGTTCCGGCCAGGCCCGTGTGCGAACCTGAGGATGATCCGTACAACCGTGAGAACGACGCGCCGTCGAATAAGAGATCAGAAATGGAGTTCCGAAACGCCTACATCTTGAACAACCCGCCGGGAGATCGATTGGTGCGGGTTGCCGTTCAGGACATCCTCAATCTACATCTCCATTCAGATGAGATTTTTCCTCGCTACATCATTGATGACTTGTCGAGTGCCGGAGTAGAAACAGTTCATCTGTCCAGGGTTCAGGCCCTCATCGATGAAGAACTCATGTACAAGCTTTCCTGGCTCCTCGCAGATACCTTGAACACGCCGGAGAAACTCAACATTGCATTGGAGCAAGTAGAAGAGGCGGCGCATTGCATTCACAACTTTCAGGAGAACGATCATAGCCGGAGTGCGTCGGCCATGTCGCTCCCGGAATTCCAGCCACAGCAAGAGACAGATGCCTATGAGCCCGCACCTCCGGGTTTCCGCACAGTCGTGGTCACGAAGACAGAGCTCTCGGATTCAGAGTGCCTCATCAAGCAAGCCGCAAAGCCGAAGGAGGCGGGAGAACATGCACCGCAGAGTGAGCAGACCCTGGCTTCGTCAAGACAGACTTCTGCGATAAGCGGACACCGTGCCAGCGGCGGGGTTGCACCGGCAACACCCAACAAAAGAATTGTCGAGAGGGGTCTCATCGGCAGAGTCCGGCTGTTCATGAGGGCAGACAGAGTTCAATCTTTGACTCTGGAAGAAGCTCAGTTGGTGTTTTCTGAACCAAGGTATCTATTTGTCTGGCATGCGCTTCCCGGTGCTATGGGAAGTTTCGGAGAAACCTCTGACAGGGTTGTGAAAACCCAAGTCCAGTCGATATGGGAACAGTTAGATGAGGATGCCCAGCTCGAGTGGTCCCACTATCATCAAGATCTTGTGAGCGGTCGTAGGAGTCTGAGGGAAATGCTTGCTCGCGAAACTCTTTCGGAGACTGAGGTATCGATGGCACCGAATTGCCTAATCTCTTCGCAAGGAAAGAGCAATGATTATCATCAGCCAACCGCACGGGGCGAATTGAACTCATCCAATCCCATCGACGCAAATGCTCTTGGTATCCGACAACCTCATTCAGCGCATATCCCTGCAGAAGCCGAAGGAGGTGCATCAAATCCTCGTGTGCCCCGAGAGATGCGTACACCTTCTCCCAGGCCTATCAAGCAAGAGAACATCGACCCGGATAACTTTGGTACAGCAGACCATGACCATCCACCAGATCCTAAGGGCGATGTGACGTCTCACAGGAGAAATATAAGTGACAGCAAGGAAAGTTTCAAGAGCAATGGTCGCCCTCGTTTCGTGTTCAAGGATATGATGTCATCTACACGACTGCAATGAGTAGATAGGATTGAGCAAGATTGAGACATTTAGATGGATAGGATAAAGCCTCATGCCTTGACTCTCTTCGTGGCTACAACAGACCTATGGAACCTGCTAAATCAAGGGAAGTAAAGAAGATTGCTGGAGGGTTAGACCGATCTCTGCGTATGAAGGAATGCAAAGAGACAGTAAGTCGATGACCACATCAAATTTTGATTTCGCTAATATTTCAATACGTAGATCGCTCTGAGAGTGCCGAGCGGAAAGGAGGGTCTCCAAATTTGCGATGACGGGCTGAAAGTCAAGTTGGTTGATATCATGCGGACGGTAGGCGCAAAATGGAAAGACACTTGCGGAATCTTGTATGGACTGATCGAAAACGTTTTTTTCGGGGCTGAAACGGACATGATTGGTCCGGATGTGCGAGAGATTGATGGGTCTCGTGTGGTGATTCGGCTTAGTGGCTTGGTTACGCGCAGCGGCAATGACTTACCCGTGTCATTGCTTTGAAATAGAAGTAGTTGCCCCATATGTCTTGGACTAACAGCCCGCGTTACCAGACCTTGAAAACTACAGCAGCGAAGTAGATCAGAGCTCGGATAGTCCTGAGTGAGTGATGCATATTTTGGCTAGTCTGGATCTTGCTTTCCTCCTCTTTTCCATGTCGAAGATCGACGGACTGCCAAAGTCAGTAGGCTCCGACGGCTCGACCAATCGCATCCTCAGTACACGCCCAACCATTCCTTTGTCCCGAGACCCTGATGGTATTCCCGCTGACTGTCGTACGCACCAAAAACACTCCGTTGAAAAATCGTTTGTACAAGTCGAGTCTCAACCCACCGTGGCGCACTAAACAGGAGTCAGCCCCACCACGGACCTCTCATGACGCGATCCCGAGCTCCGATCACCTAAGTAAGCATCTGTAGACTGGCGTTTTTATACCAAAAGCCAGCCATTTCCCTACAGATCCGCCTCCCGAAGCTTTGATCCCCAAATTTCTTATGCAAATAGTAAATACTACAGCATGACGCAGCAGAGCGCCCAGGTAATCATCGTCGGCAGCGGCATTGCGGGGCTGGCGCTTGCCGCAATGCTCGAGCGTCTCGACATTTCCTACTTGGTCCTCGAAGCTTATCCTTCTGTCACCCCCAACGTCGGCGCCGGCATTTTGCTGTACCCAAACGGCCTCCGGATCCTCGACCAGCTTGGCATGTATGAAGACTTTGAGGAGGTCGGCCAAAAATTCGAACGCAATTCCACGCTCGACGGATCGACCTCAAAGCCGCTGTCCATATTGGACCTGGGCGATTCATCAAAAGAGAGATTTGGATACGACTCACTGATTCTCGGAAGATACGATGTGGTTGCAATTCTCGAGAAGCACATCAAGCACAAAGAAAGGCTCCTTCCAAATAAAAGAGTCGTCGAGGTTGAGACTTTAGAAGACAAAGTGCTTGTACATTGTCAAGATGGCTCTACGTACGAAGGCCAGATCGTTGCCGGGACCGACGGCGTGCACAGTGCCGTACGAAGGGAGATGTGGAAGGCGGCAGAGAGACTGGAGCCTGGCGCAATTCCAGACGATGACCTGAAAGGTCTATCTCCTCCAGCAGAATATCTCAAATAGAGCACTATGCTAATCAGGACTCCGCAGGCGTGCGCTGCGAGTTTGGCTCCTTCTTTGGCACCGCAACTCCGACAGGCGACGTTCGCCCTGGAGACATCATTGCAACACACCTGCAGGACCACAACATCGGCATCTTCCCGGCTCGAGACGGCAGAGTCTTTTTTTTCTGGCACTTCAAGCTTCCGGCCAATGCGCTAGCCTCCCCCAATGCTTTCCCGCGCTTCACCAAAGAGGACGGGCTCACCTCTCTCAAGGACTTCCCGGATTTGGTCGCCAGCAGTTCTTGCAAGACCAAGTTCAGCGAAATAGTCAACAACATCGTTACGTACGGCACCACGCCGTTGCCGAACTATGTATTGCGGAAGTGGTCTTTCCGCCGAATCGTCATCATCGGCGACGCTGCTCACAAACCCAACCCCGTCACCGGGCAGGGCGGCAACAACTGCATCGAGTCCGCCGCTGCGCTGGCCAACTCCATCACCCACGCCTTTGCCAGTGACGGCGTGCCGCTGCAAGATCCACGCTGGCCAGCCTCTTCCGTTACGAAAGCCTTCGGAATCCTTGAGGAACAGCGATTCAATCGTGTGCATGACGTAGTGGAGAACTCAGTTCAGGCCCAGCGCGTCTTTGCATGGTCGGATTGGAAGTCAAGATTGACATCGAGATACCTTGTCCCGCTTCTGAGTAAGGCTGTGCAGGTACAGAAAGTATACGGGGATGTGCCGAAAGGGGTGAAGCTTATTGGTAAAGAATGGGACATCACAACTCGGCCACACACCGTCCCATTCGAGGATGAGGAACCACTTAAAGAGGAGGCTTCTACAAGTGGTGTCACGGTGTTAGCCATATCCAGCGTTGCCATTTTCATCGCCGTGGCGACGACCAAACACTTCTGGAGAGCTGGCCTCTCTTCCCTGACGAGACGACTGATAGAGCGACACTTGATAGAATAGTTAGTGAATAGAGCAAAAGTAAACAATGAAGATCTGCAGGGTACAAAGAAACATTGTCATATCTGGATGGGGTCGAGTGAGGGCAAGAGAACAATGCGTTGTAACATGAAGAAGACATGCGATTAGCAGGATAAATACATTGTTGCCCAACTTCAAGTGGGGATAAATGCTCTCGCCATCATAAATCTTGCCCATCATCACCGGCACTCTTCGATTACCGTGGCTTTCCTTTGGTGACAAACTTAAGCAACAAGGAAACAAGCCACTCGAAGAGCACATCCCTAAACATACACAACACAAATCACCATTCTTCTGTTCCTCCCCACACCAACATGTGGCGCTCCTTCTCCTCCCGCCCCACCGTCATCCCCGGCCGCCCTATCCCCGTCTGCAAACCACCCTGCAGCCACTACCACCGCCTCACCTGCTCCCACACCGTCACCACCCCCCTGCCCACCCCCTGCGGCACCAACTGCAGCACCATCTCCCCGCACGCCACCTCCCGCCCCTTCTTCTGCGCCGCGTGCCACCGCGACCTGTACACCCTCTACCCGGACCTCAAGTACCTGCAGCACTGCGCCGCGCTGCCCGCCAACCCCACCCTCCCGCAGTTCCGGGACTGGTTTTACGAGGGGCTGGAGGTGGAGCGGCGCGCCGTCGCGCTGCTGAACGCGGGCTCGGCGACGCACCGCGCGAGCCGCCCCGTGGCGCGCGACGGCGGCGTGCTGGACGGCGGCGAGTACGCGCCGTACCACCCGTCGTGGGTGGACTGGGCGACCTCGCGTATCGAGATACCCGTTCGGCGAGAGGAGGGCGCCGCGCCGGAGCTGGTGGCTGTGGACCAGGGCGTCTGGGACGGGTGTGGCGAGGCGATGCGGGAGCTGGTTGTGCGGAAGGAGTACAACGAGCGGGCGGTGCGGCAGAATGGCGCGGCTGCGCTGCGGAGGGTGGAGGTGATGGGGGTGGTGAGTTATGTCAGTGAGGTTGATCCGGAGCTGGATGAGTCGGTGGCTATTACGGAGGAAGAGCAGCGGCAGTTGGCGGCGATTGAGGTTGATTTGGAGAGGGATGGTGTGGTTTCGCGGATTACAAGGCTGGAGTTGCAGCTTTGAGGGGTGATGTTGTGTCTCCCACTGATTGGTAAGTTGTTCGTTCCCTTCAAGTTAAGTGATTTACCGCGTGGCAGGAGTTTAGGTTAGACCAACATACTTAGACCATCATATCAATTGCTTTATTTTACCTGATTCTTGATACATAATTTTCCGTGAATTTACACTGTTGATTTTCATATTGATTTTTGAAAGCTCATAACGCCAGGCGTCTGCGCTCCCGCGCGCCCTGAGCCTGAAATGCTTCTATGACCGGAATATAGCTTCAGACGAAGCTGGGCCACTTCTGCTCTATCCCATCACGAGTAGGCCACTTCCAAAGCAATCTCTCTTCTCTCCACCTCTCCCAATTCACTCCCCACATCGACCAATATTTCCGCCCGCGCTTCTTCCAA
This sequence comes from Botryosphaeria dothidea, assembly GCA_011503125.2. NCBI lineage: Eukaryota > Fungi > Ascomycota > Dothideomycetes > Botryosphaeriales > Botryosphaeriaceae > Botryosphaeria > Botryosphaeria dothidea. The sequence goes on from WWBZ02000007.1 coordinate 1,349,234, forward strand.
GAGCCCTCCCTGGCCATCCTTTGCCTCCCCTTTGATTCTCACCAACAGACTCTCATCCAGACCCACACCATTCATCCTGGCCGTCTTCTGCAATCTCCCCAGGTTCCTCGCCACCGCATGCACCACCGCCGGCGCATCAGCCCTCAACACATCAAACGCCCTCTGCACCTCTGCACCCCCAGCCGCACTGCCCGGCCCACACGGCACCAGCAGCAAGAACCGCCTACTCCCCTCCCGCCCCTTCGCATCGCGCACCCCCGGCAGAAAATCGCTTGCAATCGCCCGCATCAGCGGCGAGTCGGCTGCCACGTACGGGCCCCAGCTCGTGTAGCTCTCGAGCGCGCAGTTGCGCACCAGACTCAGCTGCAGGTGCCGCAGCCCGGGGCCCGCGAGTGCGACCAGCGCGGCCGTCATCGCCATGTAGCTCTCGTACTCGTCGCCCCAGGCCGTGCGGTACCAGCGGTCAATGAACTTGTCCGGGATGTCGACGTTGAGGTGGCGGATCAGCGGGAAGTAGCGCGGGGAGAGAGCGAAGCAGGGGGGCGCGTTGCGCGAGCGCAGGAGGTTGGGGATGTGGAAGACGGAGAAGCGGTTGCGGCCGTACAGGATGGGGAGCGCTTCGAGGGCGAGACGGCGGCAGGTGGGCAGGATGGAGGGGTGCAGGTTGTAGTAGGGTGTGGGGAGGCCGCCGGAGGTGACGCAGAGGAGGACGCCGGGGTAGGTGAGGAGGTGGGTGTAGATTTGCTCGCGGACTTCGGGAGGGAGCTTGGCGAAGAGGGGGGGAGCTGTTTTGCGGGTTTATTGGGCGCGAAGTTAGGGTTTGGTGAAGAGAGTCCGGCTGCTCCAGGTGTTTGGATAGAGGCTTGCGGTATTTTGAGGGAGGTGGAGGAGCGGGCTGAGACGGCCGAACGGCATGAAGATCCGGAAAACAGGTAAGCTCTGTAGACCATGCCTGTTGGATTTGGGTAGAGAGGTCGAAGGAGTACCGAGGATCAATTGGTACGCTTCGAAGAATACTCTGCCGGGTTTGACGCTGTGTTGTGGTGTTGGCCGCAGCTGCCGAATACTCGTCGTGAATATCGGTCACAGAGTCGACTCTTCCGTTCACAGTAGCATTGTCCATTATAGAGCTTGGTGCTATAGATCTTGGGAGTGCAAACGCGTTGGACGTCAAGAGCTCAAGAGGTGAGGAAGTGGCAGATGAGTAAACAGGTCGAACGAGCTGCGAAGGGACGAGGATAAGTAAACAGGCCGAGAAACTGACAAATTTAGGAGCTGCAAGAGGGGGAGAGAGCTTCTTATTTCCAGAGGTCTGACGTGTGAGCACAGTTCGTGAGTACCTTGAAGTCCATATGCTACTTTGGGATCCGAGCACCTTGATGGGCTCGGCGAAGCGCATGCACCGTGCTGTGCCAGCATTTCGAAGCCCGTCCGTTGTCGCTCGCTCAAATTCTCGTGGAGTATATCGACAGCCTCGCAGAGGTAGCACAGAGAGGCGGAAAGAAGCATTGTGATTTCAATTGAAAGGACGGTGCATCGGTGGACAGCACAAGAGAAGAGCTTCCGTACGTCATTTGATTTGGAAGACCGGGGTGACACGAAAAGTCGTTGCCGCGTTCTGCAGACTCAAAGGCTACCGATTAGTAGAGCCACGATATGTCTGCAGAAACCAAGCTGTGCAACAACCTAGAATTCCAATAAACATGGCCATAGTCCCACTGTGCCCCCGTCGTGCAACCCATTGTCTCATGTTCAACCCAGCAACGAGCTGGGGGTGCCCATAAATACAAAGCTGTATCATGGGCGCAAACAGAACCCCTCCTGCTAAAGACATCAGCATCAGCACCGTGCCTCGCAACAGGATGATGTTACGCTCCCATCCGCCTCGGCTTCTACGCCCCTTTGCTCTGTCACAAAGCGCACTTCCTTGCATCAGAAAAGCATCGTGGACTGCATCCTATTTCCCCGCTCATAGAAGACATGCTACAAGCGAAGTCAATCAGAAAATAATTAGTAGAAACACCAAAATTGGTAACGCAGAGACACTTGTATTCCAACCCGCGGGCTATTCGAAGTTTAAAGCAATCCTTTTCCTCGTTGGTAGTAAGCACATACCTCCTCCGCAGCTTGAAGATAATCCCACTGACATGTGATTCCCATCATCGATAGCTCACAGCCCTGCTTTTCCTCGCGTTGTCCACATCGCGAACCAATGTGCGAACGCTGGGTTAAAATGCTTCATCCCTCTTTTGAAAGGCCCGAGGGATTGCGATAATACTGAAGGTCTATTCAAGATGGCCGGACCGCTTCTTGGTAGCTTTGGGACATTTATCAAAGTTTTCCGCACATTATGTGGAGATCAACCGGTTGGAGTAGCAGGTTTCGGCTGGCCATGGCCCTTTGCACTCGCCACCGCTTTTATAAATGTCAGACGAGTCCCCAGCCTCGTATGCTCTCCACAGTTCGATATTGTTGGACGCTTGATTCGGTCGACGCCCACACAAGTCGCCGCTCTGTGTAGTCATGGGAGAGGATCAAAAAAGGCAGCATGGGCTTACGGAGACGAGGGAGTACCCGCCACAGTGATTCGTCCTGGTGCGCGATTCCCCGGACTTGAGCACTTCAACATCACACCTTGAAGGGCTATGGGATCTACCAGAGGAAACCATCGAGAAGACCGTAATCGATTGGTTCAAAAAGACTCTTTAAGGGAAAATGCCTGCAGTTTCCCTCTTTCGCTTTGATGTGGTACAGTACGGATCTCAACACTCAGCTACCTTCTAATCTCTTTGCGTTAGCAGATATCTCTACATCAATTGAAAGTTTTACACCAGGATCAAGAAAACCCCATGTGATTGAAATCGCTCCACTCCATACCCGTTCTCTGCTGCGTGGATCTCTTGGATATCAATCCAACAGTTCAAGAAATACTTTCAAGGTAGCGCAAGAGTGTCACCAGAGCGGATATTGAAGTCGAGACTCAATCGTTCATTCCTTGTCCTAGTACGCCGCCCATATGCCCAGCCAGTGAAAATAATACAACACGATGCTCCGGTTCTTCATTGTCTGCGTTCCACCTGGTTCAACTTCCGTGCGGTGCTGATTTGTGTCCTCGTCCTTTGTCCTCTCACAGGCAGACCCATGGCGTGCCTCCTTCCTCTGTATGTACCCATGTCCCTCAAACGCTGGATGTTGTCGACGATGGAGCGGCGCAGGTCGTTCTCAATTTTCATGGTGGAGAGGTGGGAGTTGAGGTCGAGCAGCTGCTGGTTATTGAGCTCGCCGACGGTGGCGCGCTTGTGGATGTGGAAGCGGCCCATGATGTGCTTCGAAACATTGGGACCGATGCCGTAGAATGATTCCAACGCTTTCTATATGACCAGAGAATGTCAGCCGGCTTGGAGCGGAGCGATGGCGTAGATATTCCGGGCTGCGGTATGTACTTTGACGAAGCGCGTTTCGGCGAAGTTGGCACCTAAGAGGAACACCTGGGTAATGGATCAGCTGGGAGGCAATTGGTAAAGGGCGGAGCAACAACATACCATTTTGGCTGCTACGGGGGTCTTCGGTGGTGGTTGTTGCGGCGCTGCTCAGCTCCAAAAGACGGCGGCGCTCGGCGATAATTTCTCGAATGGCAGCGTCACGTGTATTCTTGGCGCTTCCCAAAAGTTGTTGCCGATGGTGCAATGACAGGGCCCTAATGCTTCAGGAACAGGAGAAGCGACCCAGAACCCAAACCCGGGGCAATAAGATAGGCTGGAGTAGGTAGTCAGACGGCTCCAATGTGTGGTTGTGAGAACTAGTGTTTCTTGAGATAGGAATCCTGTCGGACGACGAGCCAGTCGCAGTGCCAGATGAGGCAGGCAACGGGGGTCGGCGGTCCCTTGCGTTTCAAGGGTGCGCGGAGTGCCCCAGCGGGCCGCGCACTACAAAAGCTCCCCGCCTCCAGCATCCACTTCCCTTCCAGACCATTGCAGTCCCATCCACAATGGCCGGATTCCAGAAGCTGCTTGTTTCCCTGCTCGTCTTCCTGGGCGTCACCTTCGTGTACTTCGCCCAGACCGCGGAGGCCGCCAAGGGCCCTAAGATCACCCACAAGGTATGCATATGTGGCTTCAAGCTCAGGAAACGCGGAGCACCCAATTGACGCCGATTGCAGGTCTACTTCGACATCAAGCATGGCGAGGAGGATCTAGGCCGCATTGTTATTGGCCTTTACGGCAAGACCGTCCCCAAGGTATGTTTTCCTGCTCTGCCGCTCCAAAGACACGTTGCTGATGCTGATCTGCTGTAGACTGCGGAGAACTTCCGGTACGCTTCGGCCCTTGCATGATGCTCGCTACGAGCTACGAAATACAGCTACTGACGAAGGTCTAGTGCTCTTGCTACTGGCGAGAAGGGCTTTGGTTACGAGGGCTCCACCTTCCACCGTGTCATCAAGGACTTCATGATCCAGGGTGGTGATTTCACCAACGGTGATGGCACTGGCGGCAAGTCCGTCTACGGCCAGAAGTTCCCTGACGAGAACTTCAAGCTCAAGCACAGCAAGAAGGGTGTTCTGAGTGAGTGGTCACAGGCGAGCTCAAAGCTATGGAATGCTGACAGGCACACAGGCATGGCCAACTCGGGCAAGGACACCAACGGCAGCCAGTTCTTCATCACTACTGCCATCACGTCGTGGCTCGACGGCCGCCACGTCGTGTTCGGCGAGGTCCTCGAGGGCTACGACATCGTCGACAAGATCCAGAACGTGGCCAAGAAGCCGGGCGACAAGCCTGTGCAGGAAGTCAAGATCGTCAAGAGCGGCGAGCTGGAGGTCCCTGAAGAAGGTATCCACGTTGAGCTCTAGACGGCGTTTTGCAGCACCCGTTCCGTCATCGGCTGATACACATAACCTCTTCAAGATTCCTTCGGCGACGCAGAGTTTGCGGACGGAGAGGGCGAGAAGGAGGCGACGCTGCCGGACGGCGCTGCCCAAGGCTCGAAGGCGGAGGGCATCGTTACGGAGACGTCGAGCAGCTCTGCCGGGCTCAGCTTTGGGCAGAAGCTGTTTGGGCTGGGCGTCATCGGTGGGCTCGTCTTCCTGTTTGTGCGCAGCCGCGCAAGGGCTGAAAAGCTGGACAAGACCATGGCTTGATGATGGATTGGGCTGCGGCTAGCGCAGGTAGCGATCCGTAGGCTAGAATCAAAAGCGGTGATGACTGGATGCCCTGCACGTGTAATGACATGCATGTGACAGAGCCTATGACGACTGACGCCACAGCAAAGTCTGTTACAGTCAGCGTGGGCGGCGCAGTGGGAGGCGACCGAGCGAAGACCGCTCCCGCACACAAGGCCGGCGTGGACAGGCTCGGGCGCGGCAGGGTGCTTGGGTCGCGTGGCGATGAGCGGCCGGGGAAGTCTGGCTGACCGCTCCCCCAGCTGATAAGGGCGCGCAGCGGTTGGCTGGCCGGGCACGGCGTCGGGTGGGAGAAGTAGCAGAGTCGCGGCTGCGTGCGCTAAGCCCGTAACGGGTGCAGGCGTTCGCCTCTTGCTGCGGCAGGCCCTTACAAAATTTCACCACGCCTGGCCGGGCCTCTCTTCTCACCACCTCTCTCCTCACACGCTCATCTTCCTCCCCCCCACAACACACACCACTTTTCTTTGCATTCTGCGCTTTTCTAATTTTCCTGTCGTTTGAAGAGAATAGAGGCCGTTCCATCCTCTCTTTTCTTCGTCAGGACCGTTTCAGGCGCGTTTCTGCCTCACAGCTTCACCTGCTCCTTTCCAGCAACGCGTGGCCCGTCCGCCACCTGCAGGCTGTAATCGTCTTTAATCGACTTTCCGGTCGCACATCGACGCTTTCCCCAACACATACTCACCTCACACGACAACTCAGCAACATCTGCCCAGCATGGCCGACCAGCTGAACATGGGAAACCTTTCCCTCAAGGACTCGCAGCACGCCCCCCAGAACGGCGGCTTCACCGAGCGCGCTGCCTACATCCCTCCTCACCTGCGCAACCGGCCTCCGCCTGCCGCCGCTCCGGCTCCGGCTCCGGCTCCCGGCTTGGACGGCGCACCCATGGGCATGAACGGTGCCCCCCCGCCTATGAACGGCGGTGGCTGGGGTGGCAACAGAGGGTGAGTTCTTTACAGCACTGCACATCTCATTTGGCAAAGCGGCTAACATGATTCTTCAGCTACGGCGGCGCTCGCGGCGGCGGCGGCATGGGCGGTCGCGGCGGCTGGAACAACTCGGCCGGCTTCGAATCTAGAGGTAGCAACAACAGCAACACCCCCGCCGCAGGGACCTGGAGCAACCAGGCCGCGGCTTCGTTTGATCCAACTGCTTACGGCAAACCCACAGGTGGCGGCAACACTGGCACTGCACGGGGTTCTGGTGATGGACAGTGGAAGGATGGCAAGCACATCCCCGGTCCTACCAACCCTCGTGTTGAGCGCGAGCTTTTCGGTGTCCCCAACGACCCTTCCAAGCAGCACACCGGTATCAACTTCGAGAAGTACGACGACATCCCCGTTGAGGCCTCCGGCCAGGGTGTCCCCGAGCCCGTTTCGACATTCGAGAACCCGCCCCTCGACGACCACCTCATCACCAACATCAACCTTGCCGGTTACAAGGTCCCCACGCCCGTGCAAAAGTACTCGATTCCCATCGTCATGGGTGGTCGTGACCTGATGGCTTGTGCCCAAACGGGTTCCGGAAAGACTGGTGGTTTCCTCTTCCCCATTCTTTCGCAGGCTTTCAAGACGGGTCCCAGCGCCATCCCTCAACAGCCCGGCGGCAACTTCGGCTACGGTCGCAGCCGTAAGGCCTACCCGACCTCGCTTATCCTCGCCCCTACCCGTGAACTCGTCTCGCAGATCTTTGATGAGGCCAGGAAGTTCGCATACCGCTCGTGGGTCAGGCCGTGCGTCGTCTACGGTGGTGCAGACATCGGTTCCCAGTTGCGCCAGATTGAGCGCGGCTGTGATCTGCTTGTGGCTACTCCCGGTCGTCTTGTCGACCTGATGGAGCGTGGCCGCATCTCTCTCCAGAACATCAAGTACCTGGTTCTCGACGAGGCCGACCGCATGTTGGACATGGGTTTCGAGCCTCAGATCCGTAGGATCGTTGAGGGTGAAGACATGCCTCCAGTTGACGGCCGCCAGACTCTCATGTTTTCCGCCACCTTCCCCCGCGACATTCAGATGCTCGCTCGCGATTTCCTGAAGGACTACATCTTCCTTTCGGTCGGTCGTGTCGGTTCCACTTCCGAGAACATCACCCAGAAGGTCGAGTATGTTGAGGACGCTGACAAGCGCTCTGTCCTGCTCGACATTCTCCACACCGTTGGCACTGGTCTCACCCTGATTTTCGTCGAGACCAAGCGCATGGCCGACTCGCTCTCCGACTTCCTCATCAACCAGGGTTTCCCCGCTACTTCCATCCACGGTGATCGTACCCAGCGCGAGCGCGAAAAGGCTCTGGAGATGTTCCGCAGCGGCCGCTGCCCCATCCTCGTTGCCACTGCTGTTGCTGCGCGTGGTCTTGATATCCCTAACGTCACCCACGTCGTCAACTACGACCTTCCCACCGACATCGACGACTATGTCCACCGTATCGGCCGTACTGGTCGTGCCGGTAACACGGGTATCTCGACCGCCTTCTTCAACCGTGGCAACCGTGGTGTTGTCCGTGATCTCATTGAGCTTCTCAAGGAGGCCAACCAGGAGGTTCCTGGCTTCCTCGAGAGCATTGCCAGGGAAGGTTCCGGCTTCGGTGGTGGTCGTGGTGGTCGTGGCGGCCGTGGCCGTGGCACCACTGCCACCCGTGATGTCCGTCGTTTCGGCGGTAACAACGCTGGCGGTGGTGGCGCTGGCGGCTGGGGTGCTCCGGCCTCTGGTGGCTTTGGTGGAGGTAGTTACGGCGGTGGCCACGGAGGCTACGGCAGCGGCGGATACAGTGGCGGATACGGCGGCGGCGGTGGCTACGGCGGTGGTGGCTACGGCAACCCCTCTGGCCCCGGCGGCCAGTCCTCGTGGTGGTAAATTCGCCACTCTCCGGCATTTCTGGTTGCGGTGCATGCCAATCCTCACATGTTCCGCTTAGCCCTCTCCCGAATGAGGTCTTTCTTTCCGGTTTTTCTTTTTTTTGTTTCCACTGGATTCGCCAGATCCATTCGAAGGTCCGAATTTGCTTTCTCATACCCCGAACAGCATATAGACAGCGTTGACTTCATCTGCGGCACACCTTCCACATGAACAGTTCCGACGTCCATCCATTCGGGAGGATTGCGGCAGGTTTCGACAGACGACGCTTCACGACTTTGTACGGCTTCTGCTCCATCGACGGTGCTGCCCGGGGAGCACAGCAAATAGACTCACTTTCACCGGCCCTTCGGATGCCGACTTTCAGTTTTTTCTTTTTTTTTCCTTAATATGGTCCTTTCTCCCTAAAAGCGATCCCGCAGCCCTTGCATACGCCGGTCACGTTTTTAGCATTTCTCATGGACGACGGGATGGTGGGAAAGACTTTTGTGACAGGTCATTTTCTCGGGTTTCCGTCGTGCAGGGCACGTTCACAGATGGCGTTCATCGAGTGGGAAGGCACACCCAAAAAAGAGTACTGCATGGATTTGTTGCGTTGCCTCACACCAGTTTATAGACGAGGCACGGCGCGATGGGTCCTAATGGCATATTGAGGCCTTCTCTTTTTCTTCTCAGGCTGGATGGAGCGCCATAGAAAAACGGGTTACCGGTTCTTTTCCCCTTTTTGGCTTTTAACGAGTTTACGACGAACGACACAAAAAAGAAAGCGCGGGTCTGTTCTCTTTTCTTCTTTTAATCAATCTTCGGGATTAGGGTCAAAAGAAGAGGAGAGGTCGTTTCGAGCAACCCTGGGTCCGGGTTTTCTTTTGCAAATGGTCGTTTTGAGAGGAGGGAAAAAGCCGAAAGCGACTTGCTTCTTTTTCTATTCTGAGCGGAATTTACACAGCAAGCAAGCGAGCACAAGGGAGGGCTGCGATAGGATCGGATTCTAAAAAAAGTTGTTGAACACACCAGTTTCTCTTTCCTCTCTTTTTCTACATTGCGAGTGCGCGAACTACTGCAGGGTTTTCTCCTTCCATCGTCGTTGGAGACTGCAATTGCTTCTCCTTAACTTCCTCCCGTCATTCTTCTTCGGTCTTATTACTCATGCTGAAGTTGTGCGTTTTGTGCTGATCTTATCATCTGATCGGGCGAGAGTGGAGACTCATTTTGTAGTCGCGATAGACCATCAATCCAACAAGAAGTACTGCGATTCAACTAATGCATATGTTCTTGTGTTGATATTGGGGGCAAGTGTGCTGTCTGGCTCTCCGATGTCTTACGGGCTTGCGAATCTGGTTGTGCTCCTTTGAGGTATGTATTAACGCGGTGGAGCTTGGTCGAAAACACTTCTATGGACAGACCCATTCTATTGCCCTGTTTCCCTCAAGAAGTATAACAAACAGAATACTACTATTAAGGACGATGTGCAGTGAATGATGGGCTTTTCCCTCTGAATGACAAGTGACGCACCTCTTCTACCAGCTTGAGATCGCAGCTTTAGATTCATCACTACATTGTTTTCATGAGTGAAAGTCTCAGGATTAAAAACATTAGAACTTGCATAGGTATACAACTAAACTCACGCTATAGCGTTCTCACGGTTCACAGGAACAACAGCAACAGAGTGAACCGCTTGTAAGGAAAAAATCTCCTCGACTGAACTCGAAAAATCCTCATCTTCCTCACCCGCCTCCTTCCCAGTACATTTACGAGCAAACCCTACCACAGGTGCAGCAACCTTAACAAATCATACCTAGCGAAAAAACTCCGATTCCACTTCCCAAACATGTACATCAGCACCGTCAACATGCACACGCCCACCTGCACGCTCCCGACAGCCATAAACACCTCTCTCACGCCGCCCTCGACGATCCAGTCGTACCCTTTGTACGTCAAGCCGTACGAGAAGATGTTCTTGAAGACCAGCAGACACGTGAACGCCTCGACGGCGACATCGCGGTGCGCGTCGACGATGTACAGCGCGCTCGCCACGGCGCCCAGCACCATGCCGGCCACCTCCAGCGCGAAGAAGAAGTCCGGCCAGAGCCAGTGGTACTTGGGGATGTCGGCGCTGACGATGCCGAAGCCGTACAGGCCCGCGCAGCCGAGGATCATCTGTGGGATCACCAGCACCATGCGGAACTCGGGCTCGTAGACGCCGCCGTTGAGGCGGGTGAGGTAGGCGGGCACGGAGTCGGCCAGCAGGCCGGCGATGGCGAAGCCGACGAGCGCGCCGACGAAGGCGCCCGTGTACATGTAGCCCGTCTCTACTTCGGTGAAGAAGAGCGGCGGGCCCAGCATCACGGCGGCGAGGACGACGCCGATCATGACGGTCCAGCCGATGAGGGTGCCTTGGATGAGGCAGGACTGTTTGCTTGTGTTAATTTTCGGGAGGACTGGGGGAGTTGGGTTGAGGGGAAGCATACCCAGAGGATGCCCGGCTGCAGGAACAGCGGGAAAGGCCGCAGCGCGAGCTTCCAGAAGCGCTCGTCCGTCTTGCGGCCGTTGAACGGCAGCAGCGTGCGCGCAAAGCTGTCCTTCTGCCTCGGCGGCGGCGGCGTCGCCGCTTCTGGCGAACGCAGGCCCTGCATGTCCGTCTCGCCGTGCCCCTTGTAGTCGCCCAGCGAGCCTTCCTGGCTGTTCTGCTGCGAGTTGCGCACGCCGTCCTCGTCCGCCTTCTTCGACTCCTCCAGCTCCGTGCCCATCCTGTCGTCGAAACTGTAACTACCGCCAACACCCCCCGCCGCCGTCGTCTTCCTGCCGCCCTGGTAGTCGCCCATGTCCAGGTTCAGGCGCTCGTCGCGCCTATACGCCGTCTCCGGGCAGAAGAAGAACAGGGCCGGGAACAGCATGCCCGAGAAGATGGCGACGAAGTAGAAGGTCCACTCCCAGCCGATGCGGTCCGTCATGACGCCGACGATGACGGGAGTGAAGAAGGCGCCGCCGAACAGCGCGAGGTTGCTCAGCGCCATGCGCTTGCCGCGCTCGTGTACGAAGTACAGGTCGCCGACGCACGCGTTGACGAGCGCCTCGAAGGGCGCCAGGCCGACGCCCTGGAAGATGCGCGCCCACAGCAGGCTGGCGTAGTTGTGCCCGGATGCGCCGCCCCACGCGCTGCTGACGATCAGGATGGCGGTGCCCAGCAGGAAGGCGTGGCGCTTGCCCCAGATGCGCGCCGAGGGCACGAACAGGAAGCCGGCGATGCCGACGCCGAGCAGGTGGTAGCCCGTCAGCAGGGCCATGTCGGTGAAGTTGCGCTGGAATTCGAAGGAGAGGGTCAGGGTGTTGGCGGCGAGGAGCGGGGAGAGGGTCGAGGCGATGACGGAGAGGAGCGAGAGGACGAAGAGGATGACATCGCGCTTCCAGAGGAGCCAATTCTGTGGCGAGGTGGGTTAGCTGTTGCTTTGGCAAGTTTTTGGCTCTGTTTCTGGGGTGCGGGTTGAGGGCTGGCTGCAGGTTGCTGCGACGTGGATTTTACGTGAGAGCTGAAGCATTCTCGTGGACGTGGACTGCGACATCGAGGTGCGTCGGAACTCCTGCTTCAAAGCTATGCCTCTCATATCACTGCCGCAAAAACACCCACGCCGACCAAAGATTGTATTGCACAGGATGTTGTCTCGGTCGGAGGAAGCACGTACAAGTGGGTCGTTCGGATCATCGCTTGGTTGCGGGACCAGAAGGATCGGGTGCGGCCCGCTACGGTCGTACTTCAGGTTGGGATCGAGCTGGGACAAGCTGTTCCTGCGCTGGGCATCCTCGTCCATAAGGACGGTGCCTGCAGAGTCGCGACATGCCCGTTAGCTCGGGAGCACGATGGTGGTGGTGGTGGTGGCAAGGCGGAGGGAGTGCTCGGGATGGAAACGCACCAGGAACGCGCTCGAGCCAGCGATCTTCCAGCACTCCGAGCCCCATTATTATTGTTTCTTGTGTGGGGTGAGAGCGAGCGTGAGCGGGTGGGTCGACTCGACTCGGCAGCAGAGGCCTGGCGCTCGAACGGCAGCCGTCGGCGGTCTCGAGGTATACAAGTAGCGGGAGAGGAGCAGCGGCGGTCCACCCGATGGCGTCCGCCGCAGGTTGCTGCTCCAAGCTCGCTGCAGGGTAACTAACTCAGATGCTAAAAGGGTGGTGCCGCCCTGCCGCCAGCAGCCGCCAGAGCCACCCCATCTTCCCCAGCCAGGCTTAGAGTCAGTCGACCATGAAGCCAAAATCGAGTGTCATTGACTCAGAGTCGTTCCCCACCCCAGGCACCAGGGATTAGCTTCGTCCGCAAACTTTGGTAGCTCATCGAACGTTCTCATCCCCTCCACCGCCTCTCTAGCTGAATCCTCACACCGTCTCGCAGTTATGCCTCTGCAGCCCTTTCGTGGTACCGGGAGAAGGGAGCGTGTCTTAAATGTGTCCATGTGTCAATCTTGTTCGCCAGCCAAAGTTTGTTCGTCAGTGAAATTGCGCCCCGGCTCGCTCAACAGTTAAGCTTCACAGCAAACGTCACTTGAGAAAACCTTCTGTCCCTGCTATTGCTCCAATTTCGTATTCAATCTGCCCAACCTATACACAACTGAATCCCAACTCTACCCTTGTTCGCCGGCCTGAGCTGCTGCGCCTTGTTACCCCCCCACCAAACATATCCTGAATCCCCATCCAACCAGCAATTCCCCAGTCAAAACCAATACCACCGAGAAAACCGAAACCGTCCCCGGTGTGCCAGCTACTCCGCGGCTACCCGACGCTCCCATTTGCTGTGTGAATTACGCGCCAGATGCCCTCTCTGTATTCAAGGAAGCGAAAGAAATGAGGAAAGGAAAAAAAAAGAGAAAATCAGCATCTCGTATCAAACCAGTGAAAATGGACGTCCCGAGATTTCGCCTGTGCCTTGAAACCCCTGATCCTCAGTCCATCTGTCGAAAAGGAAAAGAGAATAAAGAAAAGCTCGTAATGCTTGCGCCGATGACCGTGGTATCATGCTCTGGATTCCGCCATCCATGGCCTCGTCTGCCCATGCGCCAGGTCCCAACATGCGCCGTGTCAGAATGACAAATGGTTGGGGTGTTGCTTCATGCAGAAATGAGGCCGGAGAGCGGTCGTGCAGTTGCCGCTCAATGTGAAGAAATCATGCCCGTTAAAACTCCGTACCATGAACTGATGCTAAATCGAACCGTATTGTATGTCCATGGACGAGCCATGGTTGAACTGTAATTGCAGAACCTCTCGGATCTCAGCGAGGCGATGCGTTGGCGGCGACTGGGGTTGATGAAGGCGACCCTCTGCCAGGTGCTGTGAGCGAAGCCCGCTTCTGGGATCTCTGAATCTCAATCTTCTTGCGAAGCGCCTTAAGTCTGCCCCTCATGCTCTCAATCACTGCAAAACTGTCAGTCATCACGCCACCAATTGCCCTGCCGTTCAGACGCAAACTTACATTTCAAGACAGACGCTCTATCCTCATCTTCCAATCCTTGGATGACATCCTCTTCTTGCCTCTTGTTGCCTGATTTGCGGCCGAGCAACTCTTCCTCGCCTTCGAAGATTGCCTCAAGCATACGAATTGCCGTCGTATAATTGAGTTCACAGCCCGGAAGGTCCTCTCCCACTAGTTCATTCACAGCTGCGGCTCTGCTCATCTCGATTGCTCTGTCATACATGAGCTTCTCAGCCGTGATGCCAGTGGGCAGGTGGATGTTTTCCACAGAAGTTCCAGCACTCGTGGTTGAGGTGGAGTTTGATGGCAAGTTGTTGGGGTGAGCAGGATGATCTAGAGGCAGTTGCTTTTGAGCTTCAACGAGCTTACGCCCGACAAATTCGGACTTCTCCACGCACTCATTGAAACGCGTGCGCACCCACTGCACAATCTGGTTCATCTTGGTGCCGATCGCCGCCAAATTCGCCTGGGCGGGAGAACGCGACGTGCTTCCATCACCTAGGATTTCGCCACGGTTGCGTGTGCCCCACCAGCTGCCGGCAAGGTCGATTGACTTGGCCAGAAGAGCCAGGGCTTTGACATAAAGCACCAAGGCTTCCTCCGAAATGGTGAGAATGGCATCCACAGTGAGGTCTTCATCCAGTGCGTCATCGTCATCATCCATGCGTGGCTGATTAGCATGCACAATCCCGAGGCCTTGATCACTGGGCGGTGGCGGAAGCAGTTGCCTGTACTTGACTTCTGCGAAACCGTAGATGACATGGCTGCGTTGAGCCAGCTCTTCTACAATCTCCAGGGTCCTCACGTCCTTGTCTCTGGACTTTTCACTCACTGGCTTGTTTCCATCACCGATGACCAACATACTGCTCTGGGCCGTTGGGTACATGGGGAACTGCGTATGCCCTTTGGGCGGAGAAGGCCCGCGGCCAGGGGGAGAAGCACCGGTCCCAAAGATCCGATAACTGGCCATATTGAGCGCCTTCGAAATAGCTGATGTTGCTGAGCCAGGGCTTGCTCCGTAACGCCGTTCGTAAGAACTGTTGCGCTGGTGGAGAGACTCAGGGCGCCTGCCAGTGGCAATCTGGATTGCTCTTGAAGGGTTGCTTTGGGCTCCAGTGGTGGAAGTAGGTGTGCCTTGAGTCGTCGCTCGCCTGACCATCGTTCCATGTTGTGTTGGATGTTCTCTATTGAATTGAGGGCTGGCAGCCAACTCATCTGCGAATGCATTCACTTCCACAGTCCGCTTCTCCACCAGTACGTAATCCCGCTCAAATGCAATATCTTGAGCAGCGCGCTCCTTGGCCTCCCGGGATGCCCGTTCCTCAGCCCTCTGAGGGTTGCGTTCCCTCTCAAAGTGATCACGAAGGGCTGACGAGCTCGGAGAAGGAGAATGACGACTACTCCGTCTGTTCATGGTTACAGCCGCTGCCGTAGGCCTTTCTTGGACCATGGGGGCCTTGGCAGGAGCTGTAGCGGTGTGGTGGACAGTGGGTCGACGCTCCTGTTGGGCGGACGGTGGGCGGTCTTGACTCGGAGCAGCAGCATTGCTGAAACGTCTAGCGGGAGCGTTCGAAGACGAGGGTCCCGAAATGGTTGGGCGTGAAGGTCGTTGAGGCGGGGTATCGCCTGAGGCAACTCTGGGCCTAGAAGTCATCTCTGTTTCGCCACCTTGGGAGCTGGCGACCTTTTCGGGGATGGAGCTTGTTGATGCACGTTTCTCATCAGCAGGCCGGCCAAGAGACTCGTAGAGGGAACCCTGAGCAAGGTCTTCGGGGTGCAGGTTGGGGATTTCCCCCGCGATGACCACATCGGAGAAGAACTTCTCGTGAGAAATCCTCTCCGTAGGAGTCTTCTTCAGGAGTGCTCGTACGATGTTCTTCATATCGCGGCTGATCGGAATTTCCCCGAAGCTGATCCTATCGTCCTGCTTTTCGATCCGCCGGAGCAGCTCCACGTGATTCGATGCACGGAACGGCGGCTTTCCAACGAGCATCTCATGGAGGACGGTTCCTGTGGACCAGAGATCTGCCTTGGCATCATATTTCTCGTAGCGGAGAATCTCCGGTGCCATGTACAAAGGAGAACCACAGAGAGTTTCTGCCAGCGATGACTTGGGAAGCCAGCGAGCGAATCCAAAATCTGCGACCTTGAGCATGGGAAGGGACGCCACACCAACGGCCGGGACCATCGAACCCGCGGCCGCAGCATAGGGAACCTCGTTCGGCCGATACGTCTGATAGTACAAGGGCGAAGGGTTGAGGAGAAGGTTCTGGGGCTTCAAATCGCGGTGAACATAGTTCTTGGCGTGGATGAACTCGAGGGCACTTGCTATCTGCTTAAGGAAGTGTCGAGCCAGAACTTCGTTGAGGCCGCCGACCGGGGGGTTGGGATACTTCTTCATCATATGTGCGGTTGCGGGATGGTCTGCGAGGGTTGCCCGCTTCTTGATGAAGCTGGACAGGTCCCCAAGCTCGCAGAACTCTGTTACAATGTGTATGTACTTGGGTACCTCTTTACAGTCGATGAGGGCGACGATGTGCGGGTGGGTCAGATTACGGAGGATCTGGATCTCGGTCGAGAGGTTGTCCTTGAGCTTCTTATTGAGCTTCGTGGTGTCGACCGACTTGATGGCTACGACGAGCTCCCGCTTTCTCTACAGTGACAAGCTATGTTAGAGTCAAGAGGACCGAACACTCGTTTGGCATCGCTGCGCGGCGGGGAAAGCGAGAATATGGCGACATACCATGTGAACGCCCTTGTAGACGGTGGCAAAGCTGCCCTTTCCAATTTGGTTCATCCTCCTGAAGGAGCCCACCATGGTGTCCGGGTTCTCGGCAGCGGACTGCATGGTTGCGGACCTCCGAGGGCTCGCGGCGTGCGACGGGTGTGTTGGAGTTGCCATGGTAGGGGATGGCCGGCGGGCTGGATGCGACCTCAGCCGGCAGCGACGAGGTTGATGGGTCGCTGCGATCACCGGAGGTGAGGGTACGAGGGCGAGGCAGTGATGTGGGACATGGGCCGCGGCGAGGATAGGCGGTCGAGAGGCGATAAGGTGGAGCTTCGAGCGGGCGGGCGTCAGGCTTGACGACTACAGGCTCCGGGGTGGGACAGCAGGAGGCACAAAGCAGCAGGGCGGCAGCGCAGTCGGCAGCTTGCCGGTCGAGGGAGGTGGACGCGGCGGCGGCGGCGGCGAGGATAAGCGGTCGAGTCAGCGAGTGGTTGGAGCTGGGGCAGCCCAGTTGTCGCGCAGGTGCGGCTCTTGCGGGGCACAGGAACAAAGAAAAAAGAAACGCGGGACGGGAGGGCGAAGGGCCAGAGAAGCGCGGTTATAGGGGAGGCGTGCGTGGTTGGAAGTCGGAGGACGAGAGCAGGTAGCAGAGGTATAGTGTCGGTCACGGTATTTAGGGCGGGCGATAAGAAGATAGATCTGGCAGGCACCTTTGAAGCTCTCTTAAACGAACAGCATCGCGCGCACTCCAACAAACATGCCGTCATCGTCGCAACCCAGCGGCGCCCTCGCCTCTCATTCAGCCTCCGTCGCGCTGCTGCTGCTGGCGCATGGCCGAGTTGCCTACGTGATCACGTCTTCTACATCACTTGTCACATAACCGCGTGTCCAGCGGCCTGTCCGCGCGCCGCCCTCGCGCGCTGCTGCTTATTTAGCCGCCGCCTGCGCTCTGCCCGTCTGCCTGTCTGCCCGTCTGCACGTCTGCCTGTCTGCGTCCCGCGTTGCCAGCTCCACACTGAAGCAAGGATACGCACACACGCTCCAGCGAATCGCTGAGCGCTGGAAGTCGCGGGGAAGTAGGCGTCTAGCCGGCCTTGTCTGCGGTTGTGCTCAGCTGACCGGTCGCCGCCGCCCGCCACGGCGCTCGATGTGGGTGGCTGTCACTAACTTGCCTCATGCGAGGGTTACAAATGACTTCAAAGACGATAAATGCCCCATCACATACGAGCGCTCTGCCTGCGTGGCTCAGCACACACGGGCGCTTCCGCGGTCGGTACGACATGTAGTACAACATAGGGGCAGCTTCGTGGCCTTTGCTAGAGCTCCGACTGTGCGTTGTGTGGGGACCGCTGGTCCACCGCCGGCCAATCGCCAGCCTTGCAGCCTGAGAGAGCCCTTTTTGTCTTGCTACCGCACACACTGATGCCAGCCAGGTGCGGAGCCTCGATTGAGTCCACGTGACCTGGCGATCTCGAACGAAGACGCGTCGACTAAGTAGTCCAAGCGTTCGCAGGGCACAGAAACGCGCGACGTCTCCACATCGCCTGAACCTTCACCCTCACTGTGCCACACCATGACCGTACCAAGCCGCAAACGCACCATCGACCTCACCGCCGACGACGATGACGATGTTCAGATCACCGGTTCGCAAACTCGCAAGACCCCCCGCTTGGCCGATGTTCCCTTTGAAGACGATGAGGCGGATGAGAGCGCGCTAGAGGAAGTTGTCGACCCTTCTCAGGAATACAATGACCGCGCCTTCATCCAGTACATGCTTTACGGTATGATGGCGCTTGAATTGGGTTGATGCGTGCTAATGTTAATTCTCTCGTAGGCACGCTGAACACAAAGATTGTCGGCGTTAGGTATTACAACGGTTATGCCACCATCGGAGAAATGGTCATGCTTCGCAGAGAGCCGCATAATCCGGTGGGTTCCAAAGTCTTTGCGTGCCTGTCTTTTCTGTTTTCTTTTTGCATACGACAGATGCAAATGCCGTTTCGAAAAGTGTGGAAAGTTGATTGAGGCATTCTCCGAGTCGATTGTTCCACTCCTGCCACAAAGATACTCGACACCTCTGAATTCTTCAATTCTGTGATCCCGTATAGAGGGGCGCTGCAGCCGACGGTTAGTGTCAAATGTGGCAGCGTCAAACAACGCCAGAAAAAGGCTGCTATTATGGGTAGTCGAAGCATTTGTCTGCTATGTCCGGACGAATGCTTCGACTCCCTCACGAAGCCATGTTTATTAAGAGCCGTAGTCGCTGACCGTTGGCTGCAATATCCCCTGTATACCGCGACAGATTTTGCAGCTTAGTCGGAAATCTATCCGCAACTTTGACCAGTAGTATCTGATCACTCAATTTACCATAGAACTCATAGTGGCTGACGTGCTTTCTTCAGTATGATTCCAATGCAATCCAGGTTCTCAACGTGCAAGAACAGCAAATTGGCCATATTCCCCGCCAAGTTGCGGCAAAGCTTGTTCCCTACATGGACAGCAGGGGTCTCATCTTGGAAGGTGTCATCACTGGTCACAAAGGAACATTTGACTGCCCCCTAGCTGTTAAGCTATACGGCACAAGCGATCCGGTGGAGAGGCTGAACCTGACAAATCAGATGAAAGCTGACAGGCTTCCTCTTGGCGCTATCAAACGAGTGGAGAAAGCTGAGAGGGATAGGATCAAAGCTACACAGCAAGCAGCCAAGAAGCAGAAGGTCAATGCATGGGCTGGAAAGTCAGATGGCCAATGGGCGACAGGCGAGGTACCTGGCTCTTCCCAACCAGACGAGCGGAGTATGGACGATATCCTTGGTGAGAGCGAGCGCTTCAACCCGCGCGATGTTGAGCAGATGGTCGAAAAGTTTGGCGCGCAAGAAGCCGACCTCCAGAATCTCCCGATGGCAAAACAACCAGAAGAGATGTCTGCCCAGCTCCTTCCGTATCAGCTGCAAGGCCTGAAATGGCTGTTGGATCACGAAAATCCTCAGCTCCCCGCTGCAGGATCTGCAGACGTCGTGCAACTGTGGAGACGCGCACCAAACGAGGCAAACGTCTTCACCAACATCTGCACCAACTACTCTATCAAGAACAAACTACCGGAGCTTGCATCTGGCGGGATTCTAGCCGATGATATGGGCTTGGGCAAGACTGTGCAAATCATCTCTCTCATCATGGCCGATCGCACCCTAAACGAGCAGAATACGACCAGCAACGCAACACTGATCCTCGCCCCATTGAGTGTGATGAGTAACTGGAGCTCTCAGATCAAACGTCATGTCAAACCTGAGCATGGATTGCGAGTTCTCACCTACCATGGCACCAGAAAGAAGCTCATTGATCCGAAAGAAATCAAGAACTATGATGTCGTCATCACAACCTATGAGACAATTATGACGGAGTTCTGGACGAAGCAGAGCAAGAGTCCACAGCAAGTTCCCAGGAAGACCGGCTTGTTCTCCGTCAACTGGCGCAGGATTGTGCTTGACGAAGGCCACAATATTCGGAACCCCGCCTCAAAGAAGGCAGTTGCTGCAGTCAACTTAATGGCACGGTCTAGATGGGTGCTCACCGGAACCCCCATAATCAACACTTTGAATGATCTCTACTCTTTGGCCAAGTTCATCCGCCTCTCCGGTGGGCTCGACCGCTTCGAGCTGTTCAACGGCGCACTGATTCGGCCTGTAAATCAAGGCGACGAACATGGCAGTTTCCTATTACAGATGCTCATGGGTAGTATCTGCCTCCGGAGGAGGAAAGATATGTCCTTCATCGACCTGCGCTTGCCCGAACTATCTGAGTACGTTCACCGTATCAAATTCCTGCCACACGAACAGGAGAAGTATGACGCTCTCGAGGCACAAGCCAAGGGTACGCTCGACCGCTACCGCCAAAACCTCTCCGGTCGTGACGCTGCGAAAGCCTACCAGCATCTCCTTGAGACCCTCCTGCGCCTTCGGCAGGTATGCAACCACTGGAAACTCTGTGGAGAAGAGCGCATCACCGGCCTTCTTGACATGCTCTCCGAGCAGAAGACCGTCGATCTCACTCCGGAGAACCGCGCTGCGCTCCAGCAAATGCTTCAGCTCAGCATCGACTCACAGGAAGACTGCGCCATCTGCCTGGAGCCCCTCCACGACCCGGTCATTACCTGCTGCGCGCACGCATTCGGCTACAATTGCATCGAGCGCGTCATCGAAGGCCAGCACAAATGCCCCATGTGTCGCGCCGAGCTCCCCAGCACAGCGTCCCTCGTGCGCCCTGCGAAAGAAGCTGCCGCGCCGCCGCCCATCGACGCCGACACCAACAGCTCGAAGATCGAGGCCCTCCTCAAGATCCTTAAGGCCACGGCCAACAAGGAAAAAGTAGTCAAGACCATCGTGTTCTCCCAGTGGACGTCCTTCCTCAACATTCTCGAGCCGCGGCTGGAAGAAGCGGGCATTCGCTTCGCTCGCATCGATGGGACTATGTCGGCCCTCTCCCGTGATGCCTCTCTGGAAGCACTCGAAAACGACCCGGACTGCACGGTTCTATTGGCGTCCCTGTCTGTTTGCAGCGTCGGACTCAACCTCGTTGCTGCGTCGCAGGTCGTCCTGGCGGATAGCTGGTGGGCGCCGGCGATCGAGGATCAGGCCGTCGACCGCGTGCATAGGCTCGGTCAGAAGCGCGAGACGACGGTGTTCAGGCTGGTGGTTGAGAATACGGTGGAGGAGAATGTGCTCAGGATTCAGGAGGATAAGAGAAAGCTGATGAGGCTGGCCTTCTCGGAGAAGAGCAAGGAGAAGAAGAAAGACAGGGGTGCTAGGGTTGCGGATCTGGAGAGGTTGCTTGGAAGGGAGTAGTAGGCGGAAATACTGCGTGTACGAGTTCGAGATAGGGTTCTTTGCATATGGCGCGGATATGGAAAAGCTTCCGGATTGGAATCACCGGCAGGCCGGCATGCTTTGCTTTTCTTTAATGGCGCCGAAGGATGAGCTTGCTCTTAGCTCTAGAAATCGGACGGGCAGGACTTGATCCATTTGCAGAATCTCAGGCGTATAGAGGGGTGCTGCAGCCGACGGGAAACGTCAAACACAACATTACCATACAAAGGTCTAATCGAAAATCCTATGGGGAGTGGAGGCATTCGTCCGGATGTCCCTGTTCCTATAAATGTAATATACTTGCGTCCGGACGAATGCTTCCACTTCCTACGAAGGTATATTTGCTGAAGGCATGTTTGATGAAGGCCATCGTCGCTACTCTTCAACTGCAATAGCTGGGATGGCCTAGAAATTGGAGGCATTTTATGGCCTTAAAATAACAACTTTTGGCTTGGATGACTTCCAGCTACTTGCTTATAGAGGTGACTTGATATCTTACAGGAAATACACAGGTTATCAAAAAAACAATCTTCTTATCTGAGGTCTCGTAGAAGGTGAAAGAATGAAGTAGGAGATTGATGTCATGACTACATTCACATTCGGACGACTGCTTCAACTCCATATGTGGAACGGATAGTTAGTACTGCGAAATCTATGGAAAGCAACGTCGAGAAGCATTCCAAGGACCAGTTGTTAGCGATAATGGCCTCCAACAAATGCAACTTTATGGAGAGTGGAAGCATTCGTCTGGATGGCTTTGTCAGTAGAAAAGTAATACATTTATGCCCGGACGAATGCTTCCACTCCCTATAGGTTTGATTTTGTTCTCTCACTTGTTGGTGGGAGGAGGTTGCTGCAGTCGCCAGTTAGCGCCAGGTGTGATATTTCCAGACAACCAGACAAAAATTACTTCATGGGTAGTCGAAGCATTCGTCCGGACATCTTGAACTAAATGTTTTGCATTTATAGAGACAAAGCTATCCGGATGAATACTTCCACTCCCCATAAAGTTATGTGTTTGAGGGACCATCACCGCTAACCATCGACTGTAGTAGCCCCTGTGGGTGCTCGCACATCGCAAGAAATGCCTCCATGAAGTCGTCCTCGTTGGATGTGTTACTCTGATTTCCGGACAATCTTGATCATCTCCTGTAGGGTGCATGCACGGCAAAGCAAGAAAAGGAGGCACCGAAATCCAGATCATGCATGTCATTCCTGTCTTTTGCGCACGACTCCCGACATTGCTCATGCGGCTTAAGACTTTTTGTGGCAAAGATAAAACACCGGCCCGAAGATAGAAGTTTTCCCAAGCAGAAAAAGTGCCCTTAGTTTTGAGGTGTCCGTACAGAAAATGCAAAGCACCGTCTTCTCCCAAAATCACCACCTGTCCAACCGTAGAGCGCCATCTTGACCAGCCATTTCCGGAGTAGAGTGGAATGAGGTGATGATGATGACGATATCGAAGGAGATGGGCGGCGCTTATCTGAGCCTCCTAGCCTCACGCTCGGACTCGAGCAGGCAAAGGATGTCGTTCTCACGGACTGGATTGGTATCGAAGTTAGCGCAAGATTCCTTTCGTCTTTTCCCTCCAAACAAATTCTTTCCCGCCGGACCAAGATGCGGATGATAGCGAATGGAGTGGGGAGTCGTACCAGGGCCCTTGACGTTGCGGATGATGCTACGGGTGGTGTCGTCCATGAACTCGACGCGGACCTGGGTCACACCGCCACGAGAGCCTGTTCAAAAATGGTAGTCAGCCGGGCAGTCCTTGCGCAGATTTATCGAATTTTTGACGTATGGAGGGAGCGCGGGAGCAAGCGAGGCGGGAGGTGGTGAGGCAGAGCGTCGTACCGGTGCGGCCGAGGACACGAGTGACCTTGACGAGCTTGACGGGAACCTTGGCGGATTCCATGTTGTGCGAGATTGATCGATAGAATGACGGAGTATCGGGCTCGAGAGGACGGTTGTCGGAAGCGGGCTGGTGTCGCGGTTGCGGTCGTCGGTGCGGTGGTGCTGGCGTCCTGTGGATGTGGAGCGGGAATATTTGCGAAAGTGCGGCCGCGCAGTCTTGGCGCGCTCCAATCCGCCGCCAGCCCTGCAGCACGCCGTCGGCCTGAGGCTCGAGCGGGATAGCAAACGCGCGCGCATCAGGGACGCGGGGCTGCCCGACGCCGGAGCCCAGCGACAAGAACCCCTCGGACTAGCTCGGGATATAAGAGAGCTGCTTCCAAAAATTGAACTCGGCAAATAACATCCCGTTCCTGCCGCGCGTGTTGTGCCTACCCAACGAACAGCGTCATCACCGCCGCCGAAGACCCCACCACTGCCGCGCTTGACTCACAAATTATTCCTGGTTCCGCAACACCAGCCCTCGCAGTCGCATACCTCCGCCCGCCGAACCCCACCAGTACCGTTCGCTGCAACCAATTGGACCTGCTAGGCATAGCCTTCCTCACACAATCGCTCTGCAGCCTGTCTTTCTACTCTGAGGACTGAAACAATATTTTGGCTATCGCCATTGAACACCATGGATCTCGTCAACCAGTCAGTCCACTGCTTCATGAGACGCGCGCACTCCTATACGGGTCGCAGAACCACTCCTCACAGCCTACTAACATTCTCGACAGCCTCACCGACCGCCTTCTCTTCGCCGTGCCCAAAAGTTCGTAGACCACACTCGCAATGCTCTTTCCGTCCGACATACACCACCAAAGAACAAGCTGCTGACGTCGGCATGTACACTTGCAGAGGGCCGTCTTCACCAAGCATGTCTCGACCTGCTCAAGGGCTCTGACATCCAATTCCACCGCCACTCGAGGCTAGACATCGCGCTTGTCAAGAACCTGCCTATCGCCCTCATCTTCTTGCCCGCCGCCGATATCCCAACCTTCGTCGGAGAGGGCCGCGTCGACCTTGGTATCACCGGCCGCGACCAGGTCGCAGAACATGAGGCCGTAGCCCCGCCCACCGACACCACCGGCGTTGAGGAGGTGCTCGACCTGGACTTCGGCGCCTGCAAGCTCCAGGTTCAGGTGCCGGAGAAAGGCGACATTACTTCTCCCGAGCAGTTGATTGGCCGCAACATCGTTACCAGCTTTACCAATCTTGCTGAACAGTACTTCGCGAAGTTGGAGGCAGAGAAGGAGGGCAAGGAGGTTAACGGAGAGAGGAAATTGCAGACCAACATCAAGTACGTTGGCGGCAGTGTGGAGGCGGCATGCGCACTGGGCGTTGCGGATGGTATTGTCGATCTTGTTGGTGAGTGAAATGTCCGAAGGAGCTCTGAAAACGAGGGCGGATTGCTGATTACCTATTTAAAAACAGAGTCTGGCGAGACCATGCGCGCCGCTGGCCTCAAGGCTATTTCGACCGTCATCGAGACCACCGCTATTCTCATCAAGTCCAAGAAGCCCTCCGATCCGAAGCTGGTTGACTTAATAGCTGCACGTATTCGCGGTGTTATCAGTAAGAGTTTTCCCTCCAATTTTTTACATCTCACTGGATATCCATCTGCATAGTTCATATCACTTACAACTGAACTTAGCTGCCCAAAAATACGTTCTCTGCACGTACAACATTGAGCGTAACCAGCTCACCGCTGCCCGTAACATCACCCCCGGCAAGCGCGCTCCTACCGTTACCTCTCTGGAAGACAACGGCTGGGTTGCTGTTCAAGCCATGGTCGAGCGCAAGAAGATTGCTACCGTTATGGACGACCTTACCAGCATCGGCGCTTCCGACATCTTGGTCACTAAGATCGAAAACTCTCGGACGTATTAAAATTTATTTGGCGGGGTAAAGAATAAAAAGGCGGGCAGAATCATTGGAGACCTTGTCGGTTTCGGTATACAAACTTCGTGATCTTTGGACTTTTCCTATAGGTCAAATGTTCTTCTAGTCAAGATGCAGGGTAAGTTGTGGGCGTCCGGCTGTTTTAATTTTGGCCATCGCAAATTGCTAGAGCCCTGGGGATCTGGAGGGAACTATAGACGGTTCCGGGGCCTGATCACGACAGATGAATGACAGTTTTCCTTAAGTCGACAGCTTTCGAACCTACGTTTAAGCTCTATTATAACTTGTCCACCTCACGTCAACTTGGGTGTTATAACTCCTTCAAATTTCGAGGGCGAAAAAAGCCTCTCCGGGCCACGTCAAGCTTTTACCAACAAGTCATTAGGTATTCTCATCGTACAGGCCGCCTTGGCCTCACGTCCAAGCGAGCATTGATTGCTACAGTGAGTATGGTTTACAGATGGTCATAAACCGAGCCCAATCATCAGAGTTATAGATTTTTCTTTCAAAGCTGAACGATTCTTCCGGGCCGGCAGCAATATCTGCTATTAAGTAGTGTTCCTAACGAAAGCTGGAAGGGTCTCCGGCTTAAACCCACCACCAACGCTTATGAGACTGCTTCGTCCCGATAGAGGCTGCAGTGCATTCCAGCTGCACAATTACTGCCGAAGCATCCGGCACCAGAACGTTCACGATCCCATCTTCCTCAATCCCCAAGCTCTCATCCCTCGTTGTATTTCCCTGAGCTACCGGTTTTCCCTCGTCCAGCTCCACATTGTACGAGATGCCATTGAACGTCACGCCACTCAACACATCACTTCCGTTCGCCATCAACCGCTGTACCGTCACCGCGTTAGCCTCACCTCCACACCCAGTCGGCACGCCAAACGAATACACTCGGCCCGGCCTGACAGCGCCCTCGGCCGCCGTGCTATAGTTGTACGTCTGCATATTAATCAGCACGACGCGCTTCAACACGCCATCCGCATACGTCGCATACGCGGCGTTCGTCTCGCCGTCCATCGGCAGGTTCGCGACGCGCACCACGCCCTCGACCAGATTCCCGAGCGCCGACGCGACGGCGACGTCGCCGTAGTAGCTCGGCTTGGTCTGGCGCGGCGCGCGGTCCGTGTCGCGCGGCTGCCACGAGGCGTAGCGGAAGTTGAGCCCCTGCTGTATGTGCACGCGCGCGACGCCGTTGGCCGCGCACCACAGCGCCCAGTCGAGCGTCCACAGCGCGCCGCCGAAGACGTTGGACACGTCGGGCTGGCCGGCGTTGAAGAGCGAGTTGGCCTCGGTGATGGCGTACTGCAGGCTGTAGTCGCGGCGGAGGATGGAGGAGACGTTGACGCTGTCGGCGGCGCGCCAGACGATGTTGCTGTGGTTGAGCAGCGTGCCCTGCAGCGTGACGCCGGGCAGGCCGTAGCCGGACATGTAGCTGCGGTCGTTGCGTCAGTTCTTCGATCTCCGTTTTCTCTCAATCCTCTGAGGTGTGGCGTACAAGTGCCCCGAAGCCTGCGCAATGACGCCGTCCGCATCGATGCCTTCCTGCCACGGCCTGATCGTGTCGAGCCCGTTCGTCGGATCCCCGTAACTCGGCGCCCAGAGCTTGAACTTCTCCTCCGTCACGAGCTCTGGACAGAAGTCACCCATGCGCTCGCGCACCCGCCGGCTCGCGTTCAGCCACTCGCGCGTGTAGTCCCCCTCGTCCCAGTCGGCCGGCCGCACGGCGTAGGCGCCGCGGTTGTACACGTCGACCTCGTTGCCGATCTCCCAGTAGAGCAGCCGGTCGTTGCTGAGCGCGCGGCACGCCGGCTCGACGGGGCCGAGCAGGTCGAGGTCGCTGTACGTGCCGTTGGAGCGCGCGAGGTTGAAGCCGTGCACGTAGCGGCAGCCCGGCCACGTGCCGTAGGATTCGAAGAAGGAAGGGCCGACGATCACGTTGGTCGGGTAGTTGGGTTGGCGGTTGGGGTCGATGATGCCGATGAGGGCGACGGGGAGGGAGGGGTCGTAGACGGCGTAGTCTCTGTGGTGGGATTTGTTAGTTTGGTGGTGTTCTCTTTCCAATTCTTTTTTTTTTTGAGATTTGAGGTTGAGTTGCTTCCAACGGGTTGGTGTGAGATGGTGAGCTTAATTAAACGCGAAGTAAGCATACTGTGTGTTCCCGCCAACGCGGATGTACGGCTTCGTGCCCGTGATATTGCCGATGTTGTTCAATAGGTTGTTCGAGAACAGGTTTGGGCCGGAGGTGCTGTTTCCTGCAAAGTCGGGGAAGCTCGAGAATTCGAATGCGTATGAAATGAAAGCTTCAGGCAGAACTGGGCCAGCGCTATCCCCGGGAGTTGGGTCCAAGGTGATTGCTGTTGCGACTCTGCCTTCGGGTTCGTCGTATTTAGCAAAAGCAACGTTGGAGAGGTAAGCTGCTACAATAGCCACCCTTTTAAGGACTTTGAATGCGGGGCCCACTTCCATGCTGACAGTTGGCCAGGCCCAGAGTGATATTGTGGAGGGAAGCAGCAGGTAGTGGCTGGCGAGGAGCAATTGGTAGCTTCGCGATGCCTCTCAATAGCACCTCCTTTCCTCAAATATTTTCATAGCGGCTGTACTTCCGCAGTCTCCGCACCTAGAGCGCCTTAAATTGTTGTTTCATGACGGGGGCAAGGCGGGAAGTGTGACTCTAAATTTTAACGCTGCGGGGGTCAGCATGCCGATCTCTCACGTCAGCCGCAGCGGTGATGCACATGGACCAATGCGGTCAGGGGACCCCTCACTTCCAATTTTCTTGACGTCGAAACGCCAATTCTTATTTTCCCATCTGTGCTGGATGGGAGATTAAAATACCCAAACCGGATCCAAATGAGTAACAGACACCGACAACCGAGAAATGGAAAACATGTTCCGCCGATTCTATTCACTTTACCCAGTCTTTGTACTGAGCCAGATTGGTTATAAAGATCCGCATCAGTTGTCTAGTTGTATCTACCAAATCGACTTTATAAAGATACCGAGCAGCATCCATCAGCATCTGGCACCCTAATGTCTCTGCTCTCTAATCCATCTTAGCGTCGCGCAACCAGAACCAAATTTTCTTAAAGTACCCCTCGTCCACTGCCCTGACTTTGTCAAGCACTGGCGCAACCTTCTTTGTCTCGTCCATGGCAAATACCCGCCGTTCGTCTGAAGACGGATCAGTCTCTTGACTTTCTGTTGGATTCAAAGGAGACTCTCCGTATGCGTTCTTCCAATGTCCGAGAAGCTTCATGGCTGGATGATTTTTGCTCTCCTCTTGGTCCTTAGACTTCTCCAAACGTGCAAGCCATTCTTGGGGATCCACAATTTCAAAGTCTTCCATCTTCTTCAACCAGGAAAGCAGCCTCATCCAGTCAGGCTCCAGATTTTCATTTAAGACGTGGTAAACTTGCGTCCAGTTCTCCCCAGATACATTCACCCTTTCTTCAAAGCTCGTGCTTGACAAAGCTTGGACAAATGCTTTGGCTGCAACATCCACAGGCAACCAATTGAGCGGTTCATCTTTCAGTGCGGGCAAGCATCCCGTCAATCGCGCCGTACTCAGCATCATTGGCCACGCCTCTTGAGTGTTCCAGATACCGTTGTGAGTGTCACCACTCAGCTGCCCAACACGAAAGACTGCGGTGCAGGAACGCATGCGTGTGTTGTTGTGCGCATTATGACAGATGCGCTCAGCAACCCACTTTGAGCGCGAGTAACCCAAAGGAGAAGCCGATTTCGGGGATTCCATGATCTGCTCTGGGATGACCTTCTCTGGCGCGTTGATTGCGCTTGCAACGGAAGAACAGTATGCAAATCTCGGTGGTACAGGCCGTGGTGATCGCAAAGCCAGACTGATGAGATTGTGTACACCTATCACGGCTGTTAGCTATGCCCAAGTCCTGCATTTAGGCAAACTTACCGGCGATATTGTCCTTTTCGAAGCTGCGCAGTCGCATTCGGAAGTTGACTGACCAGGCAATGTGCATGATGATGGTAGCTTCCGCCGCAATTGTCTCATACATCTGCGTGGATAATCCAAGATCAAGCTCGCCGAGTTGAGACTGTAAGATGATGACTTTTGAATTGCCGGGATGAGAAGAAGTCAACGGAGAGAAGCCCTTCTGAGTAAGGGCCTTGTTGACTCTCTCCTTGGCAGCATGTTCATCCGCACCGCGGACTAAGCAGTATATTTTGGACGCAGTGTCTGAGCTACGGTATAGGCCTAGTATATGTGCTCCTAAGGCTCCCGTAGCTCCAGTAAGTACCTGTATCTGGTAAGTGGTTTGCTTCTTCTGAAATTAGGAATCTTGCTTACAACTACATCAGCACCTCCTCCTATGTCATTGGTTCCATTTCCTGTTTGGGTTCCTGTTCGGACCTCTTCAAAGTTGCTATACCTTTCCACAAGCTTGATCATGAGATCATGCTCATTTTCTTCATCCGCATAAGATTCTCCGTGGCGCATCTTGGTCATGAAATCATTCAGCCTGAACCATTGATGTTAGTTCAAGACGGAAATGGCAACCCAGGAGCTGATCGGACCTACCTTCTTACGGTGCCACAATCTTCTACGATGCTCAGCGGTAGTTCGGGCGAAGTCTTCGGAAGTAGCTGTCTCCCACATCAGCCCTTATGTTGCTGCATATATTGCTCAACAACATACCTGTCTTAATCCATATCTTATTTGCATGCAAGCAACAGAATCTACACCGAAAGCAAACAGATCACCCTCTTCAGTCAGAGAGTTTGATGTCAGAACGACGCTCTCAACCAAGTCAGTGATAAAACGGAGAACCTCATCGTCCGGGACCTTTGAGCCGTCTCCCACGCTGAGATTCGAGTAAGCTCGCTCAATCAGATCCGTATACTTCTCCTCCGCTCTCCCTCTCATAATAGTTCCTTTGCTGCTCTTCTCCAACGCCGAAGGGTCATGAGGCATCGGAACCAGCATATTTCGTGGAATCCGCGCATGGCCTTGACTTTCTTCGTTCAGCTTCTCAATCGCCGGCCTCACTGCATCGACCAGCTCATCGTCCGAGGCAGACGCGAACTCTTCAGCTCTAAAGAGCAGCGCGCCCGGAAATGGCCTCCCATTCCCGAATATCAACACGTCATCCAAGAACGGGCTCGCCGCAATCGCCGCCTCCAGGGGCGCCGGGTCGAACTTCTTCCCCGTAACGAGCGTGAGCTGCGAATCAGCCCGCGAATGGTACCTCCACGCGTGCTCGATCTCCGGATGCGGCGCCATCAGATCCGCCGTCGCGAACGCCCCATCCTCCCGATTCGTCTTCGCCTGCGAAATAGTCAGCCGTACACACACCCCGCAAAAAACGCCATCCATCCCAGCACCCACCATGTGCGGCCACCCCGGCAAGACCACCAGCTCCGCAACCCCCTCGTCCCCCCTCTCCTCGAACGACAGAAACTCGGCGCCCCGCGCCGCGCGCAAGAACTGCCACCCGCCGTCCCCGTCGTAGTCCCGGTGCGACGACAGCAGGAACCCGCACTCGGCGCTGCCATACCGCGCCACCAGCCGCACGCCGGCGCGCACCAGCCGGTCGCCCACCGCGGCCGGCAGCGCCGCGCCGCCGACGCCGACGAGCCGCATGGCGCGGAGGTGCTTCAGGCCTGCGCGGTCGGCCGCGAGCATCTGCAAGACGTACGGCACGGACGAGAAGTAGGCGACGCGCAGGGCCGGGGCGTCGTCCGACGCGGCTTGCTGCAGGCAGGCGGCCACGTTGGCCGCGGTGATGGGCAGCGCGTGGCCGGGGAAGAGCCAGATGGCGGCGTCGCTGGCCCAGGCGCGGAAGAGGTCGGCGATGCCGCCGTGGTAGAGGGGTGTGGTGGTGAAGGTGGCGGTGGCGGCGGCGGGGAGGTGCGGGAGGACGCGGACGGCGGCGCGGTGGGATTGCGGGATGGGCTTGGGGAGGCCGGAGGAGGTGCCGGAGGTGTGGTGGAGGTAGGCGGTGTCGGTTTGGCTGAGGTCGTGTTGCGGGAGGTTCGGTTCGGAGGAGTCCTGGTGTTCGGATATGTGCTGGAGGATGTCGGGTGGGAGGAAGGTCGACAGTTGGAACACTGAGAGGTCCGGCTTCTGGGAAGCGTTGGTGGCGGTGCGTTTTGGGTTGGTCTCCGTGCTCTTTAGCCGCTGGCTAAGATCCGGGTAGTCGGATAACAGTGTGGATACTTGGCACTGGTTGCACAGATGGGCAATTGCTGCTGGTTGGCTCTGGGGAGCTATCAGCAGGACAGAGTGTCCAAGTCTCATCAAGCCGAGCCACACGAAAAGGAATGTTGGTGAACTGGGGCACACCAGGGCCACTGTCTGTCTCTGTTGAAGTCTTTCCCCGAATTTCCTTGCAAGGAGATGGGCTACAATGAGGGAGCCATTCCGCACTAATGAAAAGTCCAATACTCGGTGTTTCCATGGCAGCTTTCGATCCTCTGAGGGGGAAAAGAATCCAACGGCAGGGTTTTTGCCAACTGTTTGTGCCTGGTGGTCAATGAACTCGTTGATGTTGTTGAACTTGGGCTCCTCTGTCCTCAAATTAGCGGCCTGGCCGAGGGTGCAGACGAAGTAATTCGTATCCATGAATGCGTTGAGTGGAAAAGAGAAAGGCGGAACACAGGAGCTGAGAAGCCGGAAAGTGTCGAGGATAGAAGGAGTGAAAGAACGATGTGTCTTTAACTGGAATGCACTGAGTGCTTTCAGTGACGAGGGGTCTCATGCGGCTGAGAAGAGTGATGATATCATTCATGTGTGTCACACCAGCCACTCCCTGAGCCACACCAGCGCCAACAGCCACAACATCTCACAAGGGCTCCGGTAGCGGGTAAGTGGACCAGTCAAGGAGATATGCACTAATGGAAACTGTACATCTCCAGTGAGACGACTTTCTGCTGGATGCCACGTTCTTGCACTTCAACCACGGCGCCGCCAACCAAGTTCATCTAAAAGTTCATCTCTCACTCATCAACTCCGGCCAATCCGCAGCACAGCTCGTTCTTTGATGTTCGACTCACCATCGGGAATCAAAGTTTCCGAAAGGGCCGCGAACTCTGCAGCAGTCAGCCGGGGAATGTCGAGGCACTGCTCAGCCTCACTGGCGCAAAAGTCTCCGCACCGTCAAGGCGATCACGCGGAGGGCGGGCTTGATGAAGGATGTGCTGGCTGGCACTGCCTCGTTGCCTTGCCAGTGATTGCGGAGGTCTTGGCATGGAGCGCGATTTAATGGCTCGCAGTTCACCCCTCGCTATCAAACCCCTCACCGCGTCATCTGTGCTCCGTATGAAGACAGCGAGACCAGCCAGGTCTTTTTGCAGCCTCCCCGCCGTGGCTCCCACCAAGCCCTGATAAGCTTCTCCTCCATGGCGCACCATCCCACCCATTCTTTCCTAAAAGGGCAATTGGCATTCAGGGATCCGCCTACCGCGCGCCAGGTTCGCGCCATGTCAAACGCCTGTCGCTTTCTGCACGTCTATCCCCGCCAACCGCTTGTCCGGTGAGGCAATTAACGCAAGAACCACGCGACCGCTTGCTTCGAGTGTATAGCGGCTTTCACGCCGGAGAGTCTTCGTGAAATTGAATGCTATTGGACCTATCCGCTTCCAATGTTGCGACTTGAATCGTCATAACTTCTCGCAACCCGCGTCTGCGAATGTTCGAATCCTCAACGCAGTGTTGCTATAATACCACATCACCATGCGCAACGCCTCGGAAATAGAATCCGTCATCACCAGCCCGCTCCCGGTACATTCTCGACACAGATACCCGGCCTTCCCAGGAGAACACGTTGTACTGCATCCCCGCACCTCCACCGCCGACACCAAGCTCTCGCACGCCTCCACAACACGCACCGAGCATTCCCACGCTTCCGGTGGCAGTAGCAGCAAGCTTTCGCACGCTCGCACCTCCAAGACCGCCAGCACTTCACGGCCTCGCACATCCAGCACAAGCGTTCCCCTCCAACGGCCATATTCCTGCATCTCCACGCCGCCGACGACCCACTCGCCCAGCCCCTACTCCTCCCGCTCCAATACCCCCGACAAAGACAAAACCCCAACCTACAAACTCTCCGAGAACACCCCCGCCTGCACGCCTTCCTCCTCCTCCAAAGCCCCACCACCCCCGCCCCTCCGCACCCCTTCCGACATCCACACCCACCTCTCCCAAAACCACATCGCCACGCCCGTCGACCCCAGCACCCTCGCCCACCTCCCGCCGTACCGCTACGCCCTCCGCATCGAGATCCTCAAGGCCCGGCAGAAGCGCCGCGACAGCCTGTGGACGCCGTACGGCGACGCGGCGACGACCACGACTCCTCCGCCCGGAACGCCCGAGAGCTACGGCAACAAGTACCTGGCGGCGCTGCAGCAGAGAAACGCGCCGGAGGAGGGGATGGCGGGGAGGAGAGGGGGGTTGGTGTGGAATGAGTCGGTGGGGGTGTGGCGGCCGTGGGTGGGGCGGAGTTGTTTTTCACGGGTGATGGTGCTGTTTGGGGTGCTTTGCGTCGTGGTCGTCGTGTTGGCGGTGGTGGTGACGCAGGTGGTGGAGAAGAGGGGTGGGGGGTGAAAAGAGAAGATGACGGAAGGAGCAGGGTCGGGGGAGGTTGTTGTATCTGGTGTTTCTGAGGTGTAGATTTGGATCATTAGTAAGTTCTGTAAAGAGTCTTTCCTGTTGCATAGCGTGGTCTCTTCAGAACTCTTTCTGGTTTTCCATAAGGCTTATTATTCCCTTCCTTATGTGTCGCGGTGACGGATATAGCTTACGTCTTCCACCATATATCCTATGACCTGCCTATTACTTACGGAACCTAAATCTTCTTCTGTATTGGCGCAGTCACCTTTTCCTGCCTGGTCACACAACCAACCCTCAAGCACTGATAGGCGTCATATAAGCCTTCACGTGCTCACCCTGGAAAGCAGGCAAGAACGTATCGCGGAACTTGAGCTCGCTGGGACTTCGGTTCAACATCAGCCGTCATTCTATATAGACGAGGAAGACAATGGGCAATAGTGGCTCGCTTACCTTGATTCCGCCAACCTCATATCGAACTTCCGGTAAACGTGCGCGAAGCAGAGTCGGAGCTCAGCCCAGGCGAGGCTGGATCCGTCAGCACTACACTCCAACTCGTCAATGGGTGGAGCTTAGGAGATGATACTTACTTGATACCCAAGCACATCCGTGGACCCCGCGAGAAAGCCACGAGCCAGTTGTCAAGATCCGGATTCTCGAGCCAGCGCTCCGGGCGGAAAGAATAGGGTTCAGGGAAGATGTCGGGGTTGAAGTGCACGAAGACGCTGGCACACGAGACGACGGTCTGCACGAACGAAGCGTCAGAAAAAACCCATAGACAGATCCCACACGGCAACTGCAAAAAAGAGCACTTACGCCACCCGGCACGCTCGTCCCCGCGACCACCGCGCCCTCCTTCGGCACGACCCTCAGCAACCCGGCCACAACCCCCGACGACATCCGCAACGCCTCCTTGATCACCGCATCCAGGTACGGCAGCTCCGCCAGCTCCTTCGCGCCCGGCCCCTTCTCGCCATCGACCGCCGGCCACGCATCCCCCAACTCCCGCTTCAGCCGCGCGCACGCCCGCGGCTGCCGCAGCAGGTGGAAGCTCCCCACCATCAGCGCGTTCCCCACCGTGTCCGCGCCGCCGAACATCAGCGCCTGCGCCTCCTCGTACAGGCTGCCCTCGCTCGGCGCTTCTCCTCCTCCGCCGCCGCCGCCGCCGGCCCTGTGCGCGCCCGGGTCCATCAGCCGGTGGTAGATGGTCATGTCGTGCGGCAGGCCCTCCAACCCCCTCTGCGGGTCTTTGAGGAGGCCGCGGATCTGCGCGCGCAGTAGCGTCTGCAGGCCGATCATGCCCTTGGTCGCGGGGGACAGGACGACGGCGAGGGCAGGGGGGCAGGCGGTGATCATGGTCTTGTAGAGGGCCGAGTGCTTGAAGCGGACGAAGACGGTGGTGCTGGCGTCCATGGCCAGCAGGATCGGGGCGGCGAAGTCGGGCGTCTGGGTGGCGGCGATGGAGGTGCCGAAGCAGAGGTAGGTGATGACGTCCATGGTCATGCAGCGGAAGGCGTAGTTGAGGTCTGCGGGCGCGGACGGCGGGCGGGCGGCGAAGGCGGCGCAGAGGGCGCGCACCTTGGCGAGGACGATGGGCTCGCACTTGGCGATGGCGGCGGGCGAGAAGGACTTGCTGAGGACGTCCTTGCGGGCTTTGGCTTCGTGGTAGGTGAGGAAGCCGAAGGAGGAGCGGTCCTCGCCGAAGCTGTGGTAGAGGTTGCGCTCCTTGTCCCAGCGGTTCTTGGCGTTGTAGATGTCGTGGTAGGCTTGCGGGTCGGAGAAGTGCAGCTGAGGATGCTCGTCAGCGTTGGCTCTTCCGGATTAGGAAATTGGTTGAGTGTTGCACTGCTTTGCCAAGGAAGCTGAACTTGAAAGACTAGCCGCATTTACGGTAGGTGTGAAAGGAACGCATGAAGACCATGCTGCAACGAGTGCTTCAATGTCTGATTCATGATGGTTTGACTTGATGGGATACTGTGCCCTCCCCCGCCAAGCTCTTGCTCGTGTTGGTAAATCTGTACTGAATCTCGCTCTTGGGACAAGCTTTTACCCGAGTAATCGAGTCCTTCTGAGGGGTATCCCAAATAGCCGCGAAGTGATTTGGTGCAAGCAGACCTACCTCGTTCGGCCCAACACGCACGACTTTGCCATGCCGGGCGTGAAGCACTCCCAGCTCGTGGCAGAAGGACTTCTCCAGAACACATTCTACCCAGGCCTTCCAGTACCCAGTCACAGCTGCTGCGCGCGGTCCCGGGAATCGCGACAGCGGATGGAAGTAGAGGTTGTAAATGGCGGTATAGGCGCACCAAGTAGCGCCGGCAAGGGCGACAAGGACCAACAAAGGCGGCCATGCCGGTCTGTCTCCAGCTATGCCATCCGGGATTTCAGGCGGGCAGTCGGGACTCATGGTGTTGGTGTTGGTGGTTTCGAATTGGCCCGGTCGTTTGGACTGACACGAGTCTTGCGGCTACGCTGGATGTTGGGGGAGGAGCAGCAACCTTGCTGAAGAATAGCCGGGGTGTGAGTGGTCATCGGCGAAAAGAAGGTGCGTCAAGGTGGGGTTTGCACGTGGATGGGAATTAGGTCGGCGGACTAGCCTGATACAGTAATCGAGACGGGATCCGTGGGTGGGGAAGGTGTGGCGCGGCGGCAAATCGAAAAGCTTTCCATGGCATTAGCGCGAATGAGAAATCTAGAATTTGCTTTTTCTAGAAAATGGTGTGTGACTACTGCATCCATGCCTCCTGTGTTTCAGGAGACACGTTGGAAAGCCTTGACAGTGTGATAGTGCTGCTTACGCCCACCTATCGACTGTGGACTGCGCAGCATATGCATCTTTGGAGGCAGCGTTGTACATAGAAAGTGTAAAATGGCACTATCATACAGAGGGGTGCTGCAGTCGACGGTTAGCGGCGACTGCCTTGTTCATAGGGAGTAGAAGCATTCGTCCGGATGCGGGTGTATTGCATTTTTAGGAACAACCCCATCCGGACGAATGATTCTACTCCTCATGGCAGTGTTGATTAGATCTTTTTCTGATCAGTTGGGAACATGGAGTACCCCTCTGTAAATGCATGCTGAAAAATTATAAATGCTCTCTACGTAGATCTATGGTGCTGATCTGTCTCGCTGGGGTATATTCCACCGCTATACTGAAAAATCAAAAATCGACGCGTGCGGGTATAGCTAAAGCAGATTCCAAAGTTTTTTTTTTTTTCAATCAACGCTTCCCATCAATGATATTCTCCATGCTCTCCGTATTACTATTACCTACCCTCATCTCGTACGTGCTCTGCACCTCATACGTGTTTGTGACAATGATTTCATCTTTCTTGGGACTCCTCCACCAGCCTTTCGATAGCCTGCTGTTCCCAGCTACGCGAGCTGTACCTTTTCCTCCAATCGCCATGAAGCTCAAAGGAAGGCTAATCCTGCTCCGGCTCGGTCCGTTGGGGGAGCGCGGATAAACGCTGTCGTCCAGAAGTCCAGGGAGGTATTGTTTGATGAGAGGCTTCAATGATATTATGCACTGGCAAATGATGATAACGTTTATCTCAACGGAGCTATTGGATCATTTTCGTCAGCAAAGTGTTGTATTCAGTGCAAGAGTTCAGCGGTACATACGACCAGATGGAGACACGGACACGCTCCCAGGTGTAATCTTGATCTCCCTGGACGTTTTGGATGGTAATGATCCGCATAATGCTGGCAGCAACAGCGCTAAGTTCAATCAGCAGCGGCTCTATATGATGATGGATGTTGTGTGCACTTACAAGCCCCCTCCTGCCAGGAGAAAGAAGACAATCATCCGCTCACCGAGTGGAAACTGAATTTTGCGAATGACTGGCAGTGGTATCAGGATCATTAAGCCACTTGTCGCGATGTTGATGACTGCTTGGATGAGAGTAAGGTTGTTGAGACATTGCGCCTTTGTCGAATCCATAGGTCTGCATACGGCGCTGACCTACTTTGGATTAGCTGATGAGATTGCATTCAGGCGCTGTGTCTGCTTACCACTACGGTCGAACCCATAGCATATCCAACGATAATGACCATGATGATGTATATGATGATGCGGAAAGGTTTGCTTGGATTTAGGCGGTGGTACAACATGAGGATCGAGAATTTTGAAAGCATGGGCGCCCAGCTGCCAAACGCGGTCAGAATACATACACCACGAAGAATACTGATATACATACCAGTAAGTGGTAAGGACGGGAATGGACCACTGTGCTCTAGTTAGTACACGCATTCAGCCCTTTCAAATCGTAAGTACTCACTTGCGCATAGTCTTTCAACTGCGTGGCTCTGACGTTCCAAAGGTGGTCTCCAAAGCCGTATTGCATCCCTGATTTCAAAGTCAGTGTCTGAGGAATTCCAAGCCAAATTGAACTTGGCGATGATGCTTACATTGTATGGAGCACACGAAGAAGGCGATACTCAACAACTGGCGAAATCAGTATGTTTCGTGCGACAACACACTTCACGGTCTCTTACCCATGCCGCTACAACCGCATCTATAGACAGTCAGTCACCGATCGCACAGGTACCAGCAAGCATACTCACAATCATCCAGGCCGAAATGCCTCATTACTCCGGCGCGCGCCCATATCCTCAACGCCAGCGTCACGGTCGCGCCACCAACAAGCCCAGCAGTTATCCGAATAAACTCCCACTGTGCGCTCGTCATGGGACCATCAAAATTCGACGTCTGACCAGCAGGCGGGTCCATGGCTGGTGTTGTTTCCAGGACCATGTGTAGGAAAGGGTAGGGAATGCCACGAGTCAAGCGGAGAGGGAGCAAAGGGAAGAAATGAGTGGAGAGTTGTCAAAACCCCAGACAGCGGGAACGGGAAGACGTAGATCAATCAATCTAAAGCGTGGCGACTCGGGCAGCTCAAGGGGGAGGGAAGGCTTGAGCTGAAGGTTGCACCTGCAGGTGCGGTCGCTGTCTGGACCGGGAAGTGGGTGGGAGGGAGCGGTAAGCCAGCACGCTCGCTCTTAGCATTCTGCTAGGGTCGGCACAGTCGAAGAATAAGAAGAGATGATGCAGAAGAATGTGAAACCTGGAGGTAGATAGCGCGACTCGGTGGCGGAGGGCAAGGCCCGGAAGCAGTAAATTGACCAGTGGGCATGGGCAGCAGCCGTTTCGAGGACCGATTTGTCAAGGGAGTTCCCTAAAACGAAACCTGCACGATATCGATGCCAGGAGTCAGAACCCTGTATAAGGCGAAACGCTGGGTCAGCCCGAGGAGAGCCGGCCGGCGATGGGCCCTGTTCGCGGCAGTGGGCACAAGGTCGAGTGCCGATTCCGGTCAAGTGGTCACCGTGCCGCACACGGCTCTCCCGCCGCCAGCATGCCACGGTGCGTTTTGTTCACCGGGAGTCTCTGACCAGAGCCGCTCCTTCACATCCCAAACCACCATCTGGAACACCAGCATCTCCACTCGCTGCGCCGACGTACGCGTGCTGCTGGCGATCATCTGCGCCCACTTCGTCACAGCAACCTCCCGCAGGGAACATCTCTTCCATACACCCACCGCACAGCCTGCATTTTCCTCATTCCGATAGCAATAGTGCGCTACCCGTCGACCTGGCTGTTAGTAATTTCCCGACGACTAAACATAGCTTCCGGGAAATCTCCCACCGGACAAGGCTTCCCGATGCGCGCATCCTGCCAGGCGATCAGCCCAGCATAAACTCCATCCATCCCCGAAAGTGTTGCAAAAATAAGAGCGTTCCCTCTTAAAGCGGAGCCCAGCCGGCGACGCGAGGAGAACGAACGAGGATGTGCCCATGCGCCACGGATAAAATTCCCCTGCTGTGTGCGCAGAGACGCTCGCACAGTCCACCACTCACTCTCCACATTGACGCTCCGTGCGCACTCCATCGTCGTTGCTCTCAGACACGTACTGTGCCAACAATAAAGCAGGCCGCTTTTTTACCAGAACACCGGTGCGAAGCGCCAGGCATCTTCGCCATCCCGCGGCCAGCCACCCATCGAGATCGAACCTTTTTTTTCACCTCCCGCTCGTCGGATGCTGCCGTTGACGCGCGATTGGGCGCACAATCGAGTGGTGACGCTAAGGAACAAGCCCGCGACCCCCTGGTATGTGAGGATAGCGCGGCGCGAACTACTGAGCCGTTAGACCGGAGTTCTGCGCCCTCTCTGCTCCGACGAGGAAAGCTCACGGGCCGGCTGGCGTGTGACGCCGGTCTGAATTGGGGAGACGCTGGGAATGATGCGTTGCTTGTGCGCAGCGGCATGTGAGTCACGGTACCTGTTGGTGACGGTACTGTAATTCTTCTTCGATCATTGGTGAAGCACCTGCTGAGCTTTTCTGGTAAGCCGTCGAGAATTGGCCATCCGCCAAGTGCGAACAGGGCATTGCTTCTTGACCTCTTCCTGAGACACGATAAGGGCCGTCCCAAAGCAAAGATAGAGGTAGGAGATCCAGGACGAAGGCTTCCGTGAGAAACAATGCGGCTCGGTCGACGCTCTTTCTGGGAAGGATTGAATCGGCAGACGTTGATGTCGGCGGTCTCGATACTCCATCGGCCACTCAATACTCAGAGCAACCATTCCGCAATCAAGGGAGCTTATCGGCCCACCGCTCGACCGAAGCTCCAGACCATATTCCTCATACTGCTAGCAATCCTACGGTGACTAACATCTCCGCGACACCAGCGCATCCGCCTGCAGCGAAAAAACGTTGGTGGAGATTGACGGATATTCCTGGTTTTACACGAATGACACCAAGCCCTACATTGTAGGCTACATCATTGCGGAAACGCGGAATCCTCATCCGTCGACAAGTATGAGGATGCTCTTTGATGTTCATCCAAAGAAACTTCCTTCCTTCTCGACGGCGGCGTCAACGAAACTCTCTGCTGATCCTTTCGTCCTCCACGGCTCGTGCCATGTGAATTAACGCGACGATCCCGAGGTCGTATACTTCAGATCTTCTGAGCATAATTATGACTTCGGCGCTGGAGCCACACGTGTATACGTCGCGACGAGCTGAGGATTAGATGACGATCACAGGAAAGAAAGTGTAGGCCGGTGCGGCACGAACAGTGATTGCAGTAGGGGAATATCGAGCCGACAACTCGATAATTGCAAGAAACGCCGTCCGAGTAGATTTACCGTGACGATGAGGATCTACAGCGTCGTCACACCGAGGCTTCGCATGTGCGATATCAGCTTCTTGTCTGAAAAGACGCCAGATGGGCATACTTTCGCGAACGCCGACGATCATCTCGTAGCGGACGCTCATCACCGCTAGGCGACAAGACTTCATTGTACTTGACCTGTGCAAGTTTCCGCCTAGTTCCAGACAGGTGGACGGGCAGCTCAGTACCTGTAGCCAGCTGTCAAGCTGGAGTCACTGGCTGTGACGTCGCGCCTTTCACAGGTCAGTCGACCGGCATGACAGCAATCCATCACAGGTTGAAGAGGGATTATACAAATGATGCGCGCAAGATCTTGACGGTCTCAATAAATTTTATAACATACCTCTACATATTCCCTTCCTCTCTACAATTTCGCCTTCCCGCTCTTCTCTTCCTCTACCGCCTGTGCTTTCAGCACTCTCCTCAAAATCTTACCACTCACGCTCTTAGGAATCTCATCGACGAAACGAACGCCCCCTCTTAACCTCTTGTGGTGGGCGACCTTTTCGGTCAGCCAGTCTATTATCTCCTTCTCCGTCTTCGGGCCCGCCTCAACACCTTTAGCCGGCACGACATACGCGCGCGGTACCTCTGTGGCCTGATCTTTGTCGTAAATTCCGACGACCGCGACATCCTCGATGGAGGGATGTGAAACGAGCAGGCCCTCCAGCTCAGCCGGTGGGACTTGGAAGCCTGGTGTTTCAAAATCAGTATCAAAACGCGTTCCCTCCCATCCAATCCCACGAATTCCTGAGACGCTCAAAACTCACCCTTGTACTTGATCAGCTCCTTCACCCTGTCGGTGATGTAAAAATGGCCCTCCGCATCCTGGTGCCCGACGTCGCCCGTTTTGAAGAAACCGTCCTCCGTCAGGGCGTTCCGTGTCGCCTCGTCGTTCTTCCAGTACCCTTT
The DNA here is from genome assembly GCA_011503125.2 of Botryosphaeria dothidea. Classification (NCBI taxonomy): domain Eukaryota; kingdom Fungi; phylum Ascomycota; class Dothideomycetes; order Botryosphaeriales; family Botryosphaeriaceae; genus Botryosphaeria; species Botryosphaeria dothidea. Next base: position 1,390,774 of record WWBZ02000007.1, read on the forward strand.
GAACACGTTGGGGCCCTTGATCCACAGCTCGCCCGTCTCGTCGACCGGCACCTCCTGCTCCTCGGGGCTCATGTACTTGGCGACCTGGTTCGGCATGAGCTTCCCCACGCTGCCGATCTTCCTGTCCCAGTCGGCCCACTCCTGCGTGTGCGTCGTCGGGCTCGTCTCGCTCAGCCCGTACCCCTGCTTGACCGCCAGCCTGCGCTTCTTCCACAGCTCCTCGACGATCTCGTAGGTCAGCGGCGCCGCGCCCGAGTTGGTCATGCGCAGCGACGAGAGGTCGTACTTGTCGACCACGGGCGACTTGCTGAGCATGAGCACCACCGGCGGGACGAGATAGGCAAACGTAATGCGGTGCTCCTGCACGTGGGAGCAAAACTTCTCCAGGTCGAACTTGTCCATGACGACCAGCTGCACGCCCGTAAACATGCCGTGGTGCACGAGGCAGGTGAGGCCATAGATGTGGAAGAACGGGAGGAACGCGATGACCTTGTCCTTCTCGGACTGCAGGTTGACGCCCTCGAGCGCGCGGTTCATCAGCGTGTTGGCGACGATGTTGGTGTGCGTGAGCATCACGCCCTTGGGCAGGCCCGTCGTGCCGCTCGAGTAGACGAGGAAGGCCAGGTCCTGCGCCGGGTCCAGCTTGGTGCGGCGGAAGCGAGACACGCCCGAGATGTTGCGGATGCTGGTGAAGTGCTTGACCGCGCCCGCCGGGTCGCGCGCGTCGCCCATGACGATGATGCGGTCCTGCGGCACGCCGGCCGCCGCCGCGGCTTTCTGCACCGTCGGCAGCAGCGGCAGCTGCGTGACGACGGCTTTCGCCTCTGCATTTTTCAGCTGGAAGGCGAGCTCCTCGACGCTGTAGGTGGGGTTGGCTGGGGATATGATGCCGCCCGCCCAGTGTGTGCCCCAGGTTATGGCGGGAGTGTCGATGCAATTGGGCGAGAAGATGGCGAGCACGTCGCCCTTTTGCCAGTCCCAGACGCCTTTGAGGCCTTTGCCGAAGTCGATGGCGGTGTTCTTGACTTGAGCATAGGTGTACGAACGGTCGGTGTTTGCGTCCAGGTAGATTACTGGTGCAATTTTAGTGCTGCTCTTTGTTGGAAGATAGTGGAATGCAGAGAAACATCTCCTAAACGGAGTACAGAAGCAGAAAGGGTTACCACTTTGCAAGCTGAAAGACAACTAGATTCTAGGCTTTTACCTTTGTCATCCGGGTATGGCTTGTCCTTTCTCTCGAACAGGAAAGCCCAGATGTCAATGTTGGGGACATCGATGGAAGGGTAGGGCGACGGGGTAGGCATTGTGTTTGCTACGGGAAGTTAAGAAGCGGCGGGAGAGAAGACAGAGTAGAGGACAGGAGAGACAGGAGAGGCGGAACAGAAATCCGACGCCTCCGTTCGGCGTCGGCACGGTAAGAGATAGGAGTAGCCGACGCAGGCCGCTCGCCGAATGGTGGCTGCGGCTTGCGCTGGCAATTAGTGACGCAGTTGCGGGAGATGGAGGGGCGGGGCCAAGATCTGGGGAAGACAGCCGAGGCGCTCTCCGTCATTGCTGTGGGCCTTGGGAGGAGATGGGCCGAGGCTGCTCCTCCGCCGCGTCCTTCGCGACTCCGACGCCCTTTGCTATCGCGCCTCCGCCATGTAGCCCCTGATCGATACAACAATTCTCCCAAGTCTCTCCCTTGCCCTCTCTCTCCCGCTTTCCCCAAGATGGCACCGACGTTTGCTGAGGCCACGGCGGTGGAAGCTGTGGACTCACACACCTACTCGGCCAATTTCTACACCGAATGGAGCGTCGGCTCAGGTATGCCGTCCCCGCCTTGAGCACTAGCAGCCGCACAGCATGCTGACAACTGATCAGTGCCTCACGGGGGCTTTGTAACAGCTGTCTTCCTGCGCGTTGCCTCGACCCATTTCCGCACTACGCTCGCCAAACAGTACCAACCGCATACCATCACACTGCACCTCGAGTTTCTGCGGCGAACGCAAGAAGGCCCGGCAACCTTCAAGGTCAAGGACGCAAAGCTTGGCCGACAGACGTCCACAATTCACGTTTCTTTGGTCCAAGATGGCCGGGAAGAAGTCGTTGGCTACATCACGAACTCGAATATCGGCGCCGAGCAGGGCGTGTCCTTTGAGACGGGCTGGTCCCTCGATCCCGCCCCGCCGCCTGTCGACCTTGCCCGGCTGAGTGAGAACAAGGATGAGAAGTGGGCGGAGATGAAGGAGAAGCCGTTTCCAAAGTTTCGGAAGGTGATGAACCGCGTGCGCATGTATTTGCCGCGGAACGGCCAAGCGATGACGAGCCTCTGCGACGAGTGGATGCGGTTCGAGTCGGGCGAGAAGTTCACAAATGAGAGCATTGGACTTGTTTCGGATCTGTGGCCTCAGATCATCGAGGAGTTCCGTCGGCAAGAAAAGAGCGCGGCGCCGTTCTGGTACCCTACGTTACTGCTGAATCTGGATGTGAAGAAATCGCTGCCGGAGGAGGGTGTGGAGTGGTTATTCGCTCGGGTGCGGGCGAAGAAGATCAAGAACGGCCGGCAGGACCTAGAGGTGATAATCCAGGACGAGAGCGGCGAGATAGTCGCGTTGAGCCATCATGTCGCGCTTGTGTTGAGCGCCGAGAGGAATATGGCGAAACGGACAACGAGAGACGCCAGCAAGATTTAGAGGCCTATGTCGCGCTTGTGTTGAGCGCCCAGAGACATCTGGCGGAACGGACAACGAGAGACGCTAGCAAGATGTAGAGGCCTTTCTCTTTAGAGGCATAGAGCGTAGCCAAAGATGTAGAAGAAGTAGTTGCTAGAACGTATTTGCCTTGGCCTCTTGCTTACACGTGTTTTCGCGACGTTGCTGAACGCGAGTCGCGTCTCTTCAGGGAAGAACGCCTGTACATCGCACCTCGCACCTCGAACCTTCGTTGCCTTGACCTCAAAACCCGTGGGTTTTCAATGTCATCCCCACCCTCCGCATTTCGTTGATTTGGCGCGTGCGTCGACTGTCCCACCAACCTTGACTTGGCTTCACCTCTCTGCTGCCGAGTCGCTTTTGACAACCATTGCTCCTCACACCATGGGCATCAAAGGGTGAGTCCACACAAGTCCATGATTTGCCTCAGCCCGAAAAGCTGACCGAGAAAGCCTTTGGGAGGAGGTCAGGAAAGCCACGCTTGGACGCAGGGTAGATCTGGCTGTGCTTAGTGAAGAGTGCGTGCGGGAGAAGGGGAGGCCTCTTCGCCTGGCTGTTGATGTTTCAATCGTTCTTTACGGGTATCAACATGCAACCCAAGTAGCGAGAAGCGCCGGTTAGTCCTTCCCACGCGGCTTAGCATGGACAAAACTGACTTTACATACAACAGGCGGGAAGAACCACCCAACGCGCACCTTTTTCTACCACGTCACACATCTGATGATGGCTGGTGTGCAGCCGGTATTCGTTTACGATGGCTCTCGACGTCCGCCGGTGAAGCGGGACCGATATGTTCCCCGAACCTCTTCGTTCACAGCATACCCTGCCGCGGCCGCGTCCTCGCTCCGGACTAACGAAGATGTCGACAAAGAGTACGAGATCCGCCATATCATAGCCCTTTCCCGCCAAGTACTTGATCACTTGGGAGTGCCTTGATTGGAGGCTCCGGGCGAAGCCGAAGCTGAGTGTGTGGCCTTGGAGAAAGCTGGTGTTGTTGACGCTATCTCGACGAAGGACGGGGATGCCTTGGCCTTCGGTGGCGCTACCGTCCTCCTACCTGAGAACAAGACAACTCACAAAGGTCGTACAGTCTTGCCTGTATGCGAATTCACAGCGGAAGCCATCAAAAGGGAAGATCTGGTCCTCCTCGCACTGATTGCAGGAGGAGATTACGACCATGGCATCCTCGGCTGTGGCCGCATGCTTGCCATGGCTGCCGCTCGTGCAGGATACGGAAAAGAGCTGTTCGCACACATACAGTCGGGAATCTTCGTCCCGCGGAAGCTAGCCGCCTGGAGAAACAAGCTGAAGGCTGAATTGGAGACGAATAGTCACAGAAGGCTTGGCGGTATTCATCGCGGAGTGGCGGCCAACATGCCGGACGATTTTCCGAAGCAAGAGATTTTGGATTTGTACCTGCACCCTGCAGTATCTTCCGCGGAGCAGCTCCAGAAACTGGAGAGCACCATCGCTTGGACCCCACCAATTAACATCTTAACGCTGCGAGAATTTGCTGGAGTGAATTTCGATTGGAAAGGCTTCAACTTCGCGAAGAAGTTCAGCAGCGTTTTATGCTCTCCTCTCCTGGCACGCGAACTTCTACGGCACAGCGAAAATGGAAATGATGCAACAGGTATCTTCGAGTGTATCAACAATGGAAGGGATGCTGTAGCTGGTGAATCTCCCGAGGAAGTCCGTCTTGAATTCATACCGCATCACGTCGTCGGTACGGATTGGCAAGCGGAGCCCAAGCTCATGGGCTACTCGATTCAGTTCGATAAGAATGATGAGTATGATCGAAACAAACCTGATAGGGCATGGTGTCCAGCTTTCCTCGTAAAGCGCGGTACTCCCGTTCAATACGAATCTTGGAAGAATTAGACGGAAAAGTCGGGTCAGACACCGGGAAAACGTAGTCAATCTGCCTCCAATGCAGAACATCCACAACCTGCCAAGAGACAGCGTGGGCGTCCCAGAAAGATCGCACCTGATCCCACTCCCGATGCCGGCAATGCAAAATCTTCTCTCGTTCCAGACGATCGCAATAACACGCCACTGGGCCCCGCCGCCGCCGCTAAAGACCGACCACCACAAGCCACGAGTCCCCTTTCATCACAATCCAACGTGGCAGGTACCAAAAGGAAGTTGCAATTGCTGAGGCCCATAGAGGAAATCATGGCCGAAAGGCTTGCCTCAAGCACAGAGTCTGGGCCCCAGAAGCTGACGGCTTCACCTTTGGATTCAGATAAAACTCTGGAAAATACGTCAAGGACGGATTCTGGACGGATACCTCCATTTCATCCGCTGTCTGTATCTTGCGCGAACGACGAAGATGACGATGTCATCATTCTGGACTCGCGTCCAGTTAACAATTCCTCTTTCTCCCGGGCTTTCCCATACTTAAATGATGCCATTACAGAGGATACCTCTCGAAAGCATGATCGTCTTTCGGTATCCCAGCTCGGTTCTCCAAGTGTGCCAAATCAGGGACCTGCCAATAACCTGCCGCCGACAAAACCTTCCAAGAGCCGTGCTTCAGATAAGGGGTCACGCGGCCGAAAGAAAGAAAGGGCGCTTAACAACAGTGCCTACATAACATGAGCGCAGTTGTGGGGGTAGGACGTCTTCATCATAATCTTGCGCATGGTTTGGCCTGAGCTTTCACTGTTAGCCTTCGTCCCCCGCAATGTGAAGGAAACTTGTGGTATTTACTTCATGTACCCTTCAATAGCAAACAAACAAGAATTAACGATACATGACTTCTGGATGAATCTTTCATACAGAGTGATGCTGCAGCCGGCGGTTAGCGAGGATGGCATTCGACAAAAATTACGTTCATGGGGAGTCGAAGCATTCGTCCGAATGCAAGTGTATTCTATTCTTAAGGACAAGGCCATCCGGACGAATGTTTCCACTCCCCATGAACGTAATTTTGTGAAAGACCGCTGGCCGTCGGCTGCAACACCCCGCTATAATACCATCCTGAGGAACAAATTCCCGGTCCTCCTTCCAGGTTTCTCTTCCCGTCAAAGCACGCTCCAAACTCCACAACCCCAGAAACGCGATGACTTCCCAGGTCTCCCAAGCTTCTAACCACAACGTAAGACATGATGACCAAAAACGGATTGCCATCTTCAGGGTTTCTGCTGGCGTTTCCGCGTGTGGAACCACCTCTCAGTGCTCCATGGAGCCTCCCGCGCTGTCTCGGCCAGCCATCTGTTGATCGCCTCGGCGCTGCCACAGTCGTTGCTATTTCCAGTGATCGTCGAGCTCCAACTTCCAATACTGCTGGAGCTGCCGCCGGTTGTTGTAGTTTGTTCTGCGGGTGATATTAGTCAGGTGATCTGGATAGTTCGTGGGAATGGGCGGTTGCTTACTTGATGGCATGGTGGTATAGTGTTTGTATATTCACGGAGGTGTGTGAAAGTGTAGAGCTTTTTTTTTCAGGTAGTGAGGTCTTTGGCAGTTGTGTGAAGAGCTGCTGGAAGGTGTATAAATATTGCGGAGGGTGGACCCCAAGCGATGTGCTGGTTGCGTGGTCACAGAAGTGCAGTACAAAAGTGCAGGTTCATGCTGTCAGAGCTCAGGACAAAAGTGCAGTGCATAAGTGAGCAAGCGTGCAGATAAGGCAAGACAGAAGTGCAAGGCAAAAGTGCAAAGCAAAAGTGCAGTTTGAAATCACAGCACGGAAATGCAGCGTCGAGTTGCGGAGCAAATACGCAGAACCAAAGCGCAGAGCAAACGCGTAGATCAAGACTGCGTCATATTGAAAGTATTTATTTTTTTTTGGCACGAGCGCCTCAGGCTACAGCTATTTGGGCTTTCGTCTCGTGTTCCATAATTTCAAAGTGTAAACCAATCCCAAGCCTGGTATACGGGATAGAAAATGCATGAAAGGAGAAAGAGTAGACTTCAGATTCGGCTTCTCTTTCCACCATCACGCTCTTGTCCAGAGGATTCCAAAGATAGTGCTCCATACAATGAAGTGAGATCGTCTTCGTATGATGAGATCGATCGGTATGACATGCTTCGTGAGTAGGAAGCAGCCAAAGGAGCCGGCGCAAAACCTGGTGTGGAGAAACCATTCGAACGAGCCTGTTCCAAGCTTGGTGGATAGGAAGCATTCAAAGGGGCTGACTGCGAGTTTACTTGCGGCCGATACATTGCTTCGTGAATGCTTTGCGCTTGATATTGGGGTTGCTGCAGTGTCCAGTTGAGCTGCCCAAACCATCCAGAGTCGTCGGAACCCGTAAATTGGTTGAACATAGAGTACGGGTCAGCAGTCTGAGTCCATGGGTTGCTCTTCATGTTCGGACTACCGTCAAACCGTGGTGCGTGCGTGTCCGCATAGCTGGGGTTCCGGGGTGAGGCACTGCCCGGATGGATATTTGGTAGTGTTCTGTCAACTTTTGTGTCTTCGTGGCTGGTAATCTTCCAAAGCCCGGACTTCCGCTTATGAGTTTGCAGTAGGTTCAAGCCTCGGCTTCCGCCGGATTTCTCGTTGCTCTCGTATTGTTGTTCTTGATGCGTGCTCTTTGCCCCAGGCTCGGGGATATTAAGAAAGGGTTCATTTCCCCTCTGAAAATCCGCTGCTACTTGGTCTTTTTCTAGCGGATGTTTTAATGGCTTTGGTGCTGAACAACTGGGCGAACGCGTGTTTCGAGCTACGTCTGGTGAGGGAGACCGCCACTCGATGCCTTCGGGAGTTGGCGCTGCTACTCATCAATACTTTTTTTCCCAACCAACAACAAGACAGTGCCTATCTTCTTCAGGATAAGTCTCAATATGCTCCGTCTCTTCTTCCCGCTCGTTCTTCTGACGGCGCAGGAATCGTTTGATCTTGTGGGTCGGCACGCGCTTTCCTTCACATGTAAACACAGTATCTTTGTTCTCGGCATTCCTCTTTGCGGCCTTCTTTGCTATGAACTTCATCATCGCGCCAGTCACATATTTCGAAACTTCCCACGTTTCCAGCTTGCTCAAGTAGGCCCTCCGGCTAATAGAAGGTCAGAAATGGTGGGATATGGCCCGCGAACCGCAATGGGAAAGTTGATTGTAATACGTACGAAGGAGCGAATCCAATCTTCTTCAGTTCCGTCGCCATTTCATCGTAGCCTTTTTGCTCATATAGCGGCACAATCATCTCTTTGTGAGCGTCCCAGTCATACTTCGGAGCGGGGCCAACCCGCTTCGGGGCGTTCGGCGGCGATTCCATAGCGGGGGTTTTTAAGCCTGGCGTTTATGATGACTAGAGAGTGTTTGCAACAAAAGTGCAGTGCCTTGCACAGCGTGATACTTATATCTGCCTTGTGATGACAAAAGTGCAGTTACACGACAAGGCTGCGGCCAAGCTGAACAAATGTGCAGTGACTGGGGGTTGGAACAGCGCAACCAATGAAATGGCAGTTTCTGCACACCGCATGATCCTTCGGTGCACAGCCTGCGTGTTCAGCCTTGTCAACAATCTACATTCGCCACTTGATTCCTGAATATGTTAGGTCAGCTATGTATGGTAGAAAATGGGGTTTACCAGGTTCTTACCATCCAAGAAGCAAGAGCAGCTTCGAATGCTCCCTTGAACAGGCTCGTCAAGACTTTGTGACGGAATATAAAAACAAACACAATATAGAATTGGAGCGCCATGTTGGCAATTAAGCTCTACAAAGCCTCGAGGTGACATCACAACGGAGCTTTGCATTCCACCGATTTCCCGGAATCTTTCCTCATCTGGGAAAACCCTGACTTCTACAAAATCAAAGTATTGGGTCGTATTTCCTCCCACATGACATCCTTCATTCTTCCGTGAGTTAGCGTCAGGTTCCAAAGCTGGACCTACTGAACAACCCCAAAAGCCACCGAGATGCTCTTCTGTAAACCTCACTCCCGAACCCCACCACCTTCAGAACCAAACTCTTCGATGCCCAATTCCCTTTTATCGCCATATTCCTAGTAGGCAGCGCTGCTCTCAGTTTGGCATTTGACTTTACTTTCACCAGCTTCCTTGGGTTCCTCATACGCGCCGCAGCCTAGTTCTGCTGTCCCCTCTCGCAGTAGTTTGGATAGAGGATATCAAGAGCCCTTCGTTGAATTCGTGAACCCAGATGCGTCCGCAGGTTCCATTGGCTCCGTAAAAGTAGAGAACCGGTCGGCATTAGGAGTCAAGGGAAGGCAAAATCCGTTTCCGGCTGATGCCGAGAAGACATGGTAGCGGTAGTTGTGGATCACTTTGAATCAAAAGCAGCAGCTCTTGTGCAGTGCTACTCGTGGAATATCCGTAATTTCTGCGAGAGGGGTTCCTTTTGTTCGTATGAGCAATGGACTGATGACCAGTCCAGGCTCAGCCGACGGTCCTGAATGCCCCTTAATTTGAATCGAGCGCCTCGGACACTTTAAAGACATCTGCTTAGTCCTTATACAAGTGGGAGTAATAATAGGGACACACGAACCTTGACAATTTTCCGCATGGTTGATTCGGTCCAATGTCCTGCGCCCGCTTGACTGCGCCGCAGTCGTCGTGGGATATAGCCTCGGGGATTGACACGTGGGAGTCCACCGAACTGACCTCAATCCCCACGATTTTGGTGCTCTTCGTCCTGGAGGGGGCGCAATAGCTCATTCCCTCCGGTGTTTTCGGGTCTTCACAACCGCAGTCATCACTCACATCGCTACCGTTGCACGGCTCCCTCTGCTCAAAGCGGTCAAGCTTCCGCTCCGGCACCACCTTTCCATGCAGCTTGAAGACCGTCATCTTGCCCCGGCCCCTCATTTTTCTTCGCTTATGCACTATGAACTTCATGTCCTGGGTCTTGATGTTCTTTTCGATTCCCCACTCATTGAATTTGTTGAAGTATGATCTTCTCCTGCGCTTTTCATCAGAATGGTCTGTGAGGGTTTAAGATAGGATGGACTGCTCACGTTGGTGAAAATCCCTTCTTCGTCATCTCCTTTTTCATAACCTTGAATCCCTTCTCTTGGTAAAGCCGTACAATACTCTCCTTGTGCGCATCCCAGTCATACTTGACGCGGCTGTTAAGGCCCCCGGCCCGAGGGAGTTGGGGCCATTGGTAAGGCTGTCAAGAGAATCGACGAGGTTGAGAGGGGCGTGTTGTCAGAAAAAAAAAAAAACAGTTGAATGTGAGCTAGTGACAGGAATAGATAGAGAACGCGATGCCTTGTCCCAAGTGATCTGAGCGTCTTGTTTCTATTTGAGCTGTACTGAGAACCATAAGCGCGCAGGCAGCTACACGAGCTGGTGACAAAAGTGCAATGACGCACGGCAAGGGCAAGCGAGCCAGCAGGATGGGGCCAATTCATCGACGAATCGGAGCGCATCCAAGATCCGCGCGAGAATAGACTTTGTGAATCATCAATTCGTCTCGTTTTTTTTTTTACAGAAGCGCTCACAACCTTTTCCTTCTCGGTTCCTTGTCCATCTCACGCAGCCGGCTCACCCGCCGGCCCCACCAACACCTCTCCCAACGGGCTCGCAACACCGAAATCCGGCGAGCCGTCCTCCTTCCAGCTCACCCTGTCGACGCTCGTGTACCTGTTGCCGTCGCACGCGCCGTTCGCGTTGGCCGTGGCGTGGTACACGTTCCAGATCTCGGTGCCGTCGGGCGAGGTGAAGAAGGCGTTTGTGCGCGGTGCCGAGGTTGCCGTTGGCCGACGAGAAGACCGGGCCTGACTTGGTCCAGGAGTCGCGGACCAGCGGATCGGCGCCGTCGGCGAGGGTGAGGAGCCCGAGCTGGTAGGACGTCGTCCAGCAGTAGGAGGCGGAGAAGACGATGTAGTAGGTCCCGCTGCTGGGGCTTTGGAGGAGGTAGGGGCCTTCGTTGACGGGGGCGCCGACGGTCTCCCTGGTGAGGGGTGTTAGTTTGGGTGTGGAGGATAAGGAGGATTGGAGAGGAAGGGATATGGTGGAGAGGGAGGTTGCTGGGGAGGCTTACCAGTCCTCGGTCGGCTCGGAGATGAGAACGGTGGAACCGAGGGAAGTTGGCGAGGTCATGGACGCGATGCAAAGGGATTGGATGTCGGTGCCGTCGAAGCAAGACCAGGTGAAGTAGCGCTGGTCGTTGATGGTAGGCGACGCTGCCGTCAATGCCCCAAGTAGAGGATAAGAGTCGCGACCCAAGCATAGTCGTCATCCCAAGGGTGAGCTCCACCTTCAAGGACCTGAGGCGCTGTCCGTCAAGGTTCTCTGCGGTGCCTGCAGAGTAGTAGATGTACCAAGTGCCGTCGAGCTCGTGGAGTTCTGCAGTAACATAAGTTTTTGTTTTTAACAGAGAATAATGCTAGGATAACAAATTGACTGCCCGCGTGATCATTGATAAGATGCAGAGATTGAGGGGAATTATCCAGTCCCAAAGAAAACAGGAAGTACAAGTGGAACCCCGCTTGATTCGAGAAATAGATTAAAGAAAGAGGTTGAGAAGACTCTAAAGTCTACGAGGAAAAAAGTCCACATACCGGGAGCCCAAAACACTGCAGCACCTAGATGGGTCCCTCATCAACCCACACCGTCTTCCCCTCTCCCGTCTTCAATCCCTCAATAGTCGTGGCCCTGGTGAGCTGGACATCCGTCCATGTCGTCGTCATCAGATAGTAGTAGCCATCATACCACACAATCTGGGGGTCACTCCCGTTGGTTTCGCGGAGCGGATTCGAGTAGTTCGCGGCGGCCGCCAACTGGGTCAATGCCGCAAGAGATGCAGCAAACAAGCCGGAGAAGAGCATTTTGGATCAAAGAAGAGAGGACCAGGATTGTGAAACAGGCGCAGTGACAAGCAGAAGGAGGCTCGACAACTGATGAGGTACCTGATCCAGGAACAGGGAAGCCGAGAGCGCTTTATAGGAACGCCATCCACCTGCCATCCCGCCGGCTTGTCTACCCGCCAGCAAGCGCTTACTCTTACGTCCGCCATCCCGCCGCCGGGGCAGCCAGCCAAGTGCAGTATACCACATCCACCTGCCCAACTGCGCAAGTTTCCAAGAAAGCGGAGTACATGGACCAAAACGGCGGGATCACGCGACAGCAGGCCTTTGCATGGTACCACAGAGGGCGCGTGTTCGGAGCGTCGGACGCGAGCTATATTGCAACCATATGGGATTAAGGGCCTTGGCCGGGCCGAAGCGAGAAGATTGGAGAAAAAATGTGGGTTGCAGTGCCCCGCGTTTTTGGTTCTTTCTCGCGTACTCGGTGGCTGCTCCGGTGGGTGTTGTGGATCTGGCGCCGTCTAACCCCGGCGGGATTGCTTGGCTGGGGGAGGTTGGCGCGTTTGTGTAGGCGGGGCGGCTGCCGAAGGCCAAGGTCTCGTGGCGGAAATACCGCGTGATGACCGGTGGAGTTATTGAAATGCCGGGGCAGCGAATGCCGAAATATGGTGGACTCGCGCCACAGCGAGTCGGCGTCTGGGATGAGGCTCAAGACTCTTCGGCAAGCTCGATACCTGAAGGGCGCTTGCGGGGTGGCGGCGGTGGGCGACAAACGTGATGTCAGCGGCTGCGGGGACGCTGTTTGAGGGGAAATAAGTTGTTTGCAAGCATGGGGATGAATGGCGGTGTGGAGTATTCGTATTCAGATCGAATTCTTGCGACAGGGGCTGTTTGTGCTTACTTCAAGATTCAGCAACAGCAGAGTAGAACCCGTATCAATAGACATTTTACTCAACTTTGAAGCACCCAGCCAAGTGTACTGTACATGAACCACGAAGGACATTTGAAAATCGAACAGACAGGTAATTTTAGCTTCTTTAGGTTGACTGATCCGTCGAAAAGGATGATAGGGTGTAGGGATGGCTGCCACGGAACTCATGGTTTCATTATCCCCCGTGAGCGCTTGCTATGGTCGGTGTCGCATTCCTCAGAGAAGACATTCCCAAATGCTCTGACACCATCATAATACGCTTGCTTCAACCACCCACATATCGGCCGAACAAACCAGTTCTTCTCCGCACATATATCCTCCAAGTCATGCGAGAATGCCCTGTCTATCCTCTGCCGCATGTCGGGGCTCAGAGCACACAAGGTGGAGAAACCTGCGTAACCAAAATCATGGCGCACACAGGCGTTGTAAAACGAAACCCCGAATGGTTTGTCTGGCGCCAAGGTGCATCCATCTGAGCTCCAGAGCCAGTCACTGATACACGAGAGGTTTTTGGCGTGATAGTATGCAATGAATTCGTCGAGGGTGACTTCGAAGGTGAGATGATTGACCCAATAGCTTTTATCGCACGAACTTGTCGGCGCAGCAGTCGTAGTAGGGCTAGATAGGATAACCAGAGTTGCCGTAGGCGTAGCGATACTGGTGTTCGACGCCGTTGCATTCCACGCGGTAGTGTGATTCAAGTCGATTGTGCTGAAAACGTGGGTAGCCGCCGAGGGAATGGCTGCTCCTGAAACGGAGGCCGAGAGCACGGCAACGCCGATGATGACCAGGTATGGGCGCAAAAATGTCATGGTTTTAGCCTGCCGAAGGATGTTAGGGAAAGTCAACCCTGGTGCTTGCCATGGTATGTGTACGTACAGTTGCTATTTGGGATGACAAGATCAGTAACTCGTTGCTTAATGGACCGATACAGACTTTGAGTGGACTGAATCGTTAAGAGAAAGACAGCTAGCTCGATGGTCTGCACTACTGAAAGTAGTCGCCCGTTTGCGCAGCTGATCCTTGGTCGTGCGTCTTGGCAGGGAGGTTCTTTTTGCTGAGCTTGGTACGACTCTTTTTCTAAGCTGTCCCTTTGATCCAAGCGTGGTTATGTAAAGTACCGCGAACTACTTTTATGGCTTCACTGCGGGTACCACCGTAGTTGCACGAACGAAGTACTAGCTCAAGATACCCTTGGAAACCTGTACCGACGTTCCGTGGGGAGTGCTCCAGCGCTCCGGAAATGTGAAAGAGGCAAACTCCGCTAAGGAATGAGCGACTGGAAAAAGAAGAGAGGAGGCGCATGCGATCTCGAAAGGAAAGAAAGAACGAGGGTAGACTCTCAAGCTTTGTGGTCGGCCTGATCAATACAGGGCTGAGGCGGTATATATAGCAATATACGGCACAAACATCCGAGCCGGCGGACACGGAGCAGGCCGTTGGAAGCGACTGAGAAAAGAAATCGCAGGCAGACAAATCTCATTTGTTTCATACTGACTCGAAGTCAGCGACTTCCATTTCCCGTGCAGAGGAACGAGGGCTGAATCGAGCTTCAGGAGCACTCCAAACATTTTCACCGAGCTCGGCAGATCACGTCTAGCCTGAGATTTCCCACTCCTCCACGTTGCATTGCGGCAATCAGGAGCCCATTGACATGCAACCACTCAGAGAACGTGTTGGCAAAAGCTTCCGTGAAGTTGAGCAGTGCACGCTTCCTGTTCAACCAAGTAGCGATTAAAAGTTTACACGGACGAATCCTCAAGCTGCCGCTTCTTGAAACGACCCCAGGCCCTACCGGACAGTCTGTGCGGGGGCTCCACAAGCGGTCATCCGGTGTGATAACACGACTGGTTCGGCAGCGCGGAGAATAAATCCAAGTGCGTTTCTGTCCGAGATGTTGGGATGATTGCCTTCCAAAATCAACTCCAAAAGCGAGGGCAAATTCCGAAGAGGCCACCGCTGAGCGGGAGCAATGGATGACGAAGCTCGTATTGGTGATGGTTAGGAGCTCGCTTGCAAGCGGGAAGCCCCGCAGCTATAAGCGATCCCTGATGGGCTTCCAGTAGATGTCGCTTTCTTCCATGACGATTTTGTCAAGACCAGGCAATGGGCCCAAAATTTGGATGTCCTTCTGGCTGCCGTCGAGGATGTCGCGGCAATGCCACTTCATGGTGAAGTTTTCGGGATTTCCTTTGCCGGTCAGGTCAGCAAGCTGGTCGTTGGTGGCAGCGTAAACAATGCGTCCGATATTGGCCCAGTAAATGGTGCTTGTGCACATTGCACATGGCTCCCAGGTGCTGTACAGAGTGCATTTCCACAGGAATTCCTGACTGTAGTGCAGAGCAGCAAGGCGGGCGAGACCGGACTCGGCGTGATCGACATGACTGAGCGAGCAGTGAGTGAGAAGTACAGTGTCGCCGTCCGGGCCCACGAGAGCGCCAGCAAAAGGGCGTTTGCCCTGGGTCATGGCAAGGCGCTGGACCTTGAGACAGGCCTCAACGCCGGCGGCCTGCTGGTCTGGAGTGGGGAGTGGGGCTCTGGGAGGAAAGACGGTCGACATGGCGATAGACTGTTCAGGGACGAAGATAGGCTGATGTATGTGTGCTCAGGATGCGCGGGAGCGGGCTTTATGTGAAGGGCGTCGGAGAGGTCCGCTATCGCGCATCCCACTCTTCGGGCAGGGTGCGGAGCATCTCAACTTGTTGCCGCGACACTGCAGGCCATGTCATGTGCCAGATGGGCCGGTTGCGATAAGCGGGAGCAGGTGAGTGAAGCAGCGAGTTGGTGAGGAGCGGATGGTTGGGCGAGGACAGAGACCTCGGCGGAGGGCGGGGCCCGTGCGCGGTGCATCACGTCTGACGCAGCTCCGTCCAGCTCGAGTGAAGCTCCAACGCCTGCTCCACACGCCAGCAATACTGACACCGCGCGGCAATGCCCGTCTCCTCCGCTGCCCGAGCATGATACTGGACGTCGCGCCGTGATCCACCCTCCCGCCATGGCCTTCGAATCCTCCAGCGGCTATGTCGCGTCCAGCAGCCTACACGACCTCACCGATGCCTCGCTACCCATCTTCAACGTCGAGCTGGTCAACCTCAAATTCGACCGCCCTTCAGACTTCGTCGCCGCCGAGGTCGCCAACAATGTCCTAATCCTCGCCTTCGAGACCGGCCGCATCTTGCGCTTCGACCTCGACAGCCCTGAGGACATTGACGGTTTGCCAACCTCGCCCACACTCATCCCCCACCACCATGCTTACCGCTTGCAGATGTCGACCTGCCCAAGAGACCCTCGGAAGTCGGTGTCATTCGTCGCATGTTCCTCGACCCGACTGCCTCCCATTTGATCATCACCACAACCCTCGCCGAAAATTACTACCTGCACACCCAGAGCCGCCAGCCCAAGGCTCTGTCGAGGTTGAAGGGCGTGCCCATTGAGAGCGTTTCATGGAATCCCTCCGAGCCCACCGCTTCCACTCGCGAAATCCTCATTGGCGCTTCCGACGGCACCGTCTACGAAGTATATGTCGAGCCCTCCGCCGAATTCTACCGCCGCGAAGAAAGATACCTGAAGTCTGTCTACAAGGCAGATGGGCCTGTCGTGGGCCTGTGGACCGATGCCATCCCGGGCAGGCCAGACATACGGCGAGTGCTGATCGCTACCCCGTCGGACCTGCAGCATTTTGTGGGAAGAGTTGGCAGGCACGGTCGTGAAGGTAGTGGTTCCATCTACGCTCGCCTTTTTGAATCCGAGGTTCCAACTTCCTATGAGCTGAATGGTGGTTCTCGACCTGGTCCTTCGATGCTTGCTGTGTCTCCAGATACCCAGGAGGTTGCCGCCTCGACAGCCACTGAGAACGAGCGAGCTTTCGCATGGTTGAATTCCCACGGCGTGGTTCATGGGAAGCTGCTGACCAATGCCGACTCATCCAACCTTGGAAACATGGTTATTCAAGGCTCCAAAATGCTTCCGAGGTCTAAGATTCCACCGAGTCAGACAGCTGGTGGTCGTCCAAAAGCCATCCAGGAGCCCGCTAGCTCAATGATCCTTAGCCACTGGCATGTCATTCAGCTTGTCGACGGACGAGTTGTCTGTGCTAATAGGCTTGATGATACTGTTGCGTATGATCAGGCCGTCCTTGAGCCGGGAGAAGACTCACTAGGCCTAGTCGCAGACCAGAAGAAGAGCACTTTCTGGTTATTCACCAAGCAGGAGGTCTTTGAAATCAGTGTCTACGATGAAAGCCGCGACGTATGGAAGATCCTCCTCAGTCAGCAGCAATTTGATGCGGCTTCCCAGTTTGCAAAAACACCGTCCCAAAAAGATGCTGTTGCTACCGCCTCTGGGGACTATCTCGTCAAAAAGGGCCAGTTTTTGGAGGCTGCCACTGTGTATGGGAGAAGCACAAAACCTTTTGAGCAGGTCGCTCTTACCTTCATTGATCACGGCGAGCAAGATGCATTGAGGAAATACCTGACTACCAAACTCTCTACCATCAAGAAATCTGCCACTATGCAGCGGATTCTTGTTGCGACTTGGCTGGTCGAGATTTTCATATCCAAACTGAATGCATTGGATGATACTATCGGGACAAAGGCAGAGTTGTCCGAAGGAATGAATGCTCGCGACACCGAAGATCAATTGTCACTCACCCGTCGAGAGTTCCAGGAGTTCGTGACGAAGCACAAGGCCGACCTTGACCGAAAGACGGTCTATGAGATTATCAGCAGTCACGGACGGGAGGAAGAACTTCTGTTCTTCGCGACAGTTGTTAATGATTACAACTACGTGCTGGCGTACTGGATCCAAAGAGAGCGATGGGCCGAATCCTTGGACGTGCTGAAGAAGCAAACAGACCCTGAGATCTTCTACAAATATAGTTCCGTCTTGATGGCCAACGTGTCTATTGAACTCGTCGAAATCCTCATGAGGCAAGCAAATCTTGAAGCGAGAAAACTCATCCCGGCCCTCCTCAACTATAACAAGATCACCCAAGGCCCTCTCTCACAGGTTTGTTCACATGGTCTTGATTCGGCCATGAGCATGAGACTAACGTAGAGTGCAGAATCAAGCTGTTCGCTATCTCTTGTTTGAGATCAATCAGCATCACTCCGCCGACGCGGCCGTACACAACACATTAATCTCGATTTACGCATCGCATCCGTCCCGTGACGAGTTGGCACTTCTTCAGTATCTCGAAGCGCAGTCGTACGCCCAGGAACAGAACTATGACGCCGATTTTGCACTCCGCCTCTGCATTCAACACAAGCGAGTCCAGAGCTGCGTCCATATCTACAGTTCCATGTCGCAATACGTCCAAGCCGTCGAGCTCGCCTTGAAATACGACGAGGTCGACCTCGCCAGCTCCGTCGCCGACCGCCCCGAGGCCAATCCAGCTCTCCGTAAGAAGCTCTGGCTCGCCGTCGCCAAGAAGGTCATCTCCCAAAGCACCGGCATCAAGCCCGCGATCGAGTTCCTGCGCCGTTCGGACCTGCTCCGCATCGAAGACCTGATTCCGTTCTTTCCAGATTTCGTCGTCATCGACGACTTCAAGGAGGAGATTTGCGCCGCGCTCGAGGAGTACAGCCGGCAGATCGACGCGCTGAAGAAGGAAATGGACGAGAGCACCGAGACCGCCAAGCACATCAAGGAGGACATCAAGCAGCTCGAGTCTCGCTACGCCATCGTCGAACCCGGCGAGAAGTGCCATATTTGTCGCTTACCTCTGCTGGCTAAACAGTTTTTCGTGTTTCCCTGCCAGCACGCGTTCCATTCGGAGTGTCTGGGCAAGAAGGTCGTGGAGCAGGCGGGCAGGAGCAAGGCGAATCGCATCAGTAAGCTGCAGATGGAGGTGAGCAAGGGATTGAGTACGGGTGCAAGTCGGGAGAGGGCGGCTAGGGAGTTGGATGAATTGGTTGCTGCGGCTTGGTAAGTGCATGCTGTGAAAAGCTGTGGTGTTGAGTTTGGCTAACATTTTTATTTTGCAGTGTTCTGTGCAGTGAGTTGGCTGTCAAGCAGATCGATGAGCCGTTCGTGCCGATGAACGAACCTAATGAATGGGCGCTGTAAGGTCTACGGAAGATTGAAATGCAGTGGTATTGGCAGGCGGTTTGTATTTACGAAAGAATGTGCAGAAAGATACCCTTTTAGAACATTAACAGCGCTGCTTGTGCTGCATTCTCATGGGTTTTGAATAGCCGTGTTTTGTCTCCGATGGCACAACTGGTCGATACCATATCCCATTCGTTTGACCCGAAAAAGGGGCAACACCATGTAATTGAAATGAGAACTTTGTATGATCTCTCTAATTATATTCGACAGATTTAGAAGATTCCAATTCGCTATTCCCAAGTCTGATCTGAAAGCGGACGCCAGTGGAAAAGCAGGACCGGAAGGAAAAGGAATATAGAGAACACATCCACGGACGAGGGGCTAAAATTAAGTCCTACAGCGACAAAGACGATCTCCTGAGCGTCTTCTCGCCCTTCTTCTTCTTCTTCTTCTTCCTTTCCTTCCCCATATCCTTACCTTCCTCCTCTACTGCCTCTTCCCTCCGCCTCTTCTTACTTTTCTTCTTTTTCTTCTCCTTCTTCCTCTCCTTCCCTCCATCCCGATCCCCACCATTCCCCTTATCCCTTTCCCCACCCCCTCCCTTCCTCTCCAACGCAAACCCCACACTCGGCCCCTTCGTCCACGGCACGCTCCTCAACCGCCCGCTCCCCGCATCCCTCACCACGCTCGGGCTCCACGGGCACCGGCACTCCGTCGCATGCCCGCCCTTCTTGCACCGGTAGCAGCAGCTGCGCGCCAGCGACGGCGGCGAGCTCGTCCGGTGGTACTCGCGGTCGAAGACCTCGTTCGCTTCAGCTGCGGTCTTGCGTTTGCGCAGTTCGCTGTTCGTCGACACAGGGCGCGGAGAGGACGGCAGCGCCGCCGATGACTCGGACGCTTTTTTCGTCTTTTGGTGCGAGGCTTTCTTCTTTGGGGCGCGGTGGTCTGGCTTTCTGGTGCCGCGGGCCCGCTGCACGGCGGCCGAGGTGGCTTCGACGTCGGAGTAGGGGCTGTCGGGGTCGGGGGAGGTTGCGCGGGGGGTGGGGGTGGTTAGGGCGGTGCGGGTTGGTGGTTCTGGGGATGGGGATGCTGGGGCGGGATTGATGCGGGTCGAGGGTCCTGGGGTTGGCGATGAACGGGCTGAGACTGAGGAGACGACGGATGTTCGTCGAGGGGTTGGTGTAGTGCCTAGGGTTTTTGCTACGCGCGCTGGGGCGATAGGTGTTGATTGCGGCTGATGGTCCCTGTTGGAGGACGGTGGTGGGGGCAGAGTGGCCGGTGGTGCTATGGGTGTCTCCTGGACCTTCTCTGCAGGCGTCTTCTGCTTGCTGGTGCGGTCTGGGGTTGTAGGGTGCTTCGCAATGGTTTCAAGGAATTCGACCGCCTCATCTTCGTCTGATGAGTATGCATCGGAGTACTCGTCGGGTGTATCCTTGACCTGCAAGACCACCCTCGGAGAACTGCCTTGTGCTAACTCTTCTTCCTGAACTTCCTTCTCATCCTCGTCTTCCTCTTCTTCTTCGCTATCCTTTATTTCTAGAACTCTCCTTGGATGCGCATATTCCTCCACTTGTTGCTCTTCTTCCTCTTCTTGTTCTTCCTCTGGTTCGAGTTCTTCCTCGCTAGCCTGTTCTTCTTGATCTTTATCATAGGGCTCATCGTTCGACTCAACTGATTCTTGAATATCCTGAAGCTCCTCCGACTCCAGTTCAGGCGTCTCGGCTTTGGCAGCTCTCAACCTCTGCTCTGCAGCCTCGGCTCTCCTTCTCCTTTCTTCGCCAAAACTCACCCTTTCAAACCGCCTCGCAGACTCTCGGGCCTCGTCGTCCACCGGCCTCCCCACCCCAACGCCCTCCAGCCTCTCCAACTCCTCCCTCACAACCTCATCCTTCTCCCTCTGCTCCGCCGCCTCCCTCAACCTCCTCTCCTCCTCGACGATGCACTCCCGCACCTCCGCAAACCCCACCCCGCCCTCCTCCCACAGCATCGGCCCATGCACCTCCTCCAGCTCCCGCACCCTCCCCGCGTACTCCGGCTCCAGGTTCTTGAGGAACTGCATCTTGAGCAGGAACTCGGGCAGCGCGAAGCCGAGCTTGTGCAGGCGATGCGCGATGGTCTGCAGCTGGTTGGCGAAGGTGGCGGCGTCGTGGCCCAGGCTGGCGAGCGTCGCCTCGTGGAACTTGTGCATCAGGAACCACACCTTGCCGGCGTTGCTGCCGAAGAGTTCGCTCGGCGGCGTCGCGGCGGACGAGGTCGGGGGGAGCGCGTCGGCGGAGGAGAAGGGGGTAGACGACGCCCACGACGACGAGGGCGCGACGGAGGTGTGCTTGGCGCGGATGTGGTCCCACAGCTCGGAGGCGGGCATGTGGAGGGTGTCGTCGAGGAGGGTGGGGGTGGATAGGGGGAACGTCGTGGTATAGGCCCAGCGGATGAGCTCGACGGTCTTGTAGTCGGCGTTGCGGTAGAAGAGCGTCGCGCTGTGCACGCTGTGCGAGCCGTCGACGAACTTCCACATGTTGTGCTGGACGAGGGCGTTGCGGACGACGGTGGCCCAGCGGTGGTAGGCGGCTGCCTCGTCGGGGAGGGCAACGTTCGGGTCGGCGGACGCCTCGATGAATCGCCTCGCGGAGGTGGAGTTGGTCTGGCAGCATGGCGGGGCTCTGACGGCGTTGGGGGTTCCCCTCTTGCTCTTTGGTGTGGGCGTGGGTGAGGATTCATAGGCTGCGGGGAGCTGGGAAGATGGTGGTGGCGTGCTCTCCAATTTGATCTCCTGTCCATCAAGGCCGATCCCCCAAGGTACATTGAGAGACTTGAACGATATGTTCCTCTGATTATGAACTGGTGTATTATGTCCAGACCCTAGAAATTCCGACGTCGGAGGAGTTGAATCAATTCTCGGGGAGGAAAGGAGGGACCGGCCGAAGAATGACGATCCCGGAGTGGAGAATACATCATCATCTGGGGTAATCGACTTCGTGGACAGCCTCTCGCGCCTCTGCGAGGACTCCATCTTCGCTCAATGCTATTATGCGAAGTCAGTACTTAGTAGAGCATCAGGAACAAATATCACGCACATAATACATAAAGTCCTGGCCAATTGTAGCCTTCACAGTACGCATGTGGTGAAACAACAAAAGTAAACTGGAAGATAAGACTTGATTGTGTCTGAGTAATTAAGAATATGGTGAAGTATAACTCAAAATTGTTCAGACTGATGCAGTGGTGATGTGCTGATTATAATTGTTGGGAGAAGACCTTTCGCTTCTCCTCTCCACATGGGAGTGACAGGCGATTAAAACTGCTCCAGCCATCCTCAATTAACAAGCAGGGCTCTTATGCCGTGACCGATCCATCACATTTCAGCGGTCCTGTGCATGCTGTCGCTATCTCTGCGAAACGCCTGCCCCGGGGTCCCTTGCAATCCGATTATTACTCTGCCGCTTCACGGTCGGACAAATGCGATATGTTGAGAAAACTTTCGAGCTTAAAAGCAACGTGGAGAAGGGTACGGTGATGTCCCGGGGCATCATAGATTTGTGTGCTACCAATGGGGAGCATCCCATTGGCTGAAGGGGTGATCGGCCGTTGCTGTGCAACGTGCACGCAAGGGGTCTTGCAGCGACCCTGGATTCATAGCGGCTGAATCGCCGGGATGGGCGGTTGTGAATGGCCCGTGGTTGATGGGATTCATGATATCCGCGGCTTCCGAGGAGGCGGGAATGCGGCTCTGCGTGGGAATGCTCCGAGGCGACAAGCCGATGCAAGCTGTGAGTGCGGTACGACGTGGCTGCAGGTCGATCATCCGTTTTGTCTCATGGAGATCCACGGTGCCTGCAGTAGTTGACCGGGCAATCAGACCACATTCGACGGAATGTGGCGGAGAGGTTGGGGAAAATAGGAGTTGCGGATCCGTGGGTACGCGTCATGTTTCGGTTTTGACTCTTTTCGCTTGTCGGCATTGCTGTTTATCCAGCCTCCTCTTTTCATGCCATCCCGTCGACGGCAGAGGTAAGGTAGGCTGGGTCGTTGCGCATCGCATGCCAAACGCAGCCACGGGCTCGTCGGGGATAAGATCTACGCATCGAACGCAGCTGAGCTTTGCTTTTGCAGTCTCAGCATCGCGCTCAATCTGGGCGGTGCGGACGGCGGCAGCGGCGACGGCACGTTTGAGGGTTTCTTCGCAGGCGGCAACCTTGCGCTGCAGGGCGCCAAAGTCCATGCACTGGCCGGGCTTTTTGTCGAAATCTTCGCTGAGCGTGTACAGGAACCAGGCATTCATCTCCAGCGTGGCCTTCGCGTAGGCCTCGTGGAGCTCGCGCAGGTCCTTGTTGATCTGCATGAGCTCGCGCGCGAAAGGACGGGCCCCGCTGACGCAGGCGGCCATGGTGACGCTGTTCCAGCGACGCAGCAGGCCCGAGTAGTTCACCTCGCCCAGCCAGCCGTGGGCGGCCTTGAGGAAGCGCCACAGTTTGGCGGCAGTGTTGATCTTGGCCTCTCCGTCCTCGAACAGCACCGAGCCACGAATGTTGTCGGCACAGGAGCTCTCGATGATCTCCTGGGCCTGCGCATCGCCATGGCGCCACCACTCGGTGCGGTCGAGATGGTCCCAGGTGCCGTCAACGAAGCCCCAGAAGCCGCCCTCGGCAAGCGCATTCTCGACTTGGCGGGCCCAGGAGTCGTAGGCCTCGGGGCCGTCCAGCTTGGGGACGCGCTCGAGCAGGTGGTAGGAGACGTCGGATCGCAGGCTGACGGCGAGAGGGTCGTTCGGAGGCAGCGAGCAAGCATACCGCAGGGCAAGGGGAGCGGCAGGGCTCGGCTCCATCATGGCCGGTTAGGGCCGCATGCAGCGGTCGAGGGACGGTGGTGAGCTGGGGCTCGGACGGGGCGCGTTGGTGGTTGGCGGCGCGGGATCGCTGAGATCGGCGGTACCGTGGTGGAGTAGGGACCGGGCGCGGCAAGAGTTGAAGAAGGTGTCTTGCGGCTCAGCGCTTAGCAGGAGTGGTGAGCGCGGCGCGGGCGAAGGCAGGTGTTAGACAGGCAGCGGTGCCAAGGTCTGTGTAACTCGGAGGCGATCGTTGGAGCGGACGATGCTGTTCAAGTGGGCGCTGCTGCGGCGTGGAAGAGGCGAGAGGCCGAGGGCCTGGACTCTGGCCGCCAGCGCGGCAGCTTTCCCGGGCCAGGCGCGCGTCCGCTAATAAATGCAATAAATGCAATACATGCTGCGCAGGCCAGCCAACCGCGGGGCGGCGGGTCATCAGCACAGCCGGCCTGCCGCGGTCGAGACTCTGCGATCTGCCCTTCTGGCACCACAGCCCGCCGCCCTCCTGCTCGCCGTCCCGTGCCCTCCAGCGGCTCGACCAATCGCGCCTCCACGCCCGCCCTGTGGTCTCCTCGCAAGCCGCCAGCCGAGCCCGCACCACCACGCCGTTGCCTGCGCACCGCCATGTTCTTCCCAGCCTACGTCGATCTTGCGGGCGCCTTTTTCTACCCGCTGGATCTGGCGCATCACCTGCCCCCCGACCTGCCCGCGAACGCGCTCTGTCTGGGGTGTGCTCTTCACAGCCTACTGCGAGGCCGGCCGCTCCAGCCGTCCGATCGATGTCACGAGCTGGCGCCGTCATTGGTAGGCCCACTCCCCCCGGTTTTGTGGATTTTGCATTTCAAGGCCCAACACACTGACGGAGATAGCCCGTAACATCCTCCTGTTCTCCCTGATCCTAGAGGACCGCCATGGAGCCTCTACTACCACCAGTTCCTGGACGCTCGTGGTTTCGACCTGCTGCAGCTGCACGCCAAGAGGCGGACTGAAACCTCTGCCTGCCTGGAGGAATGGCACCAGAGCCCCTATGGCAAGCCTCTCCGTATTTGCGACTCCGTGACTCTTGCGAAGGTTCGCGAGGTCTGGACGTCGTACGCTACTGCCTCTTCCGGCCAGTCCAAGGCAGAGTTCGAGCGAGCTAGGCAGGCGAAGGAGGCTCGCGGCGGCAACGCCTCTGTCATTACCGCCGCCCGCTCCGCGCCGCCGTTTACCTTGGATGCCTCTGCATTGTTTCAACAGTACTGGGACACTGGCACTACCGATGCTTCTGATGCTGCCCCCATCGCTAACCCCATGTCCTCTCGCCAGATGGACAACCTTAGCCTCCATTATGGCACCGACCCCATTCTTGGCTTCCATCTAGCGACTGCATGTGCGCCTCTAGTGGATTCGTCTCCACTGAACCCAACCCAGACGGATGTCCACGGTCTCAAGCCCGCAGTCAAGGCCTCCCGTCAGCAGTTCGAGGCTTGGTGTAGTGCCTTTCGATCGCGGTCTCGGCAACTCACTCTACGTTTCTTTGTCGGAGAAGCTCTGACCCTCTGCCATGCGCTGCAACAAAATCTCACCGCCGCTGACGACGCTGCCCACTGGTATCGCGCTCCATACCGGCCGGACCCACTGATTCTGGACAGCCATGACTGCACATCAGCCCAGGCCCCTCTGACCTTCAACGTTGTTGACACATCTAATCTCATCGATCACTTCGGCTCCATCAACCTGCTCGTGGCTGCCGCACCCCTGCTCGATAATGGCTTAGCCGCTAATCTTGTCACGGAATCCCTCCTTCGCCGCTATGACTCTAACCAGCCGCCGATGGATTGTCTACTATGCGGCAACTTTAACGCACTATCGATTGTCTTGGGTCTATTTCCGGTGCAGCATGGGACGAACACATCATCGACCTCACCACTATACGAGTCCATCCTCACCGTATTCTCGAGCGACTTCGGAAAAGACACGGCCACACAGCTTCACAGCAGGTTGACTTGGAAAAATCATATCCCCGCGGACACGCTTGGCAACGTGATTCTGCACTGCAGTGAAGAAGACTTGGCTCGGCTTCTCTATCAAACGTATCTGACTATGTTCGAGGGAGAAGACTCCAATGTGCTCACGGCCAAACGCAACGCGCGGCACGTGCGGAACATCTCCATGCCTTACTATACCCGCGCAAGTTACGTAGCTTTCCTTCGATTTGTTAAGGCCAGGGTCGAATCGGATTGGAGCAAGGTCTTCGCTATGCTTTTGAATTTCATTGATAACGATACTAACCTTATGCTTGGCCGAAACTTCCTACAAGAGCTACGGGTCCAGATGCATCTCTTTGGTGTGTCAGCCGGCTTGATCCCGGACGTATCCTTGGACGAACGGGCCAGAACACATCGGGAGGCGGCGCAGCTAGAGCCCCCTGCCAAACCTTGTAAGTGTAACGTTGAAAGTCCCACGGTCAAAGCTCCGTGTCTTCAGCGAGGTTCCCCGAGAACAGCTCGGAACTCCACCTCTGAACTGTCACGTCGTCACGCCAACCGAACAGTCAACCTTTGCGGCAATTCACCTGACGTTCGGAACCGAGAAATGCTCCGGAGTAAGGAATACAGGAAGTTTCACGCTGGATATTCAGCAGGATAGCCGTGGCTGGAATGGTGACTCGGCTCTCTGGATATCCTTCCTTGCCCCCACAGCCTTGTTGCTGGTTGAGCCACAAAATGCTTCGGTTCAATGCACTCTTCAGCCCACGCCGTACACAATCAAGAGCTTTGGCTCAAGGCTGGATGAGGATTTGATCCTTTTCGAGTCGTCTCTTGGAGATTCGGACCATTTCTTCATCACAAGATGTCGCTTAAACATGGTCGCGCCACCTTCAGTGTTGCCTGAACTCGGTTTTGGTCGGTATGGAGATGTCTCAGAGCAGAACGAAGTTCATGTGAATGTGTCTGCAAATTTCGAGGCCGGCACCACTCAGCTTTCCAACTTGACCGGGCGCCTGGATCTGATTTCAGATGATCTGAAAGCCGAACTCAGCAGCGGCGCCGTCGTGGATACCATTCAGGTCTCCGCATGCATTATCGCGGTGAAGATTGGAACCTACCAGGCACGATTTGACATCCACTATCCTGTTCCCGTTCTCAAGTCACAGAACAAAATCCGGGTAGCACGCAAGTCCTCCTACATTGAAGAGATTGTCCCAGCAGCCTCCCCATCAATGAAGCATTACTTCCCTGACTTCATCCATCCCAGTTTTCCCGACTCTACCAGTCCCGTAATCTGGAACGCGCCTCACCTCCCCCTCTCTCGACTTCCGGTCATCGACACCACCTGCCGACCATGACAAACAGTGGCTGGCCAGGCATCTCACCTCGATGTGGTCCGTCCGGGAACGGCAGCTCCGCGAGTCCTCTCTCGGCTCCACTCCAAACAACCCGGAAGTCCGCATCGCCCTGAAAGACTCGGTCCTCACCATCCTCTCACACTTCGCCCGCGCTGCCACAACCACCATCACCCCCCTCTTCGCCCTCGCCAACCCGGCCGGCGGCGGCGTGCACATCCTGATCCTAGCCAGCGCCCTCCGCCTCGATCTCTCCCACCAGAGGGTCGTCCTCGACGCCGCGTGCGTCCCGCTCACGCCGCAGATGGTCCTGGCCGCCGCCCAGGTCCTCCAGCGCCTGCAGAGCCATCCCCGCCACCCCCTCTGCCAGGTCGACGTCGACGCCCGCGAGCTCCGCGCCTGGAAGGCGCTGCTGCCGGTCCTGGCGGAGCGGGCGAGGACGTGGTCGCATGGGGCTGACTGCGCGTACAACAGCAGCGGCATCCCGGTCTCGCTCGAGGACGGGACCAGCCCGCTGTGTGCGTGCGGCGCGGTCGTTTTCCCCGAGGGTTTCTTCAGGGAGGGCGACTTGGAGGAGTGTTTTGAGGGGCTGAGGGGGTGGGGCGGTGCGTGTGGCTGTGGCGCCGATTTTTTCGAGTCCGACTGCAGAGGTGCAGGATGATGGACTTGGTGGTGGGCTTGGTGGTGGAGCGTTGGGTGGAGGTTCTGTAGGAGCAGTTAAGCGGACAGGTGGGTGCGGCGTTTGCGGGAAGGCGGAGAAGGTGAGTGGAGGCGAGTTGCTGAGGTGTTCGAGGTGCAAGAAGGTAAGGTATTGCTCGCCTGAGTGTCAGAAGAGGGACTGGAAGAGGCATAAGGTAGGTTGCGTTGCTGCTGCTGCTGCTTCGGAGGGATGAGCGTGTGAGAAAGGTAGGTGTAAGGGCGTGCATGTTCTGTACGTATGTGCTGTAGGGCTCGTGGGGGCGTTTCTCGTCCTATGGGTAGCTTTTTGAGTGCTCCGTTGGACCCATAGGTAAAAAGACCGTGAGAACGAGGGTACAGAGGTGTGCTGCCGCCGATGGTTGGCGCCAAATGCGAAATTCTCACCAACAGGCCGGAAAGAGTTCTAATCAAGGACTATCATAGGGAATGGAAGTATTCATCCGGATGTAAGTGTAGTTAGTCATTCAGGACACTTGTGTCCGGGTGAATGCTTCTACTCCCTGGATTACAAGCAATTGCGACAGGCGGTAAGGGACGCCGTCCAGGAGGCGGTAGATTTCACGGTGCTCGGGTGGAAGTAACGCTAATAAGAGGAGGCATGAACTCCTACGACTCGAAGTCGGGGACTCAAGTTGCACAGCGGGTACTCTGTGCCCGGACACCTAAATCGGAAATACAGCAACCAGAGAGACGGTCCGTTCAAGATCTTGGACATGGTGGGAAAGCCGTCCTACAGGGTGCAACCTGCTAGCCGCACACGCCGAGCCTGAGGAGCAATGAATGTATCGCGACCGTTTTCACTTGCTACGGGCTGTTGCTACATCGAAAGGCACATTGTGTACCGGTATTATTATGAGACAGCCATATTATCAAATACAGCATTTACGCAAACGTATGAGACACCAGTGTAAACATGCTCTGATATCGGTTTCAAAGGTGCTTACTTCAGTAAGTGCAAAGACTGCAGACGTCGCCTCTGTTTGAAATCCGTCTAGATCGACATTTTGCTGTGCTGCTGCTGCTGCGACGACCCGTCATCCCGCGGCGAACACAACTACATATACAACTTGAATTCTAAGCCATCTTTAGAAAGAAACAGTGATTTCCTTCCTCGACCTCCCACGCATGGTGAAAGTATCAACGAAAAAAGTGAAGGAAACGTGGGATTCGGCCCACCAGAGATTGTTTTGCCACTTCCAACACGCTCAACCCCAAACGGCAGCGCTCATCGCAACTACAGGCTTGACGCACAAAGGCAGGTCGCTGAGCTGGACGCGGTCGTCGTCAGATGAAGAGTGGTCGGCAGCAAGGCAAAGGGCGGAAAGGCGTTGCAGTACACCAATTCCCAAAGAGATATAAAAAATTCTTATTTATCTTCTCCGTCTTAAACAGCTGAAACTCCAAAGGAGGCACCAGGCAGAACGGCGCCCCGAAACTAACAAGAAACATCAGCAACAGTAACAGCAAAGTCCCGAAGGCAAGCCCCGGTAGGACCTGCGCGGCGGTTTCTCTGCTCTTACTGTTGCCGATGGTTCTTGTTGGATGAAGGGCTACCGTCAGCCCATCCTGCCGATGAGACCAGGCCTCTGGCCCGAAGAGAGTAGAAAGACCACGCCCCTTGCGCAAGGCAAGGCGCGGAGCGAGGGCTCTATTTGTTTTTGATGGTCCGTTGCATGCAGCTATGAAGCTGAACTGTGCGCGAGACGGCCAGACTCGAGCGGGAGACTTGGATCATCCTGTCGCTCATGGTTGTCCGGAGAGTAGACGGTGCGTAACGAGGCTGCAATTGCCAGCGTTCCTTACGACGCGCCTGGAAAAGAGTAGTCTCTCAAAGGAGATTGGTAACCTTGTTTCTTTCGAAAGCAAAAGGTTGTTTTGAAGTGATCCCTGGGTCGAGCACTACACATCGTAGCGGACCGCCGGGATTGGAGAAAAAATTGCTGAACGGTATCCTAGGGTCGAGCACTCACCCCAAGACGTGTAGAAAATGCTTCTTGGACGGGAGTGGACCTATGCCGGGAGATCAGGCTGGCCAGGTTTTGCGATTCGCCGCTGTTTGACAGTCGCCTCATGTCTTTCGGGCGGTTTTCTGTCACGGACTCTGCTTACTGCACTGCTGTTTGCACCGTATTTCTTTGCCTCAACATGTGCTGTTGGGCTCAACTTGCCGCAAGGGCTATCTTTGCCACAAAGGGTGGACTTTTTTTTTTTTTGCCTCAAAGGCCGATTCTTTTGCCTCGCGGTCATTTCTGCCTGAGGTCTTGACTTTTGCCTCCCTAAGGGCATCCATCTTCCGAGCTTGCACCATGAACTAGTCGATCGGTTGCTTTGCATCTCGCATGTACACTCACCGCACCACCATCTCGGCAGCCGGGAGACTGACAGCTTCTGC
The DNA here is from genome assembly GCA_011503125.2 of Botryosphaeria dothidea. Taxonomy (NCBI): domain Eukaryota; kingdom Fungi; phylum Ascomycota; class Dothideomycetes; order Botryosphaeriales; family Botryosphaeriaceae; genus Botryosphaeria; species Botryosphaeria dothidea. The sequence continues at coordinate 1,420,396 of WWBZ02000007.1, forward strand.
ATGTCCTTCACATTGAGTTTCTCGTCTTGCTCGTGGTCACTCATGGCAGCCTTTCTGGCATGGTTTTTCACTGAGCTCTCGACTGACTCGTGGTCCCTCGTGACAGCAACAACCGCCTCAAATGGGCGTCTCTGGATTGATTGAACCTCGTAGGTAACAGTATTCTTTGCCGAGCAAGCGGTGATATTCCACGCCATCTTGCCGTTCATTCGCCCTCAACGCATCCGTTTGCGATGGCCACTAATCAGACACTGTCGCGGGATTGTGTTTCTGGCTATTGTCAGAACGGGCCTTGCCTCGCGTCCCAGGTCTCTCACGCCCTCACTGATTTCCCTCTGTAGGTCTGCCACGGGATTGCACCTCAACCTCATTCTGAAAGGCGTCTTGTGCGTCCTCACTGGTCCCCTCAAGGTCTCTCGTAGAGTCACGTATCGACCGCAGCATGAGCAAGACTTTCGTCCAGTGCTTCATGTAGTGGCTGATGCCAATGTTGAGCTTTCCAACGTGCGGCTCCGCCAAGCGGACCGGGTCTTGAGCTTCGTTTGCTCTCCAAAGCCAAAGCCAGCAGGGTGGACTTAGGTCGCGGTCGGCTGGACCGAGCGGGACTCCAAAGGCGATGTCCTATCGCGCTATAGGCAGTAGCATATGTCGGCATGTGTTGCGTCTGCAGACTGGTGTCTGAGAGCGAGCAGGCTTCTCTGTCCAAAGCGGCGAGGAGAAAGACGAACCCCTTGACCGCGATGGATGCAGAGAAAGCTAGAAACCGAAGTATCGCAAGAGTGCCTTGGATACGACGGGCCAAGTGTTCGGGTTGTCCATGTTGTGCAAAACCGAAGGCGGCGGAAGTGATGGTAAGGAAGACACGGTGTCGGTGGCCGAACGGTCGCTGGGTAACACGTCGCAGGTGACGACCGGTCAGAGTCCCGTGAACAGGCGCGCAGTCGTGCTGGGGGAGAATCCCATATCAAGCTCTCAGGATGCCGCGAACAAGGAAGGGTGGCATTTCTGCCGGGGGTGAGCACGGGGGTGTGCTGGAGAGGGAAAGGAAGAGAGGGGGGAGCGGAGGAGCTTAAAAAGGAGCGCCCGAATGACTCTGAGCCCGTGCGGCGCTAGCGGGCCTCGTCTGGATAACCAATAAGAAAATTTCACGTGAGAAGCTAACGCGTTTCTGCCTTTGGGTCGCAACGCGCTGCCCCGTGCTCTGCCCTGCTGACTCCCTCCCCTCGTTCCTTGCTCCAGGACACCAGTCACCAAGCCAAAGGTCTCACCGTGCGGTCTCGTTGTGACCGGTTCAGCACATCTTATACCACGTCTATCACTCACATAGGCCGGCTAGCCGAGGCTGATGTCAAACACGTAATATCGGGACGGTCGCCCGTCAGTCTCAGGACGCCTCCTCCACCACAACTTCATTCTACTATCCACCGCCCAACTTCTCCACATTTTCCTATCCTCCACTCAGCTTCACCGGTCTAGAAACGCTATAGCCACTGTCTCTCAGCCTAGAACAAAATTGCCTGATGTCTTGGTTCAAGAGCGCTTATATCGTTGATCACCAGCTACTTCTGTGTACTGTACCCCACCGCCTCGGAAAGTGCCTACGGATTGCACCGCCATGTCGAGGCACATCTCCCGCAGCTGCAGATGACCTAGTGTGTGACTGCCGGTGGAAACGCAATGTCGCACCGACAACCGACCAACTGCCGGCAACTGTGGCTGTCCACTAGCAGAACCTCTTTCCCAGGTACAGCCGGATCCGGCGTTCCACGTGCTAGCCGTTGCGAGAAGATTGGTAATGGCTCCCACCTCGCCTATCTGCCTTTGCTTGTTGCGGCGACTCACTGTGGTTTTATCTCGTGGCCAATCGATCTTCGCTCATTTCCAGCTTCCTGTTCCGGGTGCGTTCTGCGCCCCATCCGAACCCTGGTTCACATTATCAAAATGGCATCCACTCCGTCTGGGTCCTGCAGGGCTGAAAACTCTGGCACTCGTCGATCTGCCGTGCCGACCAGCCAGGTGTTCTGGCCGGGTCCCTCCGTCCTGCCGGATTTTGCTTCCTGGCAATCTTGCCGCCACCACACCCGCTCGGCCTTGCCTCCCACGGCTACTGCTGTCATGACGAATTCTTCCTCGCACCGGATGTATCCCCACATGAGGAAGAGTGTCCAAGATAGCTTCCCGCTGCCCCTTCGTCCACTTTCTGAAACGATTGACCACGGCTGTAGTGAACATTCCTTATATCCACTCTCGTACACTTCTTCTGGCCACCACCCTTTACATCGCATTATTTGACCCCGCACGAGCCACAAAATGTCGGAAGCGTGAGCTGTTTTCACGTTTCTCCCTACAATGTCTGACCAGGTGCCTCGCGAGGTGCTCGGCCTCGTAGTCTTCGTCAACTTGATCAGCTTTCTGGCTGTTTTCCTCGGACTTCTCCTGGTTTTCATGCTATGGCGGCATGGCGAGGGCCTGAGTTGTACGTTCCACCTTCTTGTGTTTATTTACCTCCGTGCCTCAAGATATTGACACGCCTCAAGATATCCTCATGCTGAGCGTCGGAACTACGCTGGGCGCTGTTCAAGGAGTGATCACCCACCTCGACTATACGGTAAACTGGAGAAAAATACAAATCACGAGATACGAGCAGTCTCAGAAACCATACTACGATGAGACTGCAATGTTCGGAAAGGCCGATACCGGATGGCGTTCGGTCCTTAGTTGGATCGGTGAGCTGCTCTTACATCCACGCAATGTCGCTTTTGAGGCTGACACATGGTGCAAGCTATCTACCTCTACAACGTGGATTCGCTTCTTGTCTTGTTCTGGTGAGTATCATTGCCCTGATCAAGGATGCCTTATCCATGTTTAATCCCGGAGCTAATTCAATTCTGGCAGGGCAATCACTCTCTTCATCGGGACTTGGAATATCCGCATGAAATCGGCGCGAAAGGATAGCATGGCCATCGCATTCAAGGTGATGGCAGTATTGCTCCCAGCGATCATGGTGTCCGTTTGTCAAATCAAAGCGCTACGGCGGTACCCCTACATCTACCTGGTAGTCGTAAATATCATCAGTAAGATGCCTTCACCAATATAAACCAACTCCTCTAACCAGATACAGTGACCATCTCCATGATCCTTGGGTTTGTACTCGTGCTTGCAATCTTGTATAAGTACTTGATGTCTCGCAACATCTTCAAGAGGTTCTTGGATCACCCCACCTCTTCAGTCGACCCGTCCAGTTTGGGTACCGTCACAAGTGTCACTGCAGGAGGACGGAGTGGAACGCGCAGGACGGTGACAGACAAATGGCTCATCATCCGCTTCAGTATAATCATGGTCATATTGATGTAAGTGGATCTCTCAAAGCCTACAGCTTCATCTTGCTGATCACACATGCACAGTATCTTCGAAGTGGCACTCATCGTCTACGAACTCGTCAATTTCCACCGCAGTCGCGAAGCCAAATCATCCCGTACGACATCCAAAGGACCTAATTTCAGTATCGAACAGGCAAAGGTCGATCTTTTCCAGTACATTCCCGGTGTCGTTCCTAGCATCGTGGCTTTCTGTATCTTCGGCACAACCGCTGCTTTTCGGAAGGAATACGTGGATTTCATAAAGGCATGTTGCTGCTGCTGCTTGCGCTCGCGGCGCAACTCATCTATGTGGAGAATAGATCAGCGAAGGTCATACGGACGCCAGATATCGGTGGACGTAGAAGCTTACAGGCGCAAAGGATCCCTTCCCAAGGACGGAAAGCCCGGCATCGCGGTCGAAGTCAAGACCGAGATATCCTTGTCGCCTATATCGAGCGTCAAACCTCCTCCCACGTCACGCCGAGTCTCATTTGGTGGAACATCCATGCTCTCTAAAGAGGATCTGTCTATGAATCAGACCAGGTTGCCTGCCTCCCCGCTGTCATTATCACGATCTCCTTCGTACCGGTCATCTTCGAAAATCACCGGTCCTCTCTCACCCACGAACAAACCGAGAAGCCATTCTTTCAAGTCACGGACGTGGAATGTATCGACAGATAAAGCCTTACCAGCAATACCTGCACAAACAGTGCATCCTCCCGCGGTCCCACTCCACCCCGCTTCGCCGGTTCACAACACCTCTACGCAAGGGGCCAGTTGGCTTTCCGCAGGCTCCAAGCCTTCGTCGGCACGCGCAAGCTCCGAATACAATCTTTTACAATCATCTTCTACTGAGCAGGTTCATTCGTTACCCAATTGGTCATGATGCGTAGCAGTTTAAGCTTCTTTGGGGGTTTACATTTCCAAAAATGCAGGTTCCAAAGGCGGGACCATGCTTTGCATTCATTGTTGGGGCGTTTGAAGGCATACCCGGTTTCTGTTCTCATGCAATTTCATTTTCCTTCGTTCATGCAAATTGATATCATTTTCGGCTCTGATGAGTGTTCCTATTCTACGTGTACCTTTGCGCTTGCTGTTGCAGTGCTCCTGAGCGTCAACTTTGCGTGCTGCAATTACCGCACCCAGACTATCACGGACTTTACCTCAAACTTAAACAGTCACTTCAATCAAGATGCGCCGGCATCAGGTTGAAGGACAAAGCCAGCAGACTTTTAATGGAATTATGGAAGCGAATCATGGATCTTAAGGCTGAGAAGCTGTCCAGCTTTGCATTGATACTTGCGCTTTATCTTGTAATCAATGATTTTTCATTTGTTTCTTTTGAAAGCTCTTTGGACAAACATATATGCGGCAGAATTGATACATTCACTGAGCGTCGTGAGGTACGAATTCGATCCAGCAAGTGTGTTCCTACAAATGTTTAGCATATCAATGCACGATAGTGAAATGTTACTTACATCCGTCTTTGGCAAAGCATCATCCCCAAAGACCTCAAACCTTGAAGTGATCCCTGGCGAGATATCCTCGAATCCTGGCTTTATCCTTGTCGAGTACTTCCTGTATATCGACGGTACAAGAGCCATCTCCGCCAAAGCCAAACTTGAGTCTCCATCAGCATCACTCTTCACAATCATTAGGGGTATGAAAGGGAAAAGACTCACTGCATCCCAATGCACATCCTCCCGCCGCTCGAAAACGGCCAATACCACTTCTTCATCTCCGCCAACGTCTTCTCATCCCCCCTCAACCACCTCTCGGGATCCCACCTCTCCGGCTCCGCAAACACGTCCCCATTCCTATGCAGCGAAAACGGCGCCATCGCGCAAACCGTGCCCCCGGGAATCACGTACCCGTCCACCACCACATCCACCAAACAAGTGCGCGGCTCCGACGCCGGCAGCGGCGCAAACAGCCTCAACGTCTCGCGCACCACCGCCTCCAAAAACGCCATCCGATCGCCCGCCTCGACGCTCACCGCGCCCCGCGCCGTCACCGCGCCCTCGCCCAGCGCCCTGCACTCCTCGACGAGCTTCCTCTGCACGCCCGCGTTCTCCGGCCGCGACAGCGCCCACACGAGGAACATCAGCGTGTCGCTCGTCGTGTCGATGCCCGCGAGCAGGTGGTCCGCGCACTCGCTGGCGACGTCCAGGTCCCCGAGCCCACCGCCGCCGCCGGCGGCGGGCCCCTCCCGCACCTCCCACAGCCGCGCGACGATCGACCCCTTGGCGGCGCCGCGGGCCGCCGCGGCCGCCGCGGCGTACGCCCGCATGGCGCGCAGCGCGTGCGCGCGGATGCCGGTGTAGGTGGCCGGGCGGCGCATGGGCAGGAGCGGGGCGACGAGCCGGCCGATGACGACGCCGGTCTGCGCGTAGAGCCACCTGGTCAGGGCGGGCAGGTGCACGGCGAACCAGGTGAGGCGGCGGCGGGCGGGGTCGAGGATGTCGTCGAGGAGGGCGCGGTGGGCGGGCGTGCCGCGGAGGCAGGTGGTCGCGCCGAAGGCCGGGGTGCCGTAGAGGAAGGCGGTGATGGCGTCGAGGGAGTAGTGGTGGAGGGCGGTGAAGATCTCCATGGGGGTGGTGGCGGAGGGCGAGAGGAGGGCGAGGAAGTCGTGGATTTTGGATTCGACCATGGCGGCGACGGGCCCGCGGATGATGGCGGACTTGGAGTAGGCGTGGGCGAGGAGCTTCTTGCGGGCGGCGTGCTCAGCGGTGCCGTGGAAGGTGAAGAGGTTCTGCTTGCCGTAGACGTCGAACATGCGGTAGAAGGTGGTGCGCTCGAAGCCGCTACCGGCGCCGTAGATGGTGCGGAGGGCGGAGTGGGAGTTGAAGTGGACTTCGTTGGGGCCGATGCGGACGACGGGGCCGTAGAGGGCGTGGAGAGCGTGGATGGTGCGGGTGCGGCGCCCCGTCAAGTCTTCCCAGGCAAGGCGCCATTTTGTCAATGCAAAGGCTTTGGGGCCCGGAATGCGGCTCAATGGGCTGAGGAAGAGAGGATGGATGATGAAATAGTGGATTAAGGCAATGGAAGCTGTGGCAACGGCCAATGTACTCAGTGTGGAAGACATGGTGGCATCTGCGGAGTGCTCGGAGAGAGGGCCTCAATTGGAAGAGTTGAGTAGATATGGAGTTGTTTGACCCCGCTTGCGTGCTGTCGGAGGGTCCTCCATCGTGGTCATGTTCAGATAAGATAGGCGTCCGCCCGCCGCGCCGGGCCGCTCCTAGTCCGCTTTCTGTAGCAAGCGTTGCCAGCCTGATCACGTCATCTGTCTTCTGCTCGTATTCCTAGCCTACTGAATGGCTGTATGGCCGTCGTCTTCTCTTCTGCTCCTTGGCCGCTTATACCTTCCCGATACTGCTAGCCCAAGGGCAAGGGCGGAGGTCATGAAAGAATTGACCTCACGATGGACAGGCAGGACATGTGCATCAAGTGAAGTTTTCAAAGTAGTCATATGATATCGTTGAGTCAATGAATACCCTCAACCGATCACTTCTTCTCATTCCTGCCATTGAACACTCTATCCAGCAGACCCTCGACTTTCCCTTTTGGATTTGGCACAAACATCCTCTCATACTCCTCAATCTCTGTCACCAGACCTCCAACGCTGAGATCTGCCGTTCCAGGCCTAACATACGTCGTCCTCTTGAAAACCTTCCACAGCACAAAAGCCAGCGGAAAAGCGGCCAGGAAGGTATAGTCCAAGAAAAAATACATCAGATCCCACCCCCCCGCAACGAACAAGTCATATCCCAGCAACAGCAACATAAGCGCGGTCCCACACATCGCGACATACGACGTATACGGCTGAAACTTCCCCTGATACGGCAGCGACCTGCGATCGACGCCTTGCCGTTCGAGCGCGGCGAAGAAGTGGCGGTATGTCAGCGCGACGGAGAAGTAGTTCAACAGCTGGCACGCGGTGATCAGGTCGACGAGCCAGTTGAGCACCTTGGCGCTCGAGTTGGCCGTCTGCAGGAACGCGAGCAGGCAGAACGCCAGGCCCGCGGCGACGCTCCACACGGGCACGCCGGACGCGAGCGTCTTGGCGAAGAAGCGCGGCGCCGTGCCGTGGAGGGCCATGCCGTGCAGCGTGCGTGTCGCCGCGAAGAGGATGCCGTTGCCGGAGCTGAGCACCGAGGTCATGATCAGCGCGTTGACCAGATGCGGCAGGCCGGAGATGCGGAGGCGGTTCATGGCGATGACGTAGGGAGAGGCGGCGCCGGTGCCGCTGCCTGATTGTTCGCCGGACAGGACGGCCGCGAGGGTGGGGTCGTTGTAGGGGATGACGATGCCCATGCCCAGTGCGGAGCTGCAGAAGAAGAGCAAGATGCGCCAGACGAAGGAGCGGAAGGCTTTCGGGAGGACGCGGCGAGGGGACTGGGTCTCGCCTGCTACCATGGAGATGTATTCGGGGCCGCAGATTGAGAAGGTTGCTTGAACGATGCATGACAGCACACCGAGAAATCGGCCGGTTGATCCAGGAACGAGATGCTCGACAAAGGCTCCCTGCATGGTTTAGCTGCAAAGTACGCATCGTGTTGGGGAACTTCGATAACATACCGGGTCTTTCCAATACCGAAAGCCGTACCTGTCATTCACTGGATTGCCTCCCAACATTGTCACAAAAGTAAAGGCAAGCAGCATGACAATCAGAAACACCTTGAATATCGAGAGGTAAAACTCGGCAACGCCGAAATACCGGACAGAGATGGTGTTTAACAGCCTACGTCAAGGTCAGTCCAAGAAAAGTAAGGAAAGTCTTCATGTGTGAAGGACTCACGCGTAGATAACCATCACAATCACAATGACTGCCTCAACTGGCACTTTATCTGTCCAGAACCCTAGCAAGATATTGAATGCAACGATCTCAAACGGAACCAAAAGCGCCATATTCAGGAAGAAGTTCCAGGACATCGCGAAATTGAGGGCGTCGTCTACCCAATATCCGCCGAGTCGGATGAATGGCGAAGGGATGGGAGCATAGCAAATCATTTCAGCTGTCACTCCATCAGCAGACAGATCTCAGAAGCCTCGCACTGACAATATGGGCTTACCAAAACACTCATTCACACATAGCATCACCGCGCCCCATATCAAGAACCCCAGAAGCAACCCAGCCGGCCCTCCCTTCGGCAACGCCGATCCCATCTGCACGTACAGGCTGGTTCCGATGGCACCGCCAATGGCGAACAGTTGCACTTCTTTTGATCGGAGTTTGCGGTGCAGATGTTGGGAGCCGGCCGAAACGAGCTGCGTGTCTCCGATCTCCACATCGCTGTTGGTGCTGGGTGGCAGCTCCCTGGGAGGTGATATTTTGGCGTCAAAAGACGCCTTTTCAGGAATCGATGTCATTCGAGATTTGAGAGTATGCGGGCGTTGCTGGCTTAGGGTATCTGATCTTTACAGCCGATGTTGAAAGAGCTGGGAATACAAACATGGATGGAGTGGCAAGGTCAGCCAGAATCGTGAGAAGCTATAGATAAAAGTTTGAAAGTCACTGATATCTCTTGTAAGCCTGATTGTGCCTTGCAGCTTCTTATCGACATGCTGTGCCCTTGCCGAGTCTGCCATCACGTGTTTGGTGTCAAGTGGATGGCGGACTGAGGCTGATGGTGCAGCAGTGGGGGTGGCGTGTCGGTCGGTTGTCGGGCGCCAGTCCGACAACCGCATTGCGGAGAGACCGTTCGGTGTGGCTTGTGGCTCACCATGAGATAATATTAAACCAGAAAAGAGTAATGTGAGAGTATGCTGCACTTTACGTCCCCTGAACTCGTGGCAACCCTGATTCACGATGTCTGACATCACACCAATCCTCTCCGACAAAGCTTGCGCCTACCCTGCTGGCCTATTTCGTACGCAAACATGATACCTTGATAGCTTCATCAAACACACGCTGACAGACAAAGACCACGCCAAGGTGTTCAACGGAGTAGTATACACAACAGGCCAGATCGGAGCTGATGTCGTCGGCAACCTCGTCAGCAAGGACATCAAGCCTCAAACCGAGCAAGTGCTGAAGAACCTCTCTGCAATTCTTGAAGCAGCAGGTAGCTCGTTGGACCGGGTCATCAAAGTCAACATATACATGGTTGACCAAACGGAATATGCGGGCATGAATGAGGTGTATAAGGAGGTGAGAACACCGCACCCCGGCCGACATCTACATTAACCTCACAGTATGTAGATTATGCCTGATCCAAAGCCTCCAAGAGCTTGCGTGTTCGTCAAAGGCTTGCCTGCTGGCGCGAGCGTAGAGATGGAAATAGTGGCCGCAGTGAAATGAGAATTAAACTTTTCATATGGTATCATGGCTGTACAAACTTCAAATACACTCCATTTAGCATTGAGCCGGGACGGTATCAGGTTTCGAAAGTGCCTCCCAGAAAATTCATGAACTCTTCATCAAGATCCATGTCTGCCGTTTCACCAGTCCCAATGCCCACTGCCATGAACTGTGCGGCAGCATCTCCGTACGGTGTTGTTGTTGCCGCCAGGCGGAAGTCCCTAGGTAACCCGCTGTCTGACATGGTCGACGTGGCATTTTGAGAATCACCCACTGCGCTGTTTGCGCCTGGAGAGTAGCCTGCAGCAGCCACCCGATGCTGAAGTTCGTCGAAAGACGAGTTTCCGGTCGTAAATGAGGGAAATGAAATTTCATCCATCCTGAACGCGTCAGGTGTCAATCTAGAAACCCCAGAAGACACACCAGCGACAGGAGGGTTGAGCTGGAGCGGACTAGATTGATCAAGCGTGGAAGCAGATGCACTTTCGGGGCTCATGTGAGACTGCAATCTCTGGGAAACGTCATGAACGATGTCGCGACATTTCAGAGCGGTGGGAAATTTTTGAGCAAAGTTCCCGAGGACACTGCTGGCTCTTTCCAAATCATTGAGAGCATCCGATCTTTGGAGATAGGCTGACAGGGCCTCGGGCTGGGCCGTGATGGAGTAGATGAGTGTCAAGGTTACAGTGAAAACGTTGAAAAGGTTGAGCCAATTAAATGCGTATCGTTGGTCGTGGTGCATGGTTTCAATTTGTCTGATTGCCATTGCAGATGCTTCCGCAATCAAGTGGACTTTTTCCAAGGTAAGAACAGGACACAGTGGTGACGGCCTGTAGAGCATGATTAAGTGTGTATAGTAGTTAAGATCGTACCAAGCTGTGCTTGTGTGGGGAACTTGAAGAATTCGCGCTTGCGGTAGTGGAAAAGGCATTGTGCGACGCCACTCAACAAGCTTTGCGTGCAGTCCATTGAGTATCTCGTCCCGATCAGCAGGAGGGAGATGTCGGTTCTTGTTCGAATAGACTTGCTCGAATACTTCACCAGCGATTCTCCTCAGGGCAAGTAAGTGCAGCGGTACGGCCATTTCAGAGGCCTTGAGTTGAGGCTGAGGCAGAATCCTGTCTGGGAGGATGTTCTCATCATCCACTTCAGTAAAGAAGCCAATTTCGATGTCATCATCGCGGATACCAAATGGTCGGCCGAGGCTGATCGAAACAACCCTGTCCATCATGTACAAGCTCCAGAACAGTCTTTTCCTGTATTCTTGCACGTCAAGGGGTAATTGCCGTGTTACGTCGTTCGGAGCAGTGTGCAGCCCCATGCCCACGGCCAATCTGATGGCGGAACCCACAAGGTACCACGTGTTGGAGCCAACGCGGTTGAAGAATGAGTAGGAGACCTGTAATAGCAGAGCATCTAATGCAGCCATGTTGCCGTGCGACAAGGCGGCGTAGAAGTAGACCATGGCGTTCTTGAAGAACTGAGCAGATTCGGATTCTGACCCATCAGGAACGATGGCCGACCACGTCGTGGAACCAATGGCAAAGACCATCCACAAAGTGTAGAGCCATGGCGCAGAAGTTTCCAGGCCATGGTTTGCATCGGAGTACATTTTCTTCAAGCAGTCCATGAACCAAATCTTCCTGACAAACGGGTAGAGGGTATGGCTGTGAGACCAGTAGTACTCAGCCAGGCGGAATGCCTGGTCCTTTGGCGGCAGGGATGCCGGATACTGGAGAGCCGAAGATTCGCTATCGGGTCCATTGGCCGTGGTAACTACCAATGGTTCACTGTCCGAATCACAGTCTTGCTGAGCCACTTCGAAGCTGAAAGGGTACTGATCTGGCTTCAAGCGTCGCAACACAGCCTGGGTCAGACGCGCAAAAGACACGCCAGAAGACGAGCCCAAATATCTGTCTGCAGTGGCCTCGAGTGACAGTTGTTTCAACTCGGAAGCAAGTTGGTCGCCGCGGTCATCCCTTGCACTCGTTCTGGACCCTTGACCGACAGCGCTGGAAGAATCCGTTCCCTTATCGGACTGAGCAGCTACCGACCATCTGCGGCCACGATCTATCACTTCCGGAGGAGTGTGTTCTATGGGAGCTGAGACGGAAGGGTTCGGGCTGGTGGAAGAAGGATCACGAAGTTGGGCTTCTAGCTGGGCGACGCGTTTCTCAAGGCCGCGGACATAACTGGAAGAGGACAGGGTTAGCGCTGAAAGTCGAGAGTGAATGGCGTTGACTCACGAAATATAGAACAGGCCGGTCTCTTCCTGTTGCTCCTCAAAGCTGCACTGGACGCCTGAGTGTTCGCAAGCATGGCATCGGGGGAGGGTCCTGGAGCACTTTTTCTTGCGATTGTAGCAACGTCTACACGCTTGATTGGAGCGGGCGGGCGCAGAGGTGATCATGGTGGGCGTCTTGTACGCATCGCGACGTCGGCACTTGGCCGGGAGAGGACAGCAGTGGTGGGCGCGACCGGCATGGTGGAGTTGTGAGGGTGCATGCGAGTGATTGGAAATGCCTTATCGCAATTGGCAGGGAGCTTTGATAACGCGACTACCTCCTCAAGACCCTTCAAACTTGTTCATCCTCGCAGCCAGCTTGCACCGACAAGTTATTTTCCTGGGCATGTTGAAAGTGCAGCCGCCAGCAATTTGACGCGCGCTGGAATGCATGCTCTGACCTGAGCTCACACCATCGCTCGTCTTCCGTGCCTAACTTTGCAGCAATCATCTCCGCATCGGCTGCGCTACTTCCCCCGCTTTTCAACACCACCGCGCCGCCTTATCTCCATGTCACGTGCATCACATCCCGTTGTCGGCCCTGCCGACACACCTTGTCGGCTTGTCCTTATTCGGGTGTGAGCGAGCGGCCGTGAGAGTCCGCACCCGCTCGTCGGTCCCGCCGTTGAGGATGCTCTTTATAGAGCCGCATTGCGACCGCCTGGTTGAGCTTGGCCGATACTGACGCATCCGCATACCATTTGCGAGCATGGCTCTATCTGCTCTTGACGTCAGCGCTACTGGGGCCGTGCTGCCCCACCATTATCTCTATCTCGTTGCCGTCTTCGTCGCCGCCTACGCTCTGTACAAGGTACCATGAATATGTCCGTCCTGGCTGCGTACATGCTGACACATCCATCAGTTTGCGACCTACACCGATATCCCGTACATTAAGGGCATTCCCGAGATTCCCGGTGCGATTCCTATTGCCGGCCACCTTTTCAAGCTTGGCGAAGACCATGCGACGACATGCGAAAAGTGGTGGAGGGAGTATGAATCCCATTCTCTCAGTAAAATACTCTACTGACGGCGCACAGGTACGGCTGGTCCGTTTTCCAGGTTCGTCTTGGCAACACTCGTGCCGTTGTCTTCAACTCGTTTGAAGACTGTCGAAATGTTCTCGTAAAGCACCAGTCGGCCGTCATTGACCGCCCGAAGCTTTACACCTTCCACGGCGTCATCTCCTCTACCCAAGGCTTTACTATTGGATCATCTCCGTGGGATGACAGCTGCAAGAACAAACGCAAGGCTGCTGGCACCGCTCTCAGCCGACCTGCCTTGAGGAACTACTATCCCATGTTTGACCTGGAGAGTTTCTGCATAGTTCGGGATATGCAGAAGGACAGCAAAGCTGGCGAATTCGAGATCAGTGTTCGTCCGTACATCCAGCGGTACGCCCTGAACACTACCTTGACACTGTGCTATGGCATCCGGATGGACGAGGTCTATGACACTCTGCTACGCGAAATCCTTCACGTCGGCTCGGCCATCTCTCTCCTGCGCAGTGCTTCGGAAAATTACCAGGATTACATTCCGACCTTGAGGTACTTGCCTAATAACGAGAAAAACAAGAGGTCGAAAGAGCTCAGAGCCAGGAGAGACGCCTATCTTAACCATCTCCTGGACAAGGTCCGCGAGATGATCAAGAACGGCACAGACAAGCCTTGTATTTCTGCGGCCATCCTGAAGGACCAGGAGACAAAGTTGACTGGTGTCGAGGTCAGTTCCATCTGTCTCTCACTTGTTTCCGGTGGCTTCGAGACAATCCCTGGCACTTTGACTTCCTGCATTGGGTCGCTTGCCACGCCAGAGGGTCAGCTCTTCCAGGAGCGTGCCTACGCAGATATCAAGAGACACTGCCCCAATATCAATGATGCTTGGGAGAATAGCTACCAGGAAGAGAAGGTTCCCTACCTTCGCGCTTTGATTCAGGAGGCTGGCCGATACTATACTGTCAGTGCCATGAGTCTTCCGCGAAAGACCGTGACAGAGGTGAACTGGAACGGCGCTATCATCCCTCCGAAGACGATGATCCTCATCAATGCTCAAGCTGGAAACCATGGTAAGAATTATCACAAACTTCTATCTGTGGAGGCAGTGCTAACCTTCTGTAGATACCGATCACTTCGGCCCAAGCGGCAACAAGTTTGACCCCGAGCGCTGGCTCGAGCCCATCACCGCAGAAAACGACATGGGTCCTTTCGTGGAAAAGCCCCTCCACGGTGCAGCTCATCTCTCTTTCGGCGCCGGTGCTCGTGCTTGTTCCGGCCAGTACATCGCCGTCCGTCTGTTGTATTCCTCCTTGATACGCATCATCTCATCTTACCGCATTGTTGCGAGCGAGTCTGAGCCTCCGAATACGGATTACGTGGACTACAACCAGTTCAAGACGGCTCTTGTCGCTATTCCGAGAGACTTTAAAGTCAAGCTTGTCCCCAGGGACCGAGGCATGACGGAAGAGTGTCTTGCAGCGGCGTACGACCGTACGAAGCAACACTACAAGGAGGATGTGAAAGGGTTTGAGGGGTATGATTGAAGTATTGAGTACGTAATGTACATACACCAACGCATAAATAGTGTCAGCATGACAGTCACGGTAAAGCATGAGTAACGAGCCAAATTATACATACAGGTAGTTACGTCCTCCGTTGACAATGTTTTAATTCAAAGACGCGCAGATGATAATTCAAATTGGACCTCGCGGTCGAGTCTGACAGAATCGCCAATAAAGAGCAAGAGGCGCGCGGTTGGGATTGGGTACCCATTTCAGGGAATGTTTACTAGACTCGTCAGGACTCTCCCTGCAAGATAGGTCTGTTCTTTGCCGCTGTTGAACCTGGAAAGCCAAGATGGGGCAGCCAGAACCAGCTACCCGCACTGTTATGTATCGGAAAGAGATCTCAGAAATATCAAGACCACGGCAGAAATTTCACGTTAGTCTGGCATGACCTTTGAGGACCGGAAACATGAGCACGACGAGAAGAGACGAAGTCGAGCAAGTAGAAAAGCGAACAACCCTTTCGCCAAGGATTCGGTTCCTTCCATCCCACCTTCCCGATCGAGGCGTTTCATCAGGCAACAAGCTTCTACGAGCTCGAGCTCCAGAGTCGCTCTCTGCACTATAAGGCGACGAACATCGACATACAATTCCCTTTGCTCTGAGATAGAACCCCCGTACTGCGCGACCGCCACCATGAGTCTCACAGTCAGCCCGATGGAGGAAGCCGACTTCCCCGTGATGACGCAACTGTTCCACAAGGCATACTACTCCACCACGGGAGTAAGCGCGCTCCTCTACCACACCCCTCCATCCCAGGCATCTCTCGACAAGATCACCCAAGTGCGCCTACGCGCCTTCCACGAAGACTCGAACGCGCATTTCATCAAGGCTACTGACTCGGAGACGGGCGAGATCATCGCCTGCGCCAGGTGGGACATCTACAAACACGCCCGCAGCGATGACGACGTTGAACGCAGCGCCGCCTTCACCGACGATGATTTGATCCCAGAGTTCAACGTAGATGTGCATGCTGCGCTGTTCGGCCCTCTCCGCCGTGCGCACAAGGATGTCATGGGAACTCGTCCACACGCATATCTCGTCGGGTTGGTCACCGATCCGGATCATGGTCGTAGGGGTGCAGGGGGTCTGCTGGTGCAGTGGGGATTGGACCAAGCCGACGAGCTCGGCTTGGATACGTATCTCGATGCCTCGCCCATGGGCAAGGGCCTCTATGAGAAGAATGGCTTCGAGACTGTCAAAGACATTCCGTTTGATCTGGTCCAGTTCGGCGGTGAAGGCGCCATCTCGCATACGGTGAGTACGCGCTTGACAAGCCCAGACTCCGTGCTTTCACTGACGGATGATGGCAGTGCATGTTTCGGAGGCCAGGACCTTCAAAGAGAAAGATCGTCGCGGCCTAGAGCTGGCAGAACTTGGAGTGACATATCGGCATGTCATCAATCGCATCAGTTTGTGCGTCGAGAACATGAGCATCTTCGCGGCTTTCGCATGAGAACTCGTTTCATCCTTTCCTCGCTATTGAGAAATATTTTAGATGAGTTTTGCGCAATCCACCCTCCTATTCCAATGTCCAAAGCATGCCGCGAGCTCGTGTTCATTCTTTTCCGCACCCAAGTCCTTGTCCTTGGTGACCCTGCTACACAAAGCACGTGGTGCGGGGACACAGGCGATGCGGCGCAATATTCCTTCGAGCAGTGGGACCCCAATACTCCCCGGCCATCTCGTAGATGAAGGTTATTGTGGAAAATACGGGGTGCAGAACCGTTGATCCCTGGACATTCTCCTCTTCCACTAGTCACAACCCTGATCTACTAGACTGTTGAGCATCTGAAGATGAGTTCAATACCCCCCGCCAGCCCCTCTCAGTTTAGTCAGGTACCAATCCGATCCATACCGCACTCTATTATAGCCTGACCTCATTTTTAGCATTTTTCACGATGCCACTCTTTCTCGCAAGCCGCCTTGGCTATCTCCCACCGCTGAAGCCTGCCTATATGCTAATTGTTTTACTCAATCACAAGTAGCAAAACTTGTGACCTTCACCATTAGTCTCAGATATAGGCCAAAAACTAATCTTCAACATGTCCACGTTCCGAACGAGTCAACAAGGGATCACGAGTCCCTTGGTCCCTGGCGTCCCTTCTCATCCACGTGGAAGAACACAACCAAAGAATTCAACCAGCTCAAGCATACCGCCCCAATCTTCTGTAGTGCCAGCCTCTATAAAGCCGCACTCGACCCATCGAAACAGAGTCCCCATCACCACAGTATCAAGACAAGTGACACCACCAACGCGAACGAATCTCCTTCCACGACCCACCATGAAGGCCTCGTCCATCCTCGTCCTCCTCCCCGCCGTCCTCCTCCCCACCGGCGCCGCCGCCGCCGCCGCCACCTCCACGCCCGCCGCCGACCTCGTCCCGCGCGACGCTCCCCACATCAGCAACCTGCTCGGCACCATCGCGCCGCGGCTGAGCGCGTTCAACATGACGCTCAACAGCTTCGGCGCGAAGCCGAGCCTCTTCAACGCGCTGTCGGTGCAGGCGGCGTCGGGCCAGATCCTCGACGCGCTGCACAACGTGGCCAGCGCGGCCAACGAGACGGACGCGCTCAACGGCGCCGGCTCCGCGCAGCTCGTCGAGGACGTCGAGCACCTGCGCCCGCACGTCGTCTCCGCGCTCGACAACGTCGTCGCCAAGAAGCCCGCGTTCGACGGCCTGCTGCTCAGCGCGCTCAACGGCGTCGTCGAGAAGGGCCTGCAGGACATGAAGCGCGGGCTGGCGCTCTTCTCCGAGGCCATCGCGATGAGGATGATGCCCCAGTTTGTGCCGCAGATGGAGCATGAGGTGGAGGAGATTACGTGTGTATTTGACAAGACTCTTGCGGTTTATGCTTGAGCGGTTTGGATCGCCGGGGAGGTTTGCCTTGCAATTGTTTGGGGGGGGGATATCGGTGGGAGCACATGGTGCTGGGTCGAAGAGGCCGGCGGTGGAAGGGCTGAGTGAAATCAGTGGTCTATGTCATGGGGAGTTTACATAGTGGTAGTGATGTAGCGAATCCAGGATTCAAGAGACGTGCAAAACGCATTGCTTTTTTGCTGTGCAAAACTGATACCCTTGAAGCTATCATGTAGAGCAGTGCGGTCACTTTTTCTTCATCGCTCAACAACCCAAGCTTTCAGACACGCACAAGAACCCGCCACAACGCAATGCAAGCACTGCAAGAGCACAAAAAGATAAAAAGAATGAAGGCGTAGTCCCACCGGGGATCGAACCCGGGACCTTTCGCGCTTCTACAATATCTTCCGAAGAACGGTTGATGGTTGTGAAGCGAACGCTGCGAGGCGGATTAGAATGCGTTCGGATGAACTCGAGGTGTTGTGTTTACTCACTCATACCACTAGACCATAGGACTGGTTGCTGAAAGGCAATTTGCCACTTGGTTTTATGTATTGTAAAAAAAGTTGTGCGTGGGAGGGGGCTTTTCGCTGAGTGAGAAATCTCGGTTGTATGCGGGGCTGTGGGGTGCGCGGCCGAGAATCGGAGCAGCTCCCTTGCTGCAGCTGGTGCCGTCTTACAACCCGGTTGATTCCACGTTCATTCCCTAGTATTTGTGGACCAATGAATTGATGGCCAGAGCTATCAGGTTTGGAATGACTGCCTCCTGGTAGATATGCAACCTTTGTATCCTTGGAGTTTCATCCAATGGGAGAACAGCATCTTGTAAATTTCACCTGGGTATCCACGCAATTGCCATTGTCGAAGTATATGGGGTTTTGTTCAACTGAGGCAGGCTAAAATTGTGTATAGTTTCGGTTACTAAAGCAGAAATATAGATGTATGTATAATCCAACATGGATGTATCTCATCCCGTGTAGCATCTAGAAACGTCTATTCATCCACCCCAACTCCCTTGGAATGCAGAATTATCGGCGTCATGCGTCTTTACAACAGCAAGCCCTCACATCTACAGAGCCAGGGCCGCAGCAAGCACACCAACAACACCAGCAATCGGCACCGCAAACTGCGCCGCCGCACCACCAGTCGAAGTCGCCGACGCAGCAGAGCCCGAAGCGCTGCCACTCTTGGACGCGGTCGCTGCCGTGACGTTAGTCTGGTTCCACTTGTTGCGACGGGAAGAGCCAATCAACGCTGCAGCATGAATGAGGCAGGGCGAAAAAAAAAACAGATAGAGAAAGGGGATTAGGTTTATTACTCACCGGTAGAAGAGGCGGAGCCCGTGGTGGAAGCACCGGCGCTCGTCCGCGAGCCTGACTGCGCGTTGCTGCTGCTGCCGCCCGTCTCGGAGGCGGAGGAGGAAGAGCCGGTCGCGCTGGCCTGGCTGCCGGAGGCGCTGGCGCCGGCGCCGGCGGTGGCGCTCAACTTGTCGAAGCCGGCGGTGATGAGCAGGGAGCCCCAGGAGAGGTCGGTGCCGGTGACCTTGGGATTCATGTCAGTATTCGTTTCGTGCTGCACAAAGGAGCAGCTCAACACACGGTTGCGGTGGAGACGCCGGGGAAGTTGGCCTCGGAGCCGCCGGCGCTCTCGACGCAGACGGCCTGGGTGGTGCCCTCGACGGCGCAGCTGACGCTGTCGGAGAAGTCGGCCGTGTAGCCGCTGGCGGCGGTGTCGTCGGTGTACTGGAACTCGAAGATCGAAGGGCCGGCGGTGACGGTAAAGCCGGTATAGAGCCCGCAGTCACCGTTGTCAATGTCGGTCTGGGCGCATCCGATGGAGTAGGTGACGGCGTTGGAGTCGGCGCCAATGACTGAAGCTAGGGGGACATTGTCGAATCCGAGGTTAAGAAACTGGGTGGTGATGGTGCTCTGGGCCACGGCGCCGGCGGCGAAGACGATGGGAAGTGCCTGGTACATGGTGTATTATTGGTCGGTTGGAACGAGCGTATGCAGAAAAGAGCGACTGGAGATTATCGACTGGTCAGACGTCACGGGCTTTGGAAGGAGAGACAGACAGCGCGGCGACAGGAAAGAAAAGGCGCGGCGAGGAACAGCAATGCAGTGGCATCTTATTGCTGGCGGCGGCGCCGGTTGCATGATCC
Source organism: Botryosphaeria dothidea (assembly GCA_011503125.2). Taxonomy (NCBI): domain Eukaryota; kingdom Fungi; phylum Ascomycota; class Dothideomycetes; order Botryosphaeriales; family Botryosphaeriaceae; genus Botryosphaeria; species Botryosphaeria dothidea. Next base: position 1,439,919 of record WWBZ02000007.1, read on the forward strand.
GCTTGAATCTCCATTGAATCCTTCGCGGCACGGCCATTGGGCGCCACAAGGCAGCAGGAAGGCGCATTGACCACAGCTTTCTGGTGGCGGTTGATGGCTAGACTGCTCAAATGAGGATTCTGGTGGCGCTGGAAGAGGCAAGCTTGGCAGGGGGGAGAGGCGCTAGTTCTGCCGGCTTAACACGCACAAGCTTCTCTACGCGAAATTCCTTCGCTGCGGCGTGCATCTCTTCCTCTCCAGACTGCCGTGCCGCAAGCAGTGACGGCCATCCCGAGTCAGCCTCACCGGCCCGCGTCCATTTCGCAGCATGATATGTTGATCGATATACACTGCTTCGCGCGGCGGCGCTTGCTGTACAGCTGTGATTCGCCTCGTGTGGCCCCCAACCTGCTCAAGCAATGTAAATCTTGAAGCTGCCATGAGATTACACCGGCCGGACTTTGGCCTCGTCTGAGACGCAAGACTCCGTGCCTCGGCCCGCACCTCGCCTACAGGTACCCATCCGGTTAGCTGGAGGCTGAAAGGTTGTCCAAAGGAACTTACAACATTGGGGAGTGATATTCTTAAACAAGCAACATTATCATCGTTTCATAACCCAAAGCGCCTCTATTCATTATTTCGTGAAGAAAACTCTGCACTTCTTCTGAACGTAAACCCATCGATCCCTCTCTCAAACGCCATATCCCAACCCTCTCTCAATCACGTCGTGTACCTAAAGTGCGGGTTCTGCAAATCCGTAACGTCGTTCTCGCCCATCTCGCGTCCCATGCGCTCCTGCTCCTCCGCGCTGACGCCCGTCTCGGCCGCGATGCGGTCCCTCTTCTTGTTCTGCCAGACGTAGTAGATGCGCCACGCGCAGATGAGCACGAACTCGGCGCCCAGCGCGACCGACGCGCCGATGGTGCCCGGGATGTATCGCGGCGCGTCCGCCGACTTGAAGATCTGCGAGCCGCACATGTTGCCGACGCAGTAGCCCAGGAAGGTGACCGACGAGATGATGGTCTTCTTGGTGCGGCCGGCCACGTTGGACGGGACTGTTGGCGGGGTAAGTCTGTGTTGTGGTTTGGCAAGGACAGCAAGGGGAGATGTGGGGAGGACTTACTCAGAGTCCAGGCCAGGAAGAGTGAAAGCACAAAAGGCACGGTCATCAGGTACATGCCCCACTTGATCCACCTGTTCTCATGCGTGTTGGGCAGGAGCGCCATTGCAAGCATGCCGATGAACGGCGGGATGGTTGCCGATGCCATGATGTACATGCGTCTGTTCGCAACCTTCCTCGTGTAGATTCCGACGATCAGGAAGATGATGAGAGACACGACTGCAATAACACAAATCAGTTCTCGAGCTCTCCGTTGGTCAAGAGGGGGCCGCCTACCGGAACGCGGAATTTCAATGAGGAGGACCTGGAGTTCCGTGAAGCCAAAAGACTTGTACATGATGCTTCCGAAAGTGGTGAGAGCGCTAAAATGAGGTACCCAGTCAGACATTTATCCGGTTTCAGTGCCGAATCGAAGTAGAGAACAAACTCACCCGTTCGGGACGGAAGACAGGAAGGCATTGATCATGCTGAACCAGAGTTGAGGATCCCTGAAAGCTTCTCCGACTTGTGGCCACGCCCACTTAACACCGGTAACGTCACGTCCGGCTTTGTTCTTGAGGATACGAGCAGCCCTGAATTTCCATCCGTTAGCATCTCCTTGCATCTCCCAGTTGATGGAGTTTCTCGCAAGACTTACGCCATACGCTTCTCCTCCTTGGTCATCCACTTAACCTCCTTCGGGCTTCCGAGTAGCACAAAGCAAATGAGCGCAAGCACGATAGTCGACGAGCCCAAGAAAAGCGAAATGCAGCGCCAAGGAGCGAGACCGCCATATTTCTCCGCATGGGAGCCAATACCGTACATAACCAGGCTGGAAATAATACCAAACCCAGCATTGGCCGACTGCCAGAACAGAGCGCGCGAGGAGTGCTCCTCTCGCCTGTACCACGAACCGACAACGAGGACGAAGCCCGGGGAGATGGTGCATTCGAAGAAACCCTGGAGCGCTCTGATGGCCATGAGCTGGGACCAATTCTTCGCGGCCGCGATGGAGATGACGCAGATGCCTGGTCACGTCAGTCACAAGGAATCCGATTGGTTGGAAAGAAGGTTGGATGGAGCCACACGCACCCCAGCAAAGCATATATATGCTCAAGGATCGGCCAAGCGCCCAACGCTGCAGGAGGAAGTTGGACGGGAACTCTCCGCAGAGGTAGGCGATGTAGAAGATGGTCGTCAACCACGAGTACTGCTGGCCGACCAGCCCGGTGTCCTCGTGCAGGCCGAAGATGGCCTGCGTGCCGAGCGACGTCTTGTCCGTCTGCTGGATGCCGTAGCAGAACCACATGAGCGGCAGCAGGTACCTGTCGATCTTGCGCAGCAGCTTCTTGTACTGCTCGTCCGTGTAGTCCGACTCGCGGATCACGTCGCCGTCCTGCTCGACGGCCACGACCTCGACGTCGTCGGCAGAGGCGGCCTTCTTCTCGTCCATGATCTTCTCGTCGCTGCTGCGGGACTTGGTCAGCGAGGCCCGCACATCGGTGGTCGCTTGGGCCACGATGTGGGAGGGGTCGATGGTCGAGGTCATCTTCCCGGTTGCGAAAGATCAGAAACTAGAAAGCAACAGAAAGCGGGGGCCAATTGACAGCAGCTCTACAGTGATCAGCATGTCCGGCCGGCGTCTCTTTAAATACAACCCGCGCAGAACGCACGTCTTCGCAGATGTCCGGTTGACAATCCCGAATACATCGGCAGATAGGTTGCATCTGGGCTATCGACCATCCTTGGCGGGCAAGATAGGTTGGATATTCTTATCAGAAATGCTACCTTGGCGAACATTTGCCGATGCCCACCACAGTGCCGCACAAAAGGCGAGAGACGTGCCGGGGACGCGTATTCGAAGTGCAAGGGTCGCCACCGGCCGTCGAGAAAGAGAAGAAGAGAGATAACGGATGCCTTGGCGAGCTTACGATTCTTGCCTGGTGCTGGTTAGCAAAAGTGGGAGGCGGCGAAAGCTGGGGTCAAACGGTTTAAGCGGCCGGGCCTAAGCCATCTTGGCAATTCGACCCCCTGTCGCAGCCTATAGTGGAGCTTTCTCCCTTGATAGCCGTCCGCCTAGAAAATACCCGCGCCAAATTGTGGAGGCTTTGGCGACCGATGCTTGCAGGAGCTTATCATGCTTGGGCAATCTCTTTCGTGCTTGTACTCGACGTGCGCTTTTCTTCGCTTCTAAAATGCTTTTCGCTTAATGCCCAGAGTCAATAGAAACATGCCGTGGTCCTGCTCTTTTATTTTATTTTCTCATGCCATTCGTATGTTTGCGGTTTCTAGAAGAACCGAGTACCTAAAGCCCCATTGTTGACCGAGAAATTAAACATTCGTCCGAGAAACGTACCTCATGTATCAGTGATCAGCGAATCACCAGGACAGACGCTTTCAGTCATACTCAGCAGTCGGAGATGCTGGATATCCTCAGGGGGGAAAAGTAGTTAATTCAAATGAGGAGTCAGTCAAAGAAGATAAAATACACTTGTCCGGTGCAGAGATACCAAAGGCTGCACTGCCAGGAAGTTTGTTCGCCACAGAATCCCCGGTCACCAGTCCTGAGCAGTCCCGATTGAAAAGAATACGCAAAAATCACCTAGCTGCCTTCTCTTTCAGCCTTAATATCCACCACTCCCAGGCCCGCTACTCCCATGTACCGTGGCGTATGCGGTAGCGCTCTTCGTCCAGTTCCCTGTCCCCTCAGTCCCCGGATACCCTGGGAAAACACCGCACCGACTCGGCAGCGTGATGATCTGACCCGGCTCCAACTCGTTGGGATCAGCCTGCGGATTGAGGGCCAAAATCTGGCCGGCAGAGCTTCCATACTCTTTGGCCAGGTCGAGGAAGATGTCGCCCTGTTTGATGGCGTAGGGACTGATCTGGCAGAGCGTGCCTTCGCACACGGGGATGTTGACGATCTGGCCGACCTCGATCTGGTCTGGGTTGGGGATGTTCTGGCGGTTCGCCTGGATGATGGAGTCGAGAGTGATGTTGAAGAGGAACGAGTAGGAGGACAGCGTGTCTCCTTTCTTGACGATGATGAAGCCGGGGCCACCGGGAATGCAGGTCGCGGTCGGGGTGGTCTTCGGCCCGAGGCAGGAAGTGTTGTCGGGTAAGCATACCTGCGGTGGAATGACGAGTGTATCACCCGTCACCTATGAGGTGTTTTTGTTAGTAACTTTCCACCGCTGTGAGAAGATAAAAGACGTGACTTACAATATAATCAGGATTGTTTAAATTGTTAGCCTCAAATATGTCACAGATGCCACGGTCAAATTGTTCAGCAATCTTCGTAAGGGTGTCCCCTTTTTGGATGACCTGCCAACATCTATATTAACTTCTGTGTTCTCCAGTGCGAAGAAGGGGCCCACGGACATATTGCTGGGTAGATGTGTCGAGGGTGATGGTGCCGTTGCAAACTGTTGACATGATTAGGAAAGTCTGAAGAGGCATTGCCGTAGAGCACTCACGCTGTCGAGGCTTCAACAGGGGACCAGGAGCTGGCGGAATCCCAGCAGCCGCAGCTGGGCCTATGAGAGCTGCGGCCGCAGCGAACATGGAGTCAAAACGCATCGTCAAGAAATTTTGCCGTTCTTTTTCTTAAAGGAGTGTGGTGATAAAACGCAAAGAAACCCGTCAAAAGAATGACAGCTAAAGAAATTGGGGAATGCGGCCAGTTTAATAAATACGCAGAGTCCACGGAAGCATACTACATGAAGTCATCAACGCGTTAAGGCACCGGATGGGTGCGGATGAGAGCCACGGAACTGGTGACAATATGCCGCGAGCATCTCGAATGGGGTAATTGCAAAAGCAAAGTATGCTGGTCTATTTTTGGTCGAGTTACCTGGCAGTGTACTAGTCAGTCTCCCACATTGAAGTCAGTTTAGGATTTTCCCCGGAACTTCGGAAGCTTAACATGTCAATGTCCAATATGCGGAGGAAGTCAAACTGCCGGGATAGAGTCGATGACGATACCTTCTTTCGATTACCTGACGTTCATGATCGAGCTTCTTCTGGCAGGAAGGTACAAAAGGTTATGATCCTCCGTGGTGATGAGTTTTGCGCGTACATTATAGTGGTTAAGCGTGATGGAACATTCAGAGTGAAGTTTCCCATACAATAGAACATTAGTATTGAGACATACTGACAGGGAATAAAGACCAGAAAGAAGCTCGTAATGCAGTGCGATCGAATTCGGGCTGAAAATTGGAGCACGCGGGAGCATAGCACCGAAGAGACTCCGCATAACAGAAGCCTCAGATGGAGATTGATTAAAGCAGAGATGAAGCGCATGTCGGTCAGAACTCCAGACGCAGAGCTGAAACTGGTCGGCGGTACTTCATATTACGCAATACGCAGCAGGGCGATTGCGAATGCCTTCGCTCGTGGCATATTGGTTCTTGGGCTACGCGGGACGAGTCGAAGGTGCTTGTTGCCTAGACCGAGCAAGAAGTGGCGCCCCAATATCCTGCTCTTGACTTCCAGCTCAATTGCCGACACCATCTCAATTCGTGAAGGCGTCGTCTGCGAGCAAGGAGTATTGTTGTACAAAAGGCGGGAGGGCGGATGCACTCTCGGAGGGGGTGGCGATTGATTGCCCCACCGCGGCATGCCGATCGAAGGCCCCAGCTCCTGGAGGCACGCCGGAGCAAAACAGACGGGTGTGGAGTCATCTACCCACAATACTGCCAGAGCAAGACGAAGGCAAAAAGAGACGATTCCTCGGTTTGATGCGACACCTGTGAGATTCGAACTCACGCTCCCGAAGGAACTGGCTAATCGGCTTCCTCCACTGGGAGGTGAGAGTATAGCAGGCCAGCGCGTTAACCACTCCGCCAAAGTGCCTATACAAAGTGCACTTCGAAGATGAATAATCCCCGGAGTCTTCGATGGAGGGAAGGGTCGCCAGTAAAGGCTATATCGAGTGAACCTCACTTGAAGGAGGCGTTTGGGGCTGGGGACCCCGTGCAACATGGGCGGATGGTGGAAAGAGGCCAGTTTGTTGGAGGGATGCGGGGCTACGGGTCCCTGTGGGCTTGGCAGGAACAGAATGCCAATGAATCATGGTTTCTCGAGGACTGTTGTATAGGCTGACGAGACGACAAAGTCCGCAGCTCGCCGGAGGGTGACAGCAGTGGGCCGGGGTAGGCAGTCCCGCTGGAGAGGAGCTGTAAACCAGTTGGCAGTGCGCGGGGACTCGGGGTTTGATCTTGTCTTTGCGGTCGCTGAGAGCAGACGATGGACGGATGTTGATGTCGGGTAAGCGTAGCGCGGAAAATTGGAGAAGGCAGGCGCTAAACCCCACTCGCTAGTTAAAACCATAGACTCTCCTCGCAACCAATCGAAGGCTCACAGGATGAAACGAAGAGGAAGCCGCCTTCTTTGCAGACCCTGCCTCCATCAACTCACGCAATTCTGGATTCGAGAGGCCGGCACGACCATCCCGATCAGGGGGAGGACGCGAGATTGACGCAACCGAGCAGCTCTGATGCAGCGTGATAGGCATCACAACCTTATTTGTTTCAGGAACGACGCATGTGCAAGGATGGACGCCTGATCTCGACCGCAGACCAGATGATGGAGCACCCTCCGACGAAGGAATGCGAGTCAGCATGCAAGATGAATCCGCGCTGTCTGCGAATCAGTTGACGACCGAGAGTCAGCTGTCCAGAGACCCGGTTTGCCCAAGACGTGTAGCTCAACTTGGCCAAACAGCTGCCGATGTGAAAAGACTCTGTCAATTTCTCGCTCTACCCCGCTTCTCGCCACAGTGTTGCCGTCTCTCTTTGTGAAGCGCGTGCCGTTGAAAACATTAGGAATTAGCCTTGGTCCGTGGGCAGGACGATGGCAGCGGCCGGAACAGCGCTCGGGCTCTGTTGACAATATATTCGCCAGCTGATGATTTTTCACGCCTGCAGGCCTTGAGACACTGAGAAGGGAATCTTCTGCGCCACGGAGAACATCCCGCACTCGACTCGACCTGGTAACACTCGCATTATTCGCTGCTAATTCGAACAGCCGCACTGACTATCATTTCCGTCCGTCGAGGCGCCCAGAGATAACCGACGCCATATGAGGACCGTTAGTCTTTACCGGTTAGATCAGCACCCTCTTCCCTGCAGCTTCGCCTGTCAATCATTCTCCCGTCTCCCCGTGCCGATCCTCCGCAAAACACCTTGTATCCGCATCAATGACGCATCTCTGCAAGCGAGGGTTCAAGACGTTCTATCTCTGTTCTGAGGGCTGGACTGCGCTGACTCTTCAGATCTGCAGTGCAACTTCCACATACTGCCAACGCAACCACTTCCCCACGACTTCAAAATGTTACAGAATTGTTGCCACACGGAGCTAAGCCCACGACAACATGGCCGGTCGCGAGTCACTTCACCAGACAAACCTGGACATCTAGGAGGCGCCGACCGGGAGCTCCACCAATTCCTACACCGAGCAGGCGAAAGTGGGGGGTGGGGGTTTGCATGACAATGAGATACTTGACGATACAGCCACCGCCACTACTAGGGACGGCACGCAGTGCCGTCCAAACCATGCCTTCGACAGCCTCAAGGCCACAAGGCCAGTCGTGTAGTATAAACTTAGGAAAGTGCGGGAACAGGAATAAACCCCAGTGACGCACTCAAAAATTATGTGAACTTGCACGTGCCTTCGCTCGCTATGCATCATTTGCAGATAGAGTAGCAACATTGCGAACATACCGTCCCAACTCGCACGCCCCAATCAACAGATCTTGTTTGGCCCCTGGTTTCTCTGTCAAGACAAGACAAATCGCCAACGGTCTCTACAAGGATGAAATCTTGATGACAGACAATGCAGTCTCCCACATCTGGCGCCTCGGCTCAGGTGTAGGAGCTAATGCAAGGGGAGGGATGTTCCAGGTTCAACATACCTTCAAGTTCAACGTACGCTAGCTCCTCGGCGTGCGGGTTCATCTTCCCGTTCGGTCACTTCCGAGCAGCCCACGCTGAATGGACTTGCCTCCTCCCAAGCTCATTCGTCCTGTTTCACAATCATGTGTGCCATAGCGCCATCCACTACGGCTCCATTGAGCGCTTCCGCTGGTGGTCTCTAATTGTAATGCCTGTAGTAAGGTTTGATGCAGATTCGTGAAATGGCCTGGCTGAGGAGGAGTCCATGAGATTGGAGAACGGGTACCTCTTGCGAGGTCTTAATAAGGTTGCACCCTCGAGAGTGAAAAATAAGTTGTCTGGTGGAGCCCGGCGTTGCCTTTGACCTCACACGCGCCCGTCGCAAAAATGGACGTCGAGCTGGACCGACGCCTGACGCAGAATTTCAGCCACTCACCCTCGGCCCAGGGGAGACCTCTGTTCATCTTCAATATCATTTCTCTCATCGTCATATGGTTTTCGGTATTTCTGCGCGCGTACGTGCGCTCACGCGTTCTTAAATCATGGGGCCCAGATGACTACCTCATGATCGCTACCTTGGTGGGTACATGGCCGAATCGGACTTTACGGTTGATACTGATTTAATGTTAGCTTTGCTTTTCGTGGATGTCCGGTGGCATGCTGGCTATCGTGTACTGCGGGTTCGGAAAGCATATGACCACAATACCCCCGGACTGGCTGATAGAAGGGTTTAAGGTAAGATCAGGATTCAATGAGTGGCCTTGAAGAATATATTTGACAGACGACTGATATTGTATGTTGTAAAGGGCTACTTACTTGCTCAACTCGGATACATCATGACGGTGCTCTTCATGAAGTTGTCGGTAGCAACCTTCTACCTCCGAATCACGGTCCTCAGGTGGCAGGTTTGGACGGTTTACGTATTGATGGGGATCAACATCATCTACACAATTGGTTACTTCATCATGATCCTCAACCAGTGTACCCCCGTCTCCTATTTGTGGACGCAATTGGCGGGCGCAAAGGGACACTGTCTGCCCGACAGGGTGATTCTGGGGACCAGCTACACGCACAACACCCTCTCGATTCTGTCGGATTGGATACTGGCGACAATGCCACTTTTCATGCTGAAAGACTCCAAGTTGAATCGGCGGACGAAGGTGATCGTACTGTTCCTGTTGGGGCTCGGATACTTGTGAGTGGACATTGAGGTCGCGAAAATGTTCTACTGACGAAAAGCAGTGCCAGCGTTTCTTCCATCGTGCGAATGCATTCACTCCCTAGTCTGAACAAATCCGATGATTACACATGTGAGTCGATATTGCTCTGCGGGAGCGGCCGGACACGTGTGTTGGAGACTAATGAGCGGTAAAGACACTGTAATTCCGATTGCGTTCTGGTCTGCGGTCGAGGCTGCAGTGGGGATCCTAGCGGCGAATCTTGCCACCTATCGTCCGTTGTTCTCGTCTCTGGTCGACACGGTGACAGGGTCGGGCAGCGGGTCTGGTGGGCGGTACAGCTCACGCTTCGCAGCGTGGTCCCTGGGACGGAGAGGCCGCGAGCACGGATACATCATGAGCGGCCATGGGCACGATCTCAAGTCGCTGAAGACGGAGGCCAGCACGGAGCCACAGACGACAAACACCGTCTCGGCCGGACTAGAGTTCCCTGGCGTGCGGGGCACAAGCGACGAAGAGCTGGGCATCCTCAAGCAGACAGAGGTCGACGTGACCGTCCACGAGCAGCGACGATCACGAAGCCGGAAAGCGTCGAGGAGCCGCGGATGACAGGGCCGGCAGGCGTCAATAGAAGGGTGGCTATTTTCCGTGCAATCAGCAGCATCGTCGGGGTGCTGACAGCGGCGGGCGAGCCCCTACCCGTGTATATGCAGTTAGCTGGGGGACTAGAGGGGCGATGCCCATACAATATTACGGAGAAATTCTTCTGGCGAGCGTTTCACGTTGATGGAGAGAGGAAGGTGCATGGCCAGCTTCGGGGCCCTAGCTTCATCTCCTTCGGCTGTGGGCCCCGCATTCGGCACGCCACACGCCTCCCTGGCCCGACACGAGATTGAAACCACCACCACTTCACCCCCTCTCTCACCATCACCGCTCCGCTCCGCTCGGAAAAAATCCGCTCAGCTTTTTCCGAACCGCCCAAGCCCGTTCCATGCCCCCGCCCGTCCGGCAATTGCCCGTTGCAGTGTTTCGTCAGGCGGGCACTAATTCCACTTCAGGCACCCTCTCCGCTGTCAATGCCGCCCACGCGGTGCCTGGAAACAATCTGCATCCTCCTGCGTTTGACCAAGATGCCTCCACATGCCAAGCGCATCACCAGGCCAAGCTTCTCTTGTGAAGCTTGACAGCGCTGGAGATGCCGTTTTCCGTCTCCTGGGGAACTTCTGTGCCGAGAACCATGCATCATTGTTTCCTGTACATCGCGTGGTGTCACTTCGGCGCCTCTAACCCGCCACACGGGTGTTCGCCATTCATGCCATGTGTCAGTCTGGTGCCGCCGCCATCCTCCGGGAGTCCTAGGCCCGGCTCCCATCTCGCTAAGAGTGGTGGAAACACAGTCAAGCTTAGAAACAAGCTGCCGCCCAGCTGCCCAATGCGTCCCCCACCCCGGTGCAGATCCAATCTTATCCCTCTAGGCCTTTGTATCACGGAACGAGCACGGCGACAGCCTTCTGGCCTGAGAGGCGGGAAGCGCCAGAACTCAGGCCAGACGTGCCGGTATATAAGACCATCACCAAGATGCCCAGAAGTCTTGTTTCTTCCCCATCATCACATTCATTCCTTCACTTCCTACGCTCTACAGCATCCTCTCTTTCCAATCCTTCATTCGTTGAACGAACCAATCTTTCAAAATGGTCAAGGCCTCCACTCTCCTCCTCGGCGCCGGCGCCGCCCTCGCTGCCGCCGCCCCCACTGAGCTCGCTGAGCGGGCCTCGTGCACCTTCACCGATGCCGCCTCTGCCATCAAGGGCAAGAGCTCCTGCACCAGCATCGTCCTGAACAACATCGCCGTCCCTGCCGGTACTACTCTGGATCTCACCAGCCTGAAGGACGGCACCACCGTCACCTTCCAGGGCACCACCTCCTTCGGCTACAAGGAGTGGAGCGGTCCCCTCATCAGCGTCTCTGGCAGCAACATCAAAGTTGTCGGTGCTTCTGGCCATGTCATTGATGGCAACGGCGCCAAGTGGTGGGACGGCAAGGGCTCCAACGGCGGCAAGACCAAGCCCAAGTTCTTCTATGCCCACAGCCTCAAGGGCACGTCCAGCATCAAGGGCCTGAACGTCAAGAACACCCCCGTCCAGGGCTTCAGCATCAACAGCTCATCTGGGTTGACTTTGGACTCTATCACCATCGACAACTCCGCGGGTGACGTCACGAATGGTGGCCACAACACGGATGCTTTCGGTAAGCAGCAAACTATCTAATCATGATGCGCAACGCTAACAGCCGAACGGATGTGGGATCGAGCACGGGAATCACAATCTCTAACTCTGTCGTGAAGAATCAGGATGACTGCCTTGCTGTCAACTCTGGTAAGTTTTCATCCACCAACAGACACATCATTTCAGAACAACGGCTGACGCGAAGTAAGGCGAAAATATTGTCTTTTCTGGCAATACTTGTTCAGGCGGTCATGGTATTTCAATCGGCTCCGTCGGTGGCCGTTCTGACAACACAGTGAAGAACGTGAAAGTGTCGAACTGTTCGATCAAAGATTCCGATAACGGTATCCGCATCAAGACCGTCTCTGGCGCCACTGGCTCCGTCTCGGGTGTGAGCTACAGCGGTATCACTCTCTCCAACATCGCCAAGTACGGTATCGTCATTGAGCAGGACTACGAGAACGGCTCCCCCACTGGCACTCCTACCACGGGTGTTCCGATCACGGATCTGACTATCTCAAACGCAAGTTTACCATTTTCTTTATTCCAGAGGAAATTCAAAGCTAACATCAATGCTTTATACAGGTCAAGGGCAGCGTCGCTTCCAAGGCCACTGACGTCTACATCCTCTGCGGTAAGGGCAGCTGCTCCAACTGGAAGTGGTCTGGTGTCTCGATCACTGGCGGTCAGAAGAGCTCCAAGTGCTCCAACATCCCCAGCGGATCTGGCGCTTCTTGCTAGATGCTTTCTCCTGTCAATGGAACAATGAAAAACCTCGCTTGAGTGTGGGGTTGGTGACCGATGGGTAGTTTTGGGAGTTGAGCTGGAAATTTTGATCATTCTGTATATACTGCACTTTTTACCTCGCTTCTAATTCAGAGCGCTTTTGCTGCTTGCAGCGCATTATCACACATATATCCTCCTGCATTGTGAAGTAAATATTTGACGAGCCCCTATTCCACCACCATGCCCACCAACCGGGGAAACCCTCCTGCGCCGCATCAACCCACTACACCAGAACCCCACCACCCACAATCCGCAAATTCCCGTTCCATTCCACAACTGACGCGCCGAACGCCACAAAGTATCATGCGCGAGCACGTTCACATCAATGCGAAACTTCCGGGCCGTCCCATCATCAACCACAAAAAAAACTCAAAATAAAAAACGAAATGCCGCCTTGCCAGCCGCTTGATCCGGCGAACCTTCTCGTGAATACGAAAGGGCCGAAAGGGCCAAAAGGTCCGACTAAATTTAGGCATGTCCCGCGTGCGCGAAATCAAGCATCTGTGACAAGCTTTCTCGTTTCGGCGTCGATCAAACACGGAGCTCTGGTTTCTTAAGGGGGTGGCGCGCATCATCTTTGCAGGGGACTATAGGAAGGGGCAGCTGTGCCGAATTCCAGATATTTTTTGCCGTAATTCCGCGTATCAATGCTTCGACGGTCGGAGTTTTGTGGAATGTTGTGAGCTCGAGGGCATCGCCGAATGAGGCAGGTAAGTGGATGGGAGAAGTGTTTGCCGGTGCCCCTCATGCACGGCCTGCTCGCTCTTCTTTGGCAGAGCACATGGACTTCGCTGCACGAACTGCAAACGCTGCACGAACTGCAAACGAGACTGGCTACGGGTTCCAATGCTTCCCCTTTCCCAGCAGTGGATACTTGGAGTAATGGTGCACGCCATGCTTCAATTACCAGGAACGATACAGGATGCTGCGTACAGCGTAGGTGTAGTTTCCTATTACGAACACAGTCATGAGCTACACCTGCCAACATGGGCAACGCCGCTCGCTCAGCTCATACTCTTATTGATCGCAGCCCTTCCTTCTCTTCTTCCTCATCGTCGTCCTCATCCTCTCTCTCAGTTTCACACTCGTTTCCTTCTACTCTCGCTGCATGCCGTGTCAACTTTAGCCATAGCGAGAAAAAGTCAGGCTCATGATCGCGCAACGACTTGGATAACAAGACAACCAAGACGTCGACGGCAAGATATACCACCGCCATGGTCTGTAGAGACATCCTCGGCGGCATCGTATTCGCAGAAATCCACTCCCTCCACTCGGGCACCGCCACGGTCTTCAGAGATATCCCCGGCGGCACCGTCTCCCAAGGACTCGACTATCTCGGCGGCATCGTATTCGCAGGAGTCCAAGTTTGTGGATTGCATCATGCATTGCGTCCCCTACCCGGCCCAACTCTTGCTCGGATCTCGCACGTATACGGTCGCGGAAATCGCCAGCCTGCTAAGCGTTGATGTCGTTGCCGGAGGAATCTACGTCAGTGCCGTCCAAGGCATCCAGAAGAGTACGTTTTCCATCAAGCAGGACGTTTCCGATGGCCTATACACCGGCCAGGCGGATTGTTTTGGCACAAGATGGTACAACTACCAAGGTGTCCTGCTCAGAGGATGCAAGGGTGATAAAAAGCGTGCCCACATGAATGCGGCGAGCTCGCCACCTGATACTACCGTGGATCTCCGAGCCGTGGTGGTCCTTTCGGCAAGTGTCCGCGCTAGCAGGTCGTCTCAGTATGAGCTGCGATGCTCCCACTGCAGTGTTGCAAGATACGAAAACGGTTACGGATTTCGTTACTCTCCGCTCGGCAATAGTGCCTACTCGAGCTATTGGTGTACCCCTTGTTACGGCTACTGGGAGCGATGGAGGATTCCACGACCGGCGACCTTGATCCGCAAGCTCAACACACCGAAGCCTGCATATTGCCGGATGTGTGGCGTACTAACAGATGAAGTTCGGGAATGGTCCTGGATAGACGGACTCATGTAGGCAACATCTCCATTGGTTTTCTCTGGCGACAGGACGGAGGAAGGCTCGTGGTCCAAAGTCAGCAACCCAATGTCCCATGTGTAGTCGGCCACCGAAAGTCAAAAGCAATCCGTGGGTCGGAGACGACGAGTACGACTGGATGTGCAATGCCTGTTACCAAGCCAAGCGCATGGCAGCGAGAAGGATTCCGTCCAAGGCATTAGGGGAATGGGAAGGGAAGAAAGAGACTCCAAAGGGGGACAAGTGTCGCCGCTGCCGGATGCCAGCAAAGAAGGTTAAGAGATGGTATTGGTTGCAAGATACTCATGGTGGTGTAAAATTTGCCACCACCACATGAGTAAGGCATATCCCCGTCGCAAGCCGAAGCGGACATGGCTGCAGATTACCAAGCCCTCGAAATGTCCAGTCTGCAAGAAGGGTGCAGGATCATTTAAGCAATGGCGCTGGATGGTGGAGGAGAAGCGGTGGGTGTGCGAGAGCTGCGCTAACAAGGATAAAAATCGCAAACCTTTCAAGCCGAAGGACACGACAGCTTGGCGACTTCGCCGTGCGCCCGCCCAGGGCATAGTCGCTCGAGTTGCTTGATAATGAAAATGCATTAAGAAAAAAAAAGGGTTTCTCATTGATGTGCCGGTGTCGCCGTAGTGATCTGGGCTTATGGAACACTAGGGAAAAAGGCTCCTGCCATGGGGAGTGGAAGCATTCATCCGGACGTGAATGTTATTTTTTTTTCTTAAACATTTATGTCCGGACGAATGCTTCGACTCCCCATGAAGTTGTGTTTCTGTAAGTCCGAGAGCATGCCGAATGAGGCAGGTGGGTGGATTGGGGAAATGGTTGCCGGTGCCCCTCGTTTTTGGCAGCGGGCAGTGCGCCCGCATTCCGTCGGCGCGTCCGACAGCGACAGGGATATTGCGGGTGCAACGCCGACCACCAGGCATCGCGCGGGGTATGAGGATGGCTTTGGGAGGCCGTCGTTCTCTCTCGAGCACCTTCCTGTTTGTCTGCCCTTGTGCTGAAGAGAAGAATGGCTGCTACAATTGGAAATTTGTTTGACGTCAAGGGCCGCATTGCCCTCGTCACAGGCGGGAGTAATGGAATAGGATTGATGATTGCGAAGGTGTGTAAACTCATTTCTGGCATCTCTTTCTTTTTTCTCAACTTGCAGTTTCCATTATCGTTTCGCGTCTATCAAGATTATGTTGTGTTTCCTATTGTTCTACCCATCGTTTCGCTCACAGTCTATTCCCACAATTCGCCACATCCTTGTCTGAGCACCCAAAAAAGAAAGGGACCAGCCGCGTCAGAGTCCTCTAAGGTGTACTTCGAAGTGTTTCAACCATAAGACAAACATACATTGGGAGTTGAAATATTCGTCTGGATAGAAGCGTCCTTCCAAACTATATAACGTTCACACGCGAACGAGTCTTAACACTCCGCGGTCATGGCATACTGCAGCTTTGAGAACAACTAAGATCAACACCAAAATCATTCAGCGACTACACCTACTGATATCCCTCCCCATAGGGCCTCGTCACCAATGGCGCCCGCGTAATCATCACCGCCCTCCCCACCGACCCCATCGACAGCGCCGTCTCCGAACTCAACGCCCTCGGCGGCCCCAGCGGCGGAACGGCCGAAGGGTAGTCACCCCTCCTCATCCCTCCCCCCTTCCATCCACCCCCAGCTAAACCCCTCCCTAGCTTCCCCTCCGACCTCTCCACCAAACCCGCCATCGCCGCGCTGGCAGCCCACCTGACCGCCACGCTCGCCCTCCCGCACCTCGACATCCTCGTCTCCAACGCCGGCATCCGCCGCGACGCGCGCCAGCCCTGCGACGTGCTGGCGGCCGACCTGCCCACGCTGCAGGCCAGCCTGTGGTCGCACGCGCACGCGGACTGGGCCGCCACGTTCGCCGTCAACACGACCGCGCACTACTTCCTCGTCGTGGCGCTGGCGCAGCTGCTGGCGGCGGGGGCGACGCGGGAGGTCGAGGGGGGGTTGAAGGGGAGCGACGTGGGGTGCGGGTGCGTGGTAATTACGAGTAGCTGCGCGAGCATGCACAACTGCACGAATGTCGATCTGACGAGCTATGCCGCGAGCAAGGCGGCGACGGACCATTTGGTGGCGATACTGGCGGCCAAGTTTGCGAGGTGGTATGTGAGGGTCAATGGGATTAATCCGGGGTGTGAGTTTCTCCGTTTCTCCGTTTCTCTCGTTGAAGACGAACTCTTGCGGCTTGCGGATTGGTTGAGGAGACCGCTGACGTGTGTGCGTAGTCGTTCCGAGCAATATGAACCCGGTGGGTGCCGAGGGGAACATGTTTGCGAACTTGTTCGATAAGGTGCCGGCGAAGAGGGCTGGGAAACTGGAGGATATCTCTGGGACGGTTCTCTATCTTTGCAGTCAAGCCGGAGTGAGTGAATTTTTTCCTTCGTATCGTTTTTCAACACGCTGATCATATGTCCGCAGGCATACGTGGATGGACGCTGTCTCTGTGTCGATGGCGGGAGAGTCTTGGTTGCCAATGGACAGGAATAAATCAATGAGTTTATGGAAGGGGTGATGAAGACATTATTGATATATGCTCGAAACAAAGTTCGAGTGCTAAGGGGTATATTCAGCTACAAAGGCTAGATTCCCAAACTCCAAGTCTATCATCTGCGCATCCAAAAGAACGTAAAACATCATTACCATTGACTCATTAAGTACGTCCTGCGATTCCATTGACAGCAAGTGCCAATGCCGCAACCTCAGTAGAAGGGCTTGCAGCGTCTTGGTCAAAGGTTCCGAACAGGTCCATATACAACACATTCGGATAGCTTGACGAGGTGAAGTTACCGAAAGTCTCAAAGAGTGGCTGATACGCAGTACCCGCGAGCTCAAGGATGGAGTTCATGTCGCCAGGGATAGGAATGCTACCCCAGATGGCATCAACGACACTCTCCGTCAAGGTCCAAGACAAGAGGAAGAATTCATCGTCTGGCGTCTTGCGGTTGTCGACAAGTTTGGTGAGCTGATCAGACGACATATCATTCAACTCGTCTGTGTTGGAATACACGTTGTAGAAGGGAAAGTTGGGGGAATTTGCGACTATGCCCTTGGCAAAGTAGTCACCCAAAGTAATACCACTCGGAAGCTCGGCTACAACAAGTACGCTAGGGCCATCTCCGATGAATTGGTTAAGCGTACGTTGAGAGATGTCTTCTGAAGTAGAGACTCCGGTGGTGTTGAACCGATTGTTCAGGCTAAGAAGTTGATCGAACAAGTGGTTCCACTGGGCTTGGGACAAGTCGGCGTAATCATTGTCCGTGTCCATGGTATGTGAGATATCGAGGATGATGAGCTCATCATACTGGGCAGTAAACGAGTTGATGTTGTTGACGATGTCGCTCAGCGATTGTCCGTTTGCTCCTTGCCATCCGACAATGCCAGTGTCGGAATAATGGCCTGCGTAGAACTTGCCGGAGCTGATTACCGGTCTGATGTCGAACCAGCGGGACCCGGCGGCCAATTGTTCAGCGATATTAAATTTCTGGGTCAAGGTATTGGTATCCCTGACAAGGCCGGTATGGGCGTTGAACTCGCTCATACCTGCATCGTGCGAGCCGGGAACGCAAATGTGACGAAGCTTACGATCACCGAGGATCCCAAGGTTTTGATGCATCCAATCGACGGAGGGGTTGTTTGAGGTAAAGGCATCCTGCTCGCCACCGACGACGAGGTTGACAGCATGGTTATGGTTCCATCCCAGGCTGATGGTGCTCCCAACGGCATTATTCTGAGTCTCAACAGCAGTCAAGTAGACCTCGAGGTTGAAACCGTCGGTGTTTCTGGCCTGGACTTGGAAAGTGGCTGAGGTGCCGTCCATGGAATACACAGCCTCGCCACCGTCGTCGCCCTGATCTTTACCGGGATCTTGGTCCCATTCAACGTAGACTGGAACAGAGGCGCCTGAAGAGGGTAAGCGGATGGTTGTGGGCACGTGACAGGGGTGGTAAACACCAGAAGCAATGGTGGTGGGGAAGGTCCAGGCCTTCATCTGGTAGAAGCTCTGACTGCTGAGAGTCCATGGGTAGGGAGTCCCATTTATTAAGTCAATAAGTCCGCCTGGCGACAGTTAGTGTTGGAGAGGTGGGACGGGATTAGGGGCAGAGACGGAAGGTGTAACATACCCTCGCCCATGATTGATAAAACGACAGACTGCTGCTATTGGGAAGAAGAAGAAGAAGAAGAATTACCCTCGGCAGGACTAGGAATTAGCGACTGCGAATTAAGCGGTGATGCATTCTGCAGGAGGGGGCAAGGCACGACTTTATGTGGTTTGAGCGCATGGTAGTGAGTGAGCTCGTGAACTGGTTTCGGAACAGCCCCGCTGGCTCCAACCAGCTTGTGCATGTTGCCTGAGCTCAGCAGCAGGCAAAGTTGAGCGGTTGGGTAGGCACAGGGACCAATCAGGCGGGGCACATGCGGCCTCGGGATTGGAACAGGCACTTAGACCAGCTGCTATAGAGAAGGTGGTAAGAGAGCGGCCAATAGGCGGGTAGGCGGCAAGGCCGGCGGGAGCATTGATCTGCATCAGCAGGCGCTGCATTTCGGCGCGACGGCTGGGGCTGCCAGGCCCGAGAAGAAAAGGTGAGCGGGCGGCAGGCATGATTGGGCGGCGCGCACCCGCTGCTCGAACATACGAACAAGCCACCATGCCCGCTTTGAGGCGCAGGGAGAGACAGGACACCGCCGCCCACGTGGGGCTGCCAGCGCGTGCTGCCTGACCGCTTGCAGGTGCAGCTGTTCAGGTGTCGAGGCAGCCTGACACCATGCTCGTATGCGGCTCGGGCCTGCTTTAGGTTGATGACGCCCGTGGCTAGGGGCTCCTAGCCCGCCGCCGCCCGCCCAGGGACCGCCCGCCAACGCCACAACGCGTGCAACAACAACCAGCAATCCCTCCCGCTCTCGTCCACCACCGCATCCAACCATTGCTACCGCCCGCCCTTCCCTGCGCCTGCGCTTCGCCGCGTTCGCCACTAGGGCTTCGGCCCGCCAGTCTCAAGCGTGACTGCGCTCCGTTCCCGCGTCCGCCTGCTCCCCCGGTATCGCTCCGCGACGCGTCGCCAGCCTCCCGCTTTGCTTTTGCGACACGCCGCCTCACGCGACAGCGCCGCCCACATTGCACCTTGCCTTCTTTTCGCGTCGCCTCTGCTACACGGCATTGCCTGTGCATCTGTTCGCCATGTCGCGCTTCTCCAGCCCGCCGCTTCCGGGCCTCGAGCCCCCGAGCTCACCCCCGCTGCTTCCGACCACCACCTCTCGCAAGAAGCGCGCCCGCTCTCCGTCGTCGTACGAGACCAATGAATCCTCCCATCACACCTCCAGCGACCCCTTCGTCTTCTCCAGTGACGATGCTCCCGACGACGTCGAGAACTATAACAGCCCAGTGCGCAAGAAGAGACAATACACAGGCACATGGTTCGCACACGGGCACAAGCCAAAATCCGCAAGGCCCCAGCCTAAAGCTGAATTTTCCAGGAACCAAGACAGTGGCGTCTGGCTGCCTAGCGACTCTTCAGATGACTCGCTGATTGAGAAGCTGGCTGCTGCCAGCACCGGCCCACCCCTCTTTGGCCAGGTCGCAAGACCCAGTGAGCCTGAGCCAACTCCGCTGCCTGCCGTGCGCTCGGTGCGTCTTGCAGAACAACCCTCAGCCGAGCAAAGACTCGCCCAAGAAAAGATACACCATTGCGTGGAGGAGGGTAATGAGAGGGTCGATCTATCGTGAGCCCCCTTAGGCGCATTGCAGTTCATACAATTCCTAATCGTGATAGGGGAATGCAATTGCGCTCCATTCCCGACGACCTACTGCCGCAATTGAATCACCTGATTCGCCCTCCGAAGATTGGCCCCGAAGTCCCTTCCGAGGAAGCTTACGAGTCCTTCACCCCATCGCTTCAATTGTACCTGCCTAGAAACCAGCTGCGCACCCTGCCTGGCGCAATCTGGAATCTTGAGAACCTCGGGGTACTCAGTCTGCGCATCAATAAGCTAACCGAGATTTCTCCGGCCATTTCCAACCTCAAGAACTTGAAGGAGTTGAATCTGGCTGGAAATAGACTGCGATGGCTGCCTTGGGAACTTCTCCAGCTTGTGCCGCCAAAGGGGAACTTGACCCGTCTCAGTGTCACGCCAAACCCATTTGTTAAGGGGCTCTGTGCGTATGAAGCATTAGAGTTGCCCACGGACCCCGTGAAGATGCAGCAGCTGGTGAATGAATTCAAGACGGAGCTGGAGGAGGACGATTTCGAGAGCGTGGATCAGAAGGAGCAATTCCTCTGGTCTTTGAGGCTTCATGAGTCAATGCTCCAAAAGATGCGTGAGCACGCCGATATTCCAGAGCTTTCCGAGGACGCATCGACAGCGCCGGTGTCATTCAAGCCGCCGCTCTGGAAGCAAGAATCCGTCTTCATTGCCTCCACAGCGGTAGCCCGCATGGAGTTCGACGGCCGCCTGCAGTCCGGCTCGCCCCAGCGTCCCTCTTCGACCACCTACGAAACCACATCTTTCCCCGTCCCCTCCGTCGGCCACTCTCCCGCAGACGACCTTCCTGCTTCTTCCTCCCGCGTCCCTTCTCTCTTCGAGCTCTCCCTCCGCTCCGCCGCCAAGGCCGTCCCCAACACCGAAATCCTGCGCGACCTGCTCCCCTCCGACACGCCCGCGCCCGTCCTCGACGCCCTCGACGAGGCTTGGCGCGTCCAGCAGAGCGGCGGCCAGCAGTGCTCCGTCTGCAGGAAGGAGTACATCCTGCCGCGCGCCGAGTGGCTCGAGTACTGGCACTACGTGCCGGACTCGCTCGTTTGCTCGGCCGACGACGCGTTTTTGCCGTTTTTGAGGAGGGCGTGTAGTCTTGGGTGCGCGGCGGCGGTGCGGGGTGGGGAGATTTGATGATGTTGACTTGGATTTTTCTTTTCTCCTTAAGGACGGCTTTTGATTGTGATATGGATTTGTAAAGGAGCGGTGTGTAAATCTTTTTAATGCGCAGGCGTTTCGAGGCGGTGGGACACTGTGTTACGGGGGATTTCCATCTTTGGGTAGCCTGGCGTCGGTGGGTTATTCATTTTGTGTCTGTGACACGCGGGTCGAATATTTTTCGTTTTATTGCTGCGCCTGGCATATCTGGCTGCATCTCTGGGATATCTTCCGCGAATTCTTCCTGAGAGCTTTCTGTTTGGCCTGGGTGACTGGATGATTTGCTTGGGTGATGAAAGCTCGGAACGATTCAGGTTCAAGAGGGCAAGCTGTAAATTCTGTGAGCAGTTGACCGTGGTTAGATAGATGTGCATGCAATAGCGGATTCAAGTCGAGTCTGCAGCCCCCGAGGACTGACAGAAGGAACCGGAAGCAGATATAAAAGGTTTGATGAAATCGAGAGTGTTTTCATTGCTTTGCAAGAATGATCCTCTCGGCCCCCGGTTCGGCGAAGTATTGATTTCATTCGAGATCGATGGTTTGAAAAGAAGGCTTACAGCGCTCCCATCGCGCTACGAGGACCCGCCCCAGACCCACACGGTATGCTACCTGGCCTCTCCAACCTACAATCATGACATTGAGTACTGGTGCTGGCTTCAGAGGGTTGCCTCCGCTGTCCGGCAGGGTGAGTGGTTGTATTTGACTCGGCTTCGTTGAGATTAGTTGTCCTTTTTGAGCGGTATTCGAGGAAGCGAAATCTCGAAGAATATGCCTGCTGGCCTGTCATTGATCTGCTGGACGAATAGCGAACGGATTGCAGGTCCATACCTGGAATGGAACGACTTATCTTCCAAATCTCTGTACAAATTCACGAGTTCTTTCTGATCAGATGAGCCGGCCCCGGTTACGGAAGGCGCAAGGACAGAAAATGATACAGTGCTTCTGCTTGACTTGATCAGTAAACCGCGGAAATGGAAATTCTCTGTCGACGAGCTCCAGGACCAACTTTGTAGGACAATACCATCTTGAACGCCCATCGTAAGATCTTCACCTCGTTCTGCTTCCCACAGAATTACAAGATCAAAGTCTTTTTCGGGCAGGCCGTATATGCGTTCTTCCAAGTTTCCGTAGATGCGTCGAAAGATACCAGGCAGCGCGTTATAAATGTCTCCTTTGTATTGTGACTCCCGTCTTGCATCCTATCTTACACATTCTTTGAATAGGCCAAAAGCGTTTGCGTGGGGTTTGTCTAAATTCATGAGAGAATCAGATTCTGACGAAGAATCCCACGGGGTTAGGTAGTTCCCCGTAATTACAGTGCGGGAACATTTGAAAGCCAGTTGCCAGTCCGTGAAAAGAAGCCTTTGAGAGAGTACTGTCTCCGGATATCGTCGTCTTGCACGATGTACAAGCGATCTACCCATAGATACGGCATATTTAGTTTCTCACACACCGTGATGGCATCCAAACCGGTTTTGGGCAAACCGGCGAAGTGCAAAGAATCATCTACACTGAACGCCTCGAGGTTTGATCTGGTGGTTCCCACTTAGTCGTCTTGTCTTCTGCCCCAAACATAGCTCAGAGCGGCAAAAATTGCCTGTTTCGGTGCCCGAATAATGCACTTCCTTCTGATGTCGACCAATTTGAAGTTCTCAGGAAAGTCTTCGGTAGTCACTGATCCATCGTCTGAGTGATGGTGATTCGAATTGCAATCTTCAAGCCAGGCCCTCACTTTTGACCAGTTTATCTGAGCTCCGGTTACTGAATAGGGTGATGCTGGGTCTTTACTTGGCTGTCCCTGCGCACGCGCATAACTCAACAACATACGACATGCGGTCTGTCCCTTGGTGTGAAAAAAAAAATGCAGTCTTCCGATCCGTTGCGATTTTCATATGAATATTCGCATCTTTGATAATCATTCCGTCTTGAGCCCGACCATCAAACGTTTCCGTGATCATCCGGCAGAATTGACAAGCGTAACGTTGCTTTATATGAGACAAAGGACCGAGGTCGATCATGGGAGCAGCTTCCTGCTCCAGACACACGAGTAAGTGGTGAAGCCGAAGATGCTGGCAGAAACTGCAAAGAGAGGCTGAAGCGCGTTGACTCTTCGCCAATGGAATTGTAGACGAGCTGTAGTGACTGCTTTGCCAACGCCCAAATTTGCGGGGAGACTCACCGCAAAATCAAGGGCAGCATCGGGCAATCTCTGGTCGCTGCATTATTTTACACTTTGCCCATCAGGACGATTAAGTTGAGGCTCAACCATGAATCACGTATTCCCCACTCGAGGTGGGGGAACGCATGTATGGGGGCCATGATTCTGCGTACGTACATACACTGGTGAGAGAGACGAAAATTCCCCGAGCAATGCCTCTCGGAAGCGGGCCGAAGCGACATTGTGCTTCAGAGCAGCACGTAAAAGGAAGCTTGTGGACCGGTCGATAAAGACACGCGGTAAGGGGCGGCCCGCAGTTTTAAATAGGGATGTAGCAAGACTAAGATATTCTCCTGGAAGACTACCAGAAACGAAAAGCGGCGCATGCGGCACAGCAGGGAAAGAAGCGAGAAGCCGATTGACAGTTCGCTGATCGGGGCTCCCACATGACGCAAGCTTATTAAGGCCGAGATGGAGAGTCGAGAAGCATCCCGTAAGCACTCCAAGACACGCTGCGATTCAGGAAGTGTACCAAGCTACTGCTCCCACGTGTTCGATAGTCCCCAACGCTCGTGTTGAACGCCTCGTACCGGAGGATATTATTGCGGCATTACGTAGATCCCACGTGCCTCTGGCGGACCAGTGACCCGCATCGGATGTTTTCCACGAAGATCCCGGACAATTGTGAGCGTGCTTCTAAGCCCCCACCGCGTGGACTGCGGCGCAGAAGAGAAAGATGATACGCGCAAGAAGGATGCGCATGCCTGCTCATCGAGATTCCACCTTCTGGCCGGCAAGTAGAGGCCGGCAACGGACGAGGGCGACGAGGGCGAGAAAGCCGCGTGTGAAGTGCAGGATGACAGAAGAGGCTTGCGCCCCGTCAGGAGACTGTTGTATTATTGCCACGTCTAGAAGCGGCTTGCTCGCGACGAAGACGCCACAACCGTGTCGCGGGTGGTGCGACAATATCGCGACTTGCCAGGTACCACCAACACGCCGGCCGGCCGGGCGAACGGCCGTGGCAGCCACACGGGAAAGACGGTTTGACGGTATGTGCAACAAGGGAGATGATCCGCATCAGCGTATGCCGTATTTGAACGATGACAAGAGAAATAGTCGGCTTTTCTTGGCGAGTGGGAACACCAAGACCACCGGCGTGGAAAGACAGATGGAAAAAAAAAGGGTAGCCGATAGCCTCGCGGCAGACTTTCTCTCTCCACACAGCATTCCTGTCTCCGCGGATTCGGGGACACGCACGTAATATATTCGGATGTAACCGACCCAGACCGGCAGTCAGGCCGAAACCGGTTCCTTCGAGCCGTTCCCTCGCCCCTCGCCGTGCCGTTGTGCCCGGCAACCAGGTTATCCCACTCGTGTCTTTTCTGTCTCATAACGACTCCTGGCCCGAGGCGCACCGGCTTGCGCAAGAGAAGGAAAAGAGGGGACCGCGCACCCCTTCCCGCCAAGCGAGGCGGGTGGGGACGCCGCACAACGCCCATTGCGAGCAGGTCCCCATAATTTTTCGCTTTCGACATCAGCTCTCAAACCGATCGAAATGCAGCCTCTTATCAAAGTGAGACGGAGCAACACCAAGAGAGCGAACGACCGCAGGTACAAGCGAGAGGGGATCAGGCAAAGCAAGGGGGGCTGCTGCCACGAGGCAGGCCGGGATCATCCTTCGACACCAAGCTCCTGCGTTTGGAACCTTTTGCTCCTCGACTCGAGACGGGAGAGCCTCGCCAAGCACGGCTTGCATCAGCCGCATCATTGCTCCATCGCCCATCGTGTCGAACGAAAGGGTAAGCGAGAACGTGTGGAGATCTGGCCGGCGATGATGATCCACTGCACTTGGGCTACGCTACTGTTGCGTAGGCTCTTTCTCAATAGCATCGACAGGACTGGCCCCCAAATCATCCCTCAAATGCTTATCCCCCCTTCCCATGACTCGCTCACGACCAATCCCCTTTCCCAGTCCGAATTTCGGACCATCCCCGCCGCCAGCCAACCCGTTCCTGATCTCGACCTTCCCCTTCCTTTCAGATTGCCCTTGCCCCGGTCTTCTTCGCTGCAACGCCGTGGCAATTAGGCAAGGCGCCACCGCAGATCACCGCACCGTTGAGGTTAAGAAGCCAAAAAGTGGGCGAAAGGGGAAAAAAAAGGGGAGACCGCCGCACGACAGATGCCTCATGCGTACGTAGTTCGAAAAAAGGGTCTTCTGTGGCGCTAGGCTGCTCAAACCCGCTGGCATCCGGGAACAAGGACGAAGGGTGGGATGGTCGATTCAAAGCCGAACAAAACACCGCGATTGCCTTTTCTCGCGTATCGGCGTGTGTTGTCTTTGCGCTGCATATAGACCTGCAGGCCGTATTCCCGTCGGGAAACAGCAAAGGGAAGCGACGTACCTGAACCCTGGGAAGAGGGAAAGTGAGGAGGATCTCCCTCTTGGCCGTCCTGCTTGTTGTTGCGTGTGGCCGCGCGTGAAGATCAGGCGTTCAGTGTGCGTTGCGAACTGACTCGAATATACCGCGCCCAAAATGCACGTCGATGTGTAGCTCGAAACTGTAAATCAGTCCTTTTTAACCGGCGATGAAGTAAAAGGCGCTGTCGCACAGAGGGCGCTCATCTAACCCCCCACCGGCGAAGTGACATGTCCGTCAATGGGACAGTTGTTGATTGAGCGCATGAAATGGCGAGATCTAGGTCCAGTTTTTGTTCGCTTCAGCGGTACGCTTTGGGTTGTTCGCCATAGGCCGTGTGGGGAGACAGCTCATTGATATTGGGATATGCTTAGTCGTCGACACAGGTACAGATTAGTAAACTGGCACTGGAACGCTTGTGAGGGAGCCAGAGCATGTTTCGGGCTGGTGGGGAAAGCTTGGGCCCTGGTTGAAAAGTTGATACTACTGTCTGACGACGACGCGCCCCCGGCCGGCTATTCTCTTTTGCCCATGGTCGGAGTGGCCCACGCTTTTCTGACAGGAAACGGTCCGGTCTGTGCCACTGGTTCTAAATCCGTCGGCCAGAATCTTAATCCTTAAGTGGGGTGTAAATCCGTCTCCGTCGGAATCTTCTGCACGTGCGTCGCTGGCGGTCGCTATGTCCGGCTGCTTGGCATATCATAGTATTTGACCCTCATCAAAGGGGTATTAGGTATAAGCTATTGGCTGCTTGGCCATATTGCTGACGTACACGGTCGTAAATGGGTTTTGGAGACGAAGTTGAAGATGATAGCACAAAGGAAAGAAATGGTATCTGATGTCCCACCAAACTGCGCCATAGACGCCCGAACCCCTGTGTACGCATCCTACGTGCACAGATCAAACTCCAACGTGTCCCTCACTGGTTTTCCCCCCCCCCCCCCCCCCCTCACTCTCCCATTAATAGATCCCCTACACAATACTATCGTCGGAGCGCCTCTCGTTATGGTAACGAGGTGGCGCTGTTTCCGTTATGTGCGTCACTTCCACGCTCTTGCTAATGTTCAAAGCTCCCGGTCGTGTTGCTCCGGCAATAATGTTCTCTTCAGATTCGCCGTCGCTTCCATTCCACTTTCCGCCGCCGGTCACGGTTGTTCTTGTGCCGGACCCATCGGGGCGAAGGGTATCCATGCCGTGAGAGTAGCTTGGGCTGCGCACGTATCCTGCCTTTTTCGAGCCGAGTTGGTTGGCGGAACTGCCCCAGTTTGGAGTGAAGCGGCTGGGATTCGTGCGTGGTGTGGAAAGACCAGTCTTGGAGAGAATCTTCTGGAGAAGCGGCCGAAGGGTGGCAACGCAGGCTGCCGTCATACCAACACCCGGCTCAATGGTAGACCAGATTGCAACATCAGTGGTTTCATCTGCAATGAAGATTAGCAAAGTGATACTTTCGTGTGCCTTGAGCGCTTCAGTGACTTACAGAGGAAGTCATCAAGGGTCTTCAAGCTCTTGATGTAGGGAATGCGGACAAGGGTAGCTGTGCTGCCAATGGCTGCGAATCCGAGAATGATAACAACGACCATCTTGGTTCTCTGATTCATATGAAGATCCCACACAATGAATCCCGGTAGAATGCCTTCAGGCAAAGTCAGTCATACATCCAGAAATGGCAAGGTAGAGAGGGAGAGGACGTACCAAACGTCCAATCGGCAAAGGCAGCCAGGGCGCTTGCGGCGTAAGTGATGTTCGCGACCGTCTCTCGCGGCAAGCAGTGCTCGTTGTTGGGTTTGATGGTCCAGAAGGTGTGAATGGGCGTACACTGGAAAATGACGACGAAAAGATAGGCGGCTCCGAAAACGACCGAGGCGCCGTTGATGAAGTAGATGATCAGGATGTGAAGTCTCTTGACAGCAATCCGAAGTAGGAAAAGGCCGATTGCGACTTTGAGTGTTGAAGACGCTATCACGTAGAAGAGTTCACATATATACCAGAACTGCACAAGCGTTAGTGAGGGGTCGAGCGAATGGGTTCAGCACTGAGGCATACATGCAAAGCTTTCTCTACATCCTTTGGATCAAGTTCTGTATTGCGTCTTCCAGTTCCATAGTAGACGCCTCCGAGTTGAGCAACGAGATAGACGGTGAAGCAGCCCAGGGCGAGCATCATGACCCAGTCATCGATGCCCCAGGACTTGATCATGTAGGCGCGAACATAGATGCGGAGGAGGACGACGAGCCAGGCGAGGATGAAGAACGTGGTACCAATGGCCAGCACCTGCTGGCTTCGATCATCCATGGCGACGGGAGCGAATGGTGGAGTAGGTTCTGGCTGGGATCCGAACGAGGGGACGAGGAGCACTTAACCGCGACCTCGCCAAGGCCGGGGAGTGTGATGTCAGGCAGCGGGCAGGGTGAGAGGTTGGGAGGGTAATGGGCCAGACGGGACATATTTGCAGATTGACGTGTCCACGGTCTAGCTTTAGCCTGCGCAGGATGGCTCAGGAGGTAGGGATCTCTGCGGGAAGATGTGTCGCAGGACAGGCGGAGTGGAGCGCAAGAATCCCGCCGTGGCATGCGCCGGCGGGCATTATTGTTGGCAGCGATGACAGGCGACGCATGCAGCAGTTCGCGGCCGGCGCCGTGCCTGGTCACGGTTGGATGAGCAGGCAGTCGACTCACAAGGAAGGCGCTCCGGCGCTTGACAGTTGCTAACCGCTTCCACGCGGGCGCTCTGGGGGGCTCCCAGGCAGGGTCAGACGCAGGGGGCGCTGCAAGATCGTGCGGCGCTGGGCAACGCGGAGATTGGTGTAGGCGACGGCAAGCGGCCAGGCAGAAGGGCCAGAATGGGCAGCGCAGGCCCGGCACTTGCTGACCCGGTGCCCTCGCCCCGGGATCGCCTACTTGCGAAACAGTTAGCCGTGCCTGAAGATTGATAACTTAAAGCTCCGGCCATGCCGGACAGCAGCAGGTGCCCGCTGACATGTGAAGCCGCATGAGCTCGTGTGTGCGCTGACCCGCTGACGCTGCGTCCGCGGGGGCACGGGGTGACTGCTGTGCATCTGGCCGGGGAACAGCCAGCTTTTCGGCTGCTGCGTGACGGTGGTGTGCAGCTGTGATGGTGCGAACGAAGGGCGCCGGTGCCTGGCGCGGCGCGGCAGGCGAATGGCAAACTTTTTCGCGCGTGCTAGCGGCGGGAGCGGGTTTGGGTCCAGATCTCAAACAACAGCATGCCTCATTATGATTCTTGTCCTCGTCAGGCTCTCGCTGCTGTCTCCGCATGCCTTGGAGGCGGGCCACCAGCGCCTCGGTCGCTGGGAGCCGATCCTTGCCGGACTGGACCCAACGCACCCACTCCCCGCTGGGCCGCTGGGCGGACCCAGAGATGATTGTCTTTTGCCGGCCGCGCGTGCCGGAGGGCGCACCAGATGAAGTGCGCGAGAGCCTCATGGAGCGAGGGCGAGGGCGAGGGCGTGTGCACTCAGGTTGTGCAGGAGCTAGCGCGGCGGGCAGTGTTTCTTGCTGCAAGGAACGTGCCCGCGGCTGGGCAGGCGGCGCCGGATGGGGGAAGTCCTCGCTGCCAAACCTCAACGGCCTGCCCCTCAAACCTCCACGCTCGTCCACATGCAGCCATCGCTGCAGCCGTCGCCCTCACAGCCTGCCCGCCCTTCCGCGTGGCGATCCTGCCGAGGTGCTCAGGGCAGGCGCGGCCATCTCCCGCGGCACTCCCGCGTCGAGGCGCCTGCTGTTTCTGTCTCCACGTCTTTTCCTCCCTCTCTGCCAATCGCGTCCGCGCGCCTTTGGGCTGCAAGCGACCGAGTCAGCGCTGGCCGACCGCCAGGCACTCCCACCACCAGTTGCGCCTCTCCCTCGTCGTCATTCACCGCTCAGAGACGATCGCTCTTTCGGTCAATGTCGCTTCGAGTCAGCGCCTCTCTGATTTAAGCACGATCAGCGCCTGGATCCCCGCTGCAGCGCCACACCAACACGAGCAGATCCTCTTGCTCCCTTAGGACCCTGTCCCGTTCTCCTGGATTATTCAACATGCTCTTTGTCAATGCCTTTGACACACAATCTCCACGTCCTCTTTGCGTGAGCTCGGCTTTGCGCGGCTGCCAGAACGCGCCCCAAGGTCAATCGCTGGTGCGCTTGCAGTGGCGCCGCCGGAGCAAACATCGCTGCTTCAGGGCCGCTCGCTTCCTTCGCCCGCCGACTTCTCACACTTGCATTAGGGCGCCACACTCTATAGTAAAAACACCATCCTACGCCAACGCCTCCTACTGCTATTCTTCGGCAATCTTGAAGGAGATTTGACATTCTGAAACGCTCGTAGGTCATTCGCTCAGCGGTCGATCTCGATCTGGCGGTAGTCAGCTACGGGCCTATGTTTCCGAGGACTTCCGTTTGCACCGTGGAATTGCCGCTTTCGGAAAGCTAGACTCTCCAGCTCTGGGTGCGCTTCAATAATAGTGTATGAATTCAAGCTTACGACGTGCAAGCTTGGCGGAAGGCAGTTGCTTGTCGGCTGCGATGCCCATGTAGATGCAGCGTCACTCGAGTAGGGATCCGCTACTCACTGCTGATCAACGCGTAATAGGTGCAACATATTCGGTACTTGCTGATCCCCCAACTTCACTGCTTCTCCTTCCTGTCCCCGTGGCTACCCCGCTCTGCAGGTTGTCGATGAAACAAGGCTATGCGCATTGTTGAGGATAAGACTTTTGCCGACGCGTGACTAGCTGGCCGGCCTACGGTCTTCAGCCTGTGTGAGCATGCATATTTAGCGTACATCTTCGCCATTTTGCTTTTTAGCTTGAGGAAGTTGATACCTATTGCTGAATCCCACCGGATAGCGCAGTTGGGATACCTATAAGGCTGCTATAACACCGGCTTCCAGGGCTGAAACAGTAGTCGCCGTTGCGAATGACATCCTGACCTATAGGCTCTGCAAGAATGATCCCATTTGAGCATCTCGACTTCCTGAAGCGGATCGGAGCATTGCCGGCAAAATGATTAGATTGACCGGACATACTTCCGCAGCACGTTAACCTCCCGAGCCGCAAGGCACGCTGCCACACCTCACGATAGCGCAACGGTGGTAAGGCTAAGTGTCTGCTGTCGTCCTCGTTGAGCCACACCAGCACCAAATCCCACCGGAACACGAACACGATTTTGCGTCGAAAACCCCCATCCTCCACGCCGTCGGTATCTGCATTCCATGTACATGCATAAGTGTACCACAAATGCTCTTCCGAGGTTTCCTCCCAGCAAAAGCCTATAGCGGCTACTCCCGGAGCTTTGACCATTCTCGAGGCTTGGTACAATGCCCATGCAGGAATCTCACGCCCTCGTTCCGCCTTCTGGATTCACGAGCGAGCGACTGTCAGTAACCTTCTTACCGAGCCCGCCTGCGCCTTCAACACGTGCGCGCACAGGACCGCCCCGTGGACGTTGCAACGGTGCGTTGCTTTCTTTCAATTCCGGCCGTCCCTATATTTCTTTTCCCTCTCTGCCGGGATCGACCGGATTGAGCCTCGAAATTTTAACTTTGGGGCTATCGGCGCCCTCGGCTGGAAACAGCTGCGCGAACGCTACATCGGACCGACGAGCGGTGGGTGCAGCATCCGTTCTTGATGAATGCCCTGCAGGCGAATTTCCGGTGAGGTGGACGTGCGGGTAGCTGGATTTGGACCGGGGTGCGCAGTCGAGGGGAACCTTGGCCTCCGCGATAGAGTTCGGGCGCTGCTGGCCGTCAGAAAAATCTTGTTTCTTCTTCTTCTTGCAATCGTGAGCCGAGAGAGCGATGCGGGACAGAGGGAAGTCAACGTTGGATCGTATGTAGCGTGGAGGTCCGGCACGAGGACCGTTGTGGTGGCGCTGGTGCATGAAGGTGATCGTCACTGGTTGGCCATGCGCGCGGGACTGTTGAACTTGAGAGGTGGAAAATTGCGGACTGCGCTATGCGCATAGTGGGTGCATGATGGGAAGGAGGGACATTTGCGAAGGCGAGGCAAGCGCAGTGGGAGGCGGGTGTTGAGTAACGATGTTGGAAGGTTGTAGTCTTGCAGCGTGTTTCGGGCCGCGCTGCGTTCAGCTGAGATTGTGAGTATGCCCATTTTCACCACTGAAGAAAGGAAATTGTCACGTAAATGGAGAGGCAAATGGGGAGGCATTAAATTGAAATTCAGGGTAAAATGGTCACTATTCAACCTGTATGCAACCCTGGACATATGTAGAAGGGGCGTTTTCGTTTGCTCTGGCTGCGGACTCCTCACCTATGACCACCGGACCAGCTCAATCCTTAGTTTCTACCATGACCTCTGCTCTGGGAATTCTTTCCATGATGCGCACCTCAATTCCCATCACGATACCTACCGCAGCCACCACGCTGTGAATCGCCTCCTTATCCTCGGGGGTGAACCTGTTGAGCAATGCAACCGTATGATGACAGCCCATCTTGGGTTTGGGGAGGCTTCAAGAAGTTTTTGAAACTCAGTCCAACTGGATCTTGTTGCCTCATCTGCATGCCAAAGTGAAGCCCGGCGATGAGGTGTCTTTTGCTATCCAAGTTGATTAAAAGACTGCGGGAAGTGAAATACTTCCCCGAATTGAACTCCAGCACTGAGACCGAGAAGCCTGACCTGACGATGCTCATCCACCCTTGGAAATTACCGAAGATGAGGAATTTGCACCTGGCGCATGATACCTTCATATCCAGCGCAACCTTTCAGACGTATCCAAGCTACTTCCTATGCCACTTTCACAACCGACGGCGTAACATCTGTTCACAAATTATCCTCCGCACAAGCGCTTTAAGCATGGCGTAGACCTGTGGGCGCTCGAACCCTCCAAGCTCAGCATTCGGCTTACCAATTCTCAGAGGCCATCATTAAAGCATAAACAAAAGATCCCTACCTTCTCCGCGTGGGGAGTGGAAGCATTCATCCGGACAGCTTTGTCATTAGAAATATGCGACAGTTGCGCCCGGACGAATGCTTCCACTCCCCATGGCTTTCCTTATATGGTCTTCGTATTCGGTGCTGGCCATCGGCTGCAACACCCCCTTGTACGTCTTTCTCCGGCCCACGAATGGAATGCGACCCTGGCGAAATTTGAGGATTTTCCAATGACAACCGCACCCATAGTGCTCTGCAGGCAGTCCAGACAATTCAGAAATGTTTTGAGTGGGAAATGTTCATTAAGCTATGAAGTTCTCCCATCATGTCCTGTTTGAAAAGTGGCCTTGTTTTTCCTTGTTCGCAAAGAAAAGAGAAAGACCCGCAAAGGAGGTTGCAATGTCCCACCATCGGATATTGATTAAGGTTGCGAACCACCAAATGCATTGTCCTCCCACATCCAATCCGATATTATGTCTCGCGACCCTGGAGTTGACCAACACAATACCGGAAGAACCTTTCTGCAATGATGTTTCGTAATCCTCTGCCGTGGCGGACGCTGTAGGTTGTTGTGATGAAAAATGCTTTTATATGCAGAGCGTTCTACTGCAGGACGGTGGTTGGAAGATCGGATTCGGGATGTGCCAAGAGGGGGAAGGGAAGTGAAGTTAGTGCTTTTGATTTTTGCCTTTGATGCAGGCGCAGAGCATTCAACTGCCAAGTTCTAAAGGGCTGCTGCCTAAAGGCGGACAGCGGACAATACCGAAGTACCGTCTTAGCGAATCTCACCTAAAGTGACAGTCATGTTGACATCTTTGCTTTCAGGCGCGGAGGGGAAAACTACCTACAGTTAAGTGGTCTTCACTAATAGTGAGAGCAGACGTGGGTCTGCCTCGAGAGAAGCTGCTTAGGGCGCAGGTGAGCCACTGGAGAGGAGGAGGGTGTGTGCAGCAGAGGCTGTGAGGGCGAGGGTGCGCTGAGGGCGCAAAAGTGGGGAGGTCGCCCGGAGGCGACCAGAACGAGAGCGCGAAAAGAACCACCAGTCGCGGAGGGTTTGGAAATTGTTGATGGTGGTAGGTGGAGGGAAAGAGAGGAAGAAGAGCGAAGAGAGGCCTTTTATGTTTGTGGGCGGTGCAGCTGCGGCGCTAGCTCGAAGAGGAAAATCATTCACACTGGGAAGGCACAGCAGGTGCAACTGATCGGCGCAACCCCGGACCCCGCATCACGTGGACCCTTGGACCCTTGGACCCTGCCGCGATGCATGGAACCAACGACCATCATCCATAATTGTCTTCAGTAGATGTTCTTTTACAGCGAGCCTTTATCTGGTTTGTTGTAGTGCTTCGCGCAAAGACGTACGCGATTTTCTCGCACCGGATGGGTGGCGCGAAACTGCTTTATTGCCAGTCGACTGCCAAAGACAACAATGCCCAAAGCATCTAATAATCGAACTGGATAAACAGACACAGTATTTCATTATCCGGGGCACTGGTTCTGTTCGTGCTGAACGTCGGCTGCGAGAGGACGTGTGCTGGGGCGTGGGTTAGACCTGGTGTTGGCGTGGCGTGGCCAGACCCCTCCACCACCTCCTTCATAATTTCGAGTATATATTCTATTGCAGCGACGACTTCTCTCGCCGCTTTGCGGCATTTGGTCAACATTGAAACGATACAGAGAAGATTAGCATGGCCCCTGCACTAAGGATGACACGCTATACAAAGAGAAGCTACCAGTTTTTTTTGCAGGTTGAGAGTTCGACCCCCGTTGCGACCACGCACGCGTAACGCCCGCGCTTATTTCGCTTTGCCACCTTAACACTGGCCGCTACACTCCTCCGGAGTAGTTTTCTCAAGTGCGGGTTCTATTAGCGCAAAACGGGGAACTGATTGATTTGCTTGATCCTCTTTACTCGATTTTTTCCCTTACGCCTAGAATCTTTGTTGGCCTTCGCTTGATGTAAGTTAATTTCAGTGCGAGAGAATCGCTGGTTGTAAGAACGATACCCTCGAAATGTGCTGTTGGGTAATAAATCCCACTGCAGCCCTCAAGGGTGGCACCCAATACATGGAGAAGTTGCCAATTTAATCTCTCCGCCGACACGCGCACACAAAATACTGCAAGGCTTCTATTTGCGATTTTATTCCACTTGTTTTCCTTGCCAACGTACGCGGTTTTCGATTTCATTCTTGCCCAGCTCAGAAATGACTCGGCTTGCCACTTTGCTTTGTCAGCATTTACGCCGCGCCCACAAGTGCGCCGGAATCGCGGATCCTTAATCTTCAACTTCACACAACATGCCGAGTGAACCGCGCGTATCGGGGAGAGGTAGTCGCCGAGTGCCAACCTGCACTGTGTGCGACCGTGTGTTTGCGCGCAGTGAGCACCTGCAGCGTCACCTCAGAACCCGTGCGTTTCCCCCGCGTCCCTTTGCCGCGCGAGCGCTGTAGCCGACTAAACCGAGGCCGCGTGTAGATACCAAAGAGAAACCATACTCGTGCCATTGCGGGCGCTCCTTCACCCGCCGTGACTTGCTCACCCGGCATGAGCGCTTTACCACGATACGTCACCCCCGGATGATGGCGCTCAAGTCAGACGCGACTCAGAAACCAGACCGGGCCATGTGTCTGAACCCAGTTCCTTGTTGACTACACCAGACGCCCACAGTTCTCTGGCTTTACCAGCACCAGGCTTGTCAAGTGGTAATCATCAAGACGCGACCCCACACACCACCCTTGAGCCATGGAACTCAACATCTCAGCCGGACATAAATCCTTCGCAACCATCCGATCCCGCCTCTGAGGTTCATGGATTCGATGGCATGATGCTTGACTTCTCAGCTTTCATGAATACCGTAGGACTCGACTTCGATCTTGGCATTATTTCCCAGCCTCTTTGGAGCAACCAGCTGGGACATGATTCGACCGCAGGTGCGACTGTACCTGGCTTTGGATCTCCTTTAGTATTAGAGAATCAGGATGCCAAGCAGCGTCGGATACCTGATTCCTCCATCGGAGATGGTGAAGTGCCCGACGCCGAATCCGTCTCCATTCATACTGACGTATGTATTGCCAGATGATTTCCATGAACTCAAGCCGCTGTCCAATCCATGGCAGATTACCGAGCAACAAAGAAGCCAGTTCCAGCGCACGTTGAACACATTCAAGGATGTGCTTGGGAGCTTCTCACTACCGTCCAGACTTTCCTTGGCACGTTATATCGCTGGTTACGTGGACGGCTTCAGCAACCATCACTCTTTCATCCACATACCAACGTTCAGTATTACAGCACATTCGAGAGCCCCAGAACTTTCTCTTGCATTTCTCGCTATCGGCGCACAGTATCGGTACGAAAAACGGAATTCACTCATGCTCTACAACGCATCGAGGTCGATCCTCCTTGAGCGTATTCGAAGACGAGATCCACCACCGGAAACATCAAATGAAGGAGGCGAAAACAGCCACAGGAACCCTTTTAACCGTATGCAGCCTACACGTATGGAGATTGTGCGGACACTGCTTCTACTCATAACGTTCTCGGCTTGGCGAAAAGATCAATCTCTCGTCCGTGAATCTTTCGAATACCAAGGACTGGTTACTAGATACATCAGAGAAGAGGGCCTTTCCGAAAGCAATCGGGATGCGGGAGATGACTGGATAGAATGGTCTGTGTCTGAGGCTGACCGGCGCACGAAATTATCTGTTTTCTGCCTCCTTAACCTGCAGACACTGGCGTACAACCTTCCTCCGGCAATCCTGAGCAACGAAATCGACTTGAAATTACCATGCTCATGTGAAGAGTGGTTTGCCCGCGGACCTTTGGAGTGGCAAGAGGCAAGAAAGCAAGCACCCAAGACTTTTCCCTTCAAGGAAGCTTTGAACATTCTGCTCCGAAGCTCGAAACAGCCCGCAGCACAACCGCTTCCTGTTACTTCTCCCATGGGAAATTTCATCTTGATCCAAGCAATCATTCAGCGAATATACATCACCTACCAGCTTTCTATGGAGCCAGAAGAGAAACCGTTCCAAGACAAAGATTTAAGCGACTTCGAGGAAGCGCTTGACCGCTGGAGAGCAGGATGGCAGAAGGCACCAGAATCAATACTGGATCTGAAGAACGCCAAAGGATCACTGTCGTTCGCCTCGACCTCTCTCTTGGGCCTCGCTCATGTCCGGCTGCACTACGAGCTTGGCCGAGGACGACAGCTGCAGAGTGGAGATCCGGACGTAGTTGCGACGGCGGCGTTCGAAGCTCCCTTGCCACAGCGGTCCCCACGGTTACTGCAGGCGCTGCTGCACTCTGCTCACTCGCTGAATATCCCGGTCCAGCTTGGCGTGGATTATTTGACGAAGTGTCAAGCGTTCTTCTGGGGCGTTCAACATTCGCTCTGTAGCTTTGAATGCGGCATATTTCTGAGCAAGTGGTTGTATAGACTTGCGAGCAGCTGTTCCTCACAGCCATTGACAGGTCGGTGTGCATGACTTTGCGCATGACTATAATCCTACTGACATCTTCTGATTCAAGAACTCGAACAGCAAATTGTCCGGTGGATCGACAGCATCCTACAAGAAGCCAAGACATCCTTGGACCAGGCGGACGAGATCATGTACACTGGAGATGAGACGCCGAGCGGCCGATCGCAAATAAGCATGGATCTTTACCATCTAAGCATAGCGGTCGTCAGGGTCTTTGCTCACATGTTCAAGCGAAGTAACACTACCTGGCCTGTTGTGGAAGTAATCGGGCAAAGCCTTGAACAGTACGCAGACCTGCTGCAGGATAGCGGCGGACCGCGGTAGTTTAGGTGGAAATGATGAAGCTACTGAACGGGATATTACAGAGGGGTAGACCTAGCAGGATCCTGTCGCGGACAACACCTGGTCCGGCCGAAAGCTCCAGATTTGAACTTCACGTGTTGATTTCTTCCAAACCACTGCTACCATTCGGCTCGTTATTCCAGTTCCATCCAATCGACTGAGGTAATTGCCCCTGCCTGAGTCGTGGAGAGCATGCTGCAGACCGAGGCGACAGCACTTAACTTCATTCGGGCCGACGAGCAACTCTGCGAGCATTCTGACCGGTGAAGACGTTCGGTTGCCTTCGTGCTAGTTTACTCATCTCACTTGTGTCATTGTTGCTGGCGCTTCAGCACTGGAGGTATGGTTGGTTTGAAGCTCCATGCAAAAGCTGAAGATTGCCTACATGTCGAAGCCAGACTTTGAGGGTATTCTGAGATCCCGAATCTTAGTCACCTATTGCATAGCGAATCAATGTTCCTTTTTGATCATGAAAGATATCATTTCAAAGCTTCCCCCAAAGATCCGCAAACGGACCCAGACAACACAGTGCACACCGTTTCCTACGACATGAGCTTCTTTGCATCCATTACCAGAACGGCGGCCGGAACCTCTTCGGTTGATGCTCTCCATTAATGCAGATCAGTGTCGGCTTTGCTACCGATGTCTGTGGGAGAAGTCCGTAGATCTTGGCTTGCCTGGTTGCAGCCTTTTGATCCTCGCTCCCTTGTCACCATTCCATTGGCCACACGCGGTACTCAGCATGCAGGCGCTCTTTTAGGCGCCCGGAAAGCATAGGTGCAAGTATTATTTCCCACACAACCCTCTCGCACAAATCTTGTAGCGTCTATTATCTCGATCTCTCACTTTCTCAAATCGCTTTGTGTGTGTTCTTCCATAGCATTATGTCCACCAGTTCAACGCTCGAAAATGAGATAGACTCGAAAAACGATGCGGCCAATACGCCATCCGCCATGTCTCTGGCCATGATGGCCTTCCTGGGGATCGCCACCTTCAACGCCGGGCAGCTACTTCTGCTTGTCTTGATCACTTTCAAACGATACAGCGGACTTTACTTCTGGAGTGTCCTTACAGCAGCTGGTGGGATTCCCATGTACTGCGTTGGCTTCGTCCTCAAGTTCTTCGTTGGGAAAAATGTCACCAACATGAATTACATCGGAACGGCTGTCGTGACCCTGGGCTGGGTTCCCATGGTTACCGGGCAGTCACTGGCGCTGTATTCTCGTCTCAACCTCGTAGTACACGACCACCGCAAGCTTCGCTGGATCCTATACATGATTTTGGTCGATGCGTTTGTATTCCACGGCACGACAAGCGCCTTTGGACTCGTCGGGGAAGCCTCGATGAAAATGGCGAAGGTCTACTTCATCTTCGAGAAGATGGAGCTGGTAGCATTTTCAATCCAGGAGATCATCATCTCCAGTCTCTACATCTACGAGACTTACAGATTTCTGCGTCCCACGAATGCTGCGCAGGAGAAGGGAATCATCGCTGTCAAAAAGAATCTCATCTACGTCAACCTCGTGGCCATTTGTTTGGATGTTTCCCTCATCAGCATAGAGATGGCCGGCCAATACAAGATCCAGACGACCTTCAAAGCGT
This sequence comes from Botryosphaeria dothidea, assembly GCA_011503125.2. NCBI lineage: Eukaryota > Fungi > Ascomycota > Dothideomycetes > Botryosphaeriales > Botryosphaeriaceae > Botryosphaeria > Botryosphaeria dothidea. Next base: position 1,478,914 of record WWBZ02000007.1, read on the forward strand.
TGGTCTACAGCGTCAAGCTCGGCCTCGAGTTCAGCGTCCTCAATACCCTGCGCCGCGCCACGAAAGGTCCGAGGGGCCGCATCTCCAACGATTCACGATGTGCATGTTCCTACCGCTCCGGTCACACGATGGAATCGTTCCGCGGGACGCAAAAGACCAGCACTGGCAACACGGAACATCCGAGCAGCTTCTCAAGCGTCAGCAAAGGCGACAGTACCGGCATGTGGGAAATGACCGACGCTAACATCATGAAGACTACAGAGGTTTGCGTCAGGCTGAGCGCCGTCGAGGAAATCGGCACGGGATCGGGAAAGCAGGAGGAACACGGAGCTGCGTCGAATTCGACCTCCAATGTGCCATAGGATCTCGCTGCTACACCATCGCAAGACTCCGGCAGGCAGTGCGATCCTCTGTGCTGTCAGAACTCGTGTGGTTCAGCACCCATGCTCGGCAGTGTCCAAATCTTCTCAACGACGGTACGGCCCGATTTTGCACCTGATGTCAACACGGGTGACATGGGGTTTCCTAGTGCAGGCCCTGATTAAGCTTCATGGCACAGTTTTGGACCTCCAGAAAAGTGCCGAATGCCGAAACTTTCGGTTCCCGAAGGGGGTTCGACTTACCTGGCCAATCGGAACGTCGCCTTCGTGTTCATGATCTCGGAAAGAGAAGCTTGAGAGCGGAGCAAGTACCCGTAATACGCTTTACGACCGGAAATTCCGGTGAAAAGAGAACCATGACCTAATACACTGTCCAGTCTAATCGCGAGGGAGGTGAAGGATCCGACACCATCTTCTCTGCCTGTCTCGCAGGTCGTCGATGAATTTGCCGGCAAGGGCTATGCACCCATTGAGTTAGTACATCTCTTAGAAGACATGTGTTGCATCTCAATGGAGGAAGAAGAAGAAACATAAACCTACATTGAAAGTGAAGTCTCGCTAGAATGCTTGCTCATGTAAGCGTAACTTGCGGCAGGCCCCACTAGCTGATCCCAATAGCAAGGGGTATATCCCCAAACACTTCAGCCCCAAACGGGATCTTCGAATAATATTGTAGATCTTATGTAGTAAATATTCAGCATGGAGGGTGCCTTGTAACAAGTGCACATGTTGATTATCACAAAAGACCTCATCAATGGTTTCCTCCAAGGCTGCTCATGTCAGTTGTCCTGCGAAGCTTCCTGATCATGTCATTTTTTGAAGTTACAATCAGACCATTCATCGGGACCGAGCCAAGGTCAATGCGGAAGAGCCGGGGAAGAGGAAGATATCATCCGCTGCGTCATGATGGTTTCGAAGCCAGACGGCGACCCCCACGCCACCCCGGGATTCGAGGCAGGGACGTGCGCTTCCGCGCGAAAGTGGTTCATGCAAATGGTGTTTTGAAACCCGGTTCGAGCCAATTGGGTAAATGTTTAACGCTTCGGCATAGTACGTGCACTCTGAATCTGTCAGCTTCCGTTTCCAGCAGGGGACTCAACCGCGACCGTAGCGAAACGCTGACGCGGAGACGGAAACAAATGTTTAAAAACGAAATCTGCCGGTCCACTTCGGGGCCGGCGTCGTCAACGTGCGTTACGCCTGAGACGCACCAGCTAAGCAACATCATGCACTGACTGCGCCGCCACTTCTCCGGACCAGAACCCGCTCGTCGTTGAAATTCGGACAATTTCTCTAAAAGATTGGGATGAGCGGAAACCTCACTTACCGTCTCGATATCCATTCACCTCGACTCCATATTCTTTTTCTCCCCACAACCAGCAACATGCCGTTCGCTTCCTTCCCAAAACGGCGAGGCGAGATGTTCGTCGCCGTCTGCACCACACCAAAGGCCTCACCCTCGCCGACTCGACCTCATAAAACGTGGTCATTCCTAGGTTCCCCAGACTGTACCACTCCGCCTCCGGAAGAACTGCTGGAGAAATATTACAACGAAACTCCTCCTACCTGCGATCCTTTCTCGGACCACCACCTCTCAGACGAGCCGCTATACGAAGAGCCATACCCGGAATACCCCTCCGCAGAAGAGCCATACCTCTCAAGATCCCACCTCCAGGGCCCTCCATCAACAACCACCTGCCCCTACCCCGAAGACCCCTTCGCACTCCTCAACAACCGCCCACCAGTCTCCTCCGCCTTCAGCCCCCTCAGCACCCCCAGCCCACCACCCTCGGTGGAAGCCCCCTTCCCCGACCGCATCGCCATCATCAACCTCAACAACAACAACAACGACCAAAGCCTCCACCTCGCCAACCACCTCTCCGCGCACTTCCCCACCCTCCTCTACACCCCTTCCCCGTCCTCCCACCACCACCACCATGCCGCGGGCCATCCCCTCCTCACCACCACCTCCAACCCCGCCCTCCTCTCCCGCGCCGACTACCTCATCCTCCCCGCCTCCGCCTACACCACGGCTCCGCTCCGCCGCGCCGTCGCTGTCATCGCGGCCCACGTGCGGCCCGGCGCGACCGTCATCGTCGAGTCGAGCGGCTCCGCCCTGCCCGTGGGGACGACGCGCGCGCTGCTGGGCGGCTTGCACGCGCGGCGGGGGATGCTGGGCGGGGTGGTGGTGAGGGGGGCGAAGGCGGGGGCGGAGGCGGCGGTGGCGGCGGGGCTGTGCCACGCGTCGCTGGCGGCGGTGGTGGGGCTGTATGGGCGGGTGTGTCCGGCGGTGCTGGCGGTGGCGGGTGTGGAGGTGGCGGAGAGGGTTGGCGGGGCGAGGGGAGGAGGGGGAAGGGGGTTTCACGGGTGGTAGAGAAAGAGGGGAGGGAAAGAAGAAGGAGGGGAGATGAGGGACGGGGGAGAGATTGTTCTTGTGTAAATCATTTACCGCTCCGCAGGACTTCGGAGCTTGTATATATCGTCAATCTTGGCGTTTTGAGGGGGTTTGCATGGGAGGGGAACTCTGGTGTGATACCGATATACCATTTATGACCTTTGAAGTCCAGGAAAAGGAAACCTTGGCGAGGACAAGTTTAGCCGTGAAAAATGAGGCCGTTGGGGTTTGATTAAATTTCGTATATTGTGGTATTTTTTTTCGTCCTTTCAGTATGAGTGCTACGTGCCAGTACGTCTCCTGTTCACCGATTATTACAATACAAATAGTACATCGAATTCGCCGTCGAACGCTGGCAACATAACGAAAATCCATGCAAAGCAGTAAACACCCTATTATGTCAGTCAGCGCCTCCAATTCACCAAAGAACCCAGAAAGGACCAGTCGAAGCACACATTGTGAATTTCGGTAATTCGTCCATACGGTTACAGTATTCGTACAGATAACGTGTATTACATGGTGGACATATGCGTCCTGGTGAAAAAAATTCCAAATATTTCAGTGGAGTTCGCCAAAACATCTCATCCCAAGTGAGCTGATTGAAGTAGCCTCCCCGGACAAAGATATCCAGCGGTAGATGAGCCAGAGGGGAAATTCAACCATGGCTGTCATCGAGAGCGGGAGGTAATGAGACTCTTGCCTAGAGTCCCCAATCCTCCTTCAGCATTTGGATCCATTGCTTGTAATGGACATGTTCGCCGTCCAGGAGAACATGGTCCTTCGGAATTTCGTGTGGAGCCGGTCCATTGGTCTTGAAGAAGTCGTGGATGGGGCTGCAGCCGCGGACCTTCAAGGTCGTTTCTTCCAGGTCCTTGTGGCAGGAATCGCACAGGTCGACCTTGCAGTACCTGCAGGTCTGGAAGTGGCCCCACGTAAGCTCCGTCTCGCAGGTCTCGCAAGGGCCATAAGTCTGTGCCTTGGCGGAGCGGTTCTCGCTGTCGTTTTCGGCGCCCAGGCCGTAGTGGTGTTGCAAGAATAGAGACATCGCTCTTGTTGCATTCTCGTCACCTTCGACGTGGCCCTCCCAGTTGTCGGCAGCCGTCATGAGCGTCTCGGCCAGGAGAAGGAAACCGCTCTCGGCATTGGAAGGATTCCTGCCCTCCAGCTTTCCGACAGCGCACTTGGCATTGAACCTGAAGTTCTCCAGTGCCCTGTCGCTGTCGTCGTATATTTGGTGCCAGGCCGTAAGCATCAATGATGAGCAATGGGCATACCACCACATGTTCGTAACGGGGTCCGCGCCCCTTCCGGCTGCCTCTTCGAGCTTCTTGGCATATTTCGATGGGTCCTCGCCGGAAATGTGAGCCTCCAGAGCCTTGGTAAAGTAGATGTTGCAGAGTGATCTTGTCGCATTGGTCCTCGCCCGGTAGACAATGGAATCGCTGTCACCGTTCGCCGAGTCGCCGAGTACTTTCCTCCAGAGCTTGATGGCCTGCTTATCCTTGTGGTCTTCCCAGTAGAGTTGAGCCAGCTGTTCCCGCAAAATAGGAAGGTAGATGCGGCCTTCGGTCAGCTCCACTTCACTCAAGCAGTTCTCCAGCATCCGCGTCAAAACCACCTTGGTCAATTTCACGGCAGAATCATCTCCGTTGGCCTTGGGCTTCGGAAGATACCTCTGGAACAACTTCCAGTCTGACCTTCCATTGATGATGTAGGCTTCGATCACCCTCTGCAGAACATTTCCTTGCTTGTTGTTAGGGAAAAGGCGAGGCACAGTGATCTTCTGGTCAGAGCCCTTGGGAATGACAGAGTCCTCTCTGGTGTGGGAAGGCTCCGGAGCATCGGTGGTGTGAGATGATGCGTCATCGTCCAGGTCCGTCGCCGTGGCAGAGGCTGCTTCCGAGTGCGTATCATCGTCCTTGGTCAAAACAACTGGAGGATCGACGGGCACAACTTCCGTTGATTGAACAACAGACTCCGTGGGTGCGTCATCCTCAGTCTGTGTAACCGGAATTTCGGGGATGATTTCCTCCGGCGACACGACCACGCTCTTCTCCTCGACAATGGTGACTGCTTCTTCGGTAGGGGAAACGGGAACAGTAGAGGTCTCGGCCGGCGAAACCTCTTCCTTGGTAGTCGTCTGGGCCGTAAGTGTCTCCGTAGAAATCTCATCCTTGAGGGGAACAACAGGTTCTTCCGATGACAAATCCTCTTTCACAGGCTCTTCAACTGCAGGCGAGGTGCTTTCCTCGACGGGAAGCTCGGTCCTCGTCGAGGTTGCAGAGGTTTCGATGGGTGATTCTTCCTCGGTAGGGCTGGCTGATGCCTTATTCCGTGTTTCGGCCTTCTCGGGAATAGCAGGAGGTTCGTCGGACGGCAGTTCCTCTCTTGGCTTCTCCTCGGCTGGGGTGAAAAATAGTTCGGTGTTCTCGGTCGTGGCAGTGCGAGGGACATCCACATGTAAATCTTCCTTGGCTGGTGAGGTAGGTGTCCTAGGGATGTAATCATCCTCTGCGGCCTTGGTCGAAGTGTCATGCTCTTCAGCGTCCGTGGTAATTTCCGCAGTAGTCGGAACAGCAGCTTCCTGGGCAGGTGCATCATCCGCTTCAACGTTCTTCTCTGATGGAGAAGCAGAGACCTCGGCAGGTAGCTTCTCGTCGGCGGGCTTCTCGGTGGTGTCGACGGGAGCACTCTCGGCGACTGACTGCTCCTTTACATGCTCTGCAGCTGCAGGAGCGGCGTCGGTCTCGGCGGGCAATTGGTCCTTCGCGGTGTCTCCACTCAGCGGAGCAACTGTCTCAGGTTTTTGCTTTTCCTCCGTGATCACTTCCGCTTCAGTCGAGGCAGCAGCCGGCTTTTCGGCGGGTAAATGGTCCTTTGTGGCCTCCTCGCTTGTCGGAGTCTCAGGCTTCTCCGTGGATAAATCCTGCCCACCACTCTCCTCGCCTGCCTTCACAGCCTTGCTTGCGCCATTCTGCTCCTCCTTCCTGACCTTTCCACTCGAGGTCACACCAGATCTGTCCGACTTTCTCGGGAACCTGCTTCGCGGGCTTGACTGGAAGGTCCGACTCGGGCTCATCCTTGGGTCCACAGCAGAAAAATCGCCGCATGCCTCGACGCTTGGGCGGCATGTTTGTTCAAGACAAGAGGTTGGGGTAGCAGCAGGTAGTCCGACAGGGGGACGAGGGATTGCGCCGTTTTTCAACTTCTTGGATTGCGGGCAGCGCTTTGACCCCCCACTGCGCTCTGTCCGTATATGCCAATATGAATGCCCCACCAAGCGTCCGATGCGTAAGCGTTGCCGCCGCCGCGTCTCGAGAGAATCCTTAAAAGCGGTGTGGATTGGGTGTAGATCCGGGTACCTGAATCGGTCCCCGCATAAAACTTTGCTTCCCGATCCAATGACGAGAAGTTGAGAGGGTCGGGGCTTGGGGCTGAGCTCGCTGCGGTTATGATTTCCCACAAAACCGATGTCGGTCCGCGCAACCAGAGGGACCAAAGACGTTCAAGCGAGTAAGGCCAATAAGTTTGCGGCGAAGTTGCTCGGGAGGACCTGGGCTGGACCCTCCCGCGGTAGCTCCGACGTGGAGGTCGACTTAGTCAGCGTAATGATTGGGTGCGTGGGCTCCGCGTGCTGCCACCGGTCAGTGGTCGGGCCGGGCAATCGCAATACTGGGCTGATTGCGAAGGAGTCTGTCTTGTGACCCTCGGCACGGACTGAACAGACGACTTTCGACGTGATATGTACCTACTATGATGCTTCAGACCCCAGGTCACACGGCCGTATCAAGGACTCGAAGCCCGCAACCTAGCAGCAAGAAAACGTGAGGTGCAGACAGGAACGGCCAAGACATACGAAATCAAACAATGCACGACTGAGACGGAGGTAATAAAGATTCTATGTCAAAAGGATAGCTACAGGTAATATGCATCTTCTCATTAAGGTGTTTCAATGCCGTCTTAAGGGGGGTCGTCATCCAATTCATCAAGGGTACTCTCGTGTCAAGTCATGAGTTCGTCGGCCGTCGCCTTCCTTCGGCTTTGTTCTTTTGGTATTTTGTCTTTTCGGAGTGGTAGTGCAGGTCTGAAGTCGCGGGTATAAAGAGTATAATCGCTTTTCCGTCTCGACCATTGGCTAACAGAGGCGCGGACGCGGAGCTGCAGGCTGCATCCTAGGATGAAGGTGACGTGCAACCTGGGGCCCATGGTTGATCGGTGGTTGGAGAAGGGGGTTTGGTGGCACGCGGCTCTGGCGCGCGCGACAACCTCCTGAAGGAGAGGATATGTGTCCTCCCGGCGGGATGCCGAACGTCCAGAATGAATCGGCTCCTCGAAGAGAAGCACGAGCGATCAGGAAATGAATACGCTCCGGATTACGTGCAGCGGATGGGGGGTGTGGGCGCTGGGTGACCTTGCGCATTGGCATGCCGGCCGTCGGTGGCCCCTCCGACATCATCTCCTGTCGGGCACCTCATTGTTTGGGGGGCTCCGGCCTCAAATGAAGTGTTTGGCCAGGCTCGCAAGACTCATCAAGCTGCCGAGGTTCAAGCCGTCGCTGCCTCCTCCGTAGTCATTGCCGTACCCGGAGCTGCCATAATATCCGCCAGAGTAGCTCCTGGCACCATAGCCGTTAAAGCTCCCACCAAGGCTCCCACCACCGAGCGCGCTTGTTCAGGGCGCGCGGCAGGCTGATGCCAAACTGTCGCAGAACGCCGTGCAGAGCACCGCTGCTCAACAGAGGCATGACGACCATGAAGAACAGCTTGACTGGGTGGCGGCGCGCATAGATGTAGAGCTCGCGCAAAAGCTGCTTGATCTTGTAGAGCAGGCGAATTGATGTAGCCGTCCGCGCGGGCGGCGCTTGTAGTAGGAGGAATGCGAATGCGACGAGTAGGTGCTGCCGGCGCGACCCCAGCTCGGCTTCGAGTAGTAGCCGCCGGAGGAGCTGTAAGGCGAGCGCGAGGGCCCGAACCAACCCATTGTCGGAGCGCGCTGTCTCGTGGTCGGGTAGTGATAGAAGGTCGAGGTGGAGCGCACGTCACTGGGGGAGTGGCGGCTGAGCGGGACGTGCAGGTAGTCGTTGCGGCGGTGTGGGTGCTTGCGGACGATTCCACGAGGGCGTGAGACAATCATCGAGGAGATCAGAGCGAGAGAACAATACCTATACGAGGAGGATGTGCGCGGATGCAGCGGGAACCGGTTTGCGCTCGGACAGCTTCGTTCTCTTGTAGGGCTTTGCAGCAGCTGTGAGTGATGGAGACGGACCGAACGGGACGCACAGATTTCTGCGCGGCAAGTGGGGACGCTCCAGCTGTCAGTGCATTTGGCACCAAACCGACGACGTGCAGCTTTTCCGGTCAGACAAGTCTGGAAACGCGACCGGTGACTGGCGCGGTGCAAGCGCAGGGAGTCGGGTTGCAGTGGTGAAGAAGGGTCGCGCACGGACACTGGCTCGAGGCCGCGAGGGGCCTTTTTGCAGCTTGGCCGTGCAGTGTTCGCTGACCGCAAGTTGGAGGCTGGGGGGCGGCCGGTTTGCGAGCCAGTGGCAGCCCAGCTAGGCCGTAGGCGGCTTGAAGCTTATGCAGGTCGTGAAGGTTCGCAGGGCAGATCACCACGCGTTCCGCACGCCAATCGCGCGTCGCTCCTGAGAGATCCAGACACTCGTCGATCAGCGGCGCCCGGCAAACACAGCAGAATGGATGCGTGCGAGCTATCAGAAGACAATTTCTGCCTGCATTGGCCGAGTCTCGAACTCAAGCAGCACAGTGGAGCTGTTGTCGTGGTTGGGCGTCATCCGTCGCACGCTCAGCCCACTGCACCGCGGCCAAGAGCTCCCCAGCAATAGCACCAACGCCCGTTTTCGTCCCGTGTGTCGGCTCCCGCGCCAGCCGTCCAAATGCCAGGATCGCACTTCGCGCCGTTTCCACACTCATTGCCACTTCGGGCCACAAGGTTCAGCACGCAGTTCTCTGGACAGACGTGAGGTTGATCCTGGTGGGCTCGTGCTCAACGCTGGGACTCTGGACCGCCCTGCTGGAAATCATGAGGCGGGTCGCTGCAGGCTGGACGCTGCTCCTCGGGACGGGGCGACGGTCCAGTCACTGTCTGCGAGAAATCTCGTAGGAGTCATTTGTGGGGAGCATCTCCGCTGTCGTCTGTGGAACAGAGCATGTCCGGGTAATTTCCGTTGCGTCACGCAGACTGTACGGGTCTGATTCTGGTGATTTCCTTCAGATTGACACTGATGAGGATGAAATGAGGTTGATGCGTCGTTTCACAAGGCCTGCAATAATGGCAGACCTAATAAGGCTGCTGTGCGCGTGAGACTTAGTCAGGAAGGGGAAAGAGCACGTGAAGATAGAGAGATAGATAGAGACCCTGACCGCGCCACGATGTGGCGGTGAAGAATACGTCATGAGCGAGAGGTGTCCAGACGAAGTCCAGGCAGCCCAGTTCCATCGCTCTCCCGCTCTCTCTATCCAACTCTTCCCCTCAGGTGCTCCGCCCGCCTCCTGATATCCTCAGAGTCCTGAATTCACCTAGCTCTGCGCTGCTGCCCCGCAACCATGTCTGGTAAGCTTAATTTCCCCGCCTCTCTGGCCCCAACGTAAGGCTAACCTACTGTGAAGCCCCAGATTACTGTAAGTCTTGATAATCACGAGAACATCATGGCCCCTATAACTCAGTCCTCAAGACAAGATCCTCGACATCCCGCCCAAGGCGACCCAGCAACAGATTCGGGATGCATACAAGAAGGCCGCATTGAAGCACCATCCCGACCGCGTCCCCGCCGAGTCCCCTGAACGCGCCTCACGGACCAAGCGCTTCCAGCAGATCAACGATGCTTACTACACCCTTTGCGATCCCGCTCGCCGTCGCGAATATGATGCTGCCCGCACCTACAACAATTACACCGGAGGTTTCGATGACAGTGAACCGGAGGAGGAAATCCCCAGACCCCAGGGACAGCAGGGCACGACCCCCGGCGGTTTCCCCTGGTCGTCCTTCTTTGGCGGCAGTACTTCGAGCTCGGACAACAACGGCGGCGCTTCGACAGAGAACGAGCGCGAGCGCTTTAGTAATGAGCAGTTCGGTAACGTCTTCGAGGAGATGCTGCGCGAGGAAGGCATGGCGGAAGGTGAGCAGGCACAGCCAACTGGCAAGTTCTGGAGTCTCGTGGGTGGGCTGAGTGGTGGCGCTATGGGCTTCATCATCGCCAATTTCCCTGGAGCGGTTGCGGGAGCTGTAGCTGGGAACAGACTGGGCGCGGTGCGTGATGCGAGAGGAAAGAGCGTCTACGCCGTCTTCCAGGAGCTGCCGCAGGCGGACAAAGCCCGTATGCTGAGCGATCTTGCGAGCAAGGTCTTCGCGCACGCTGTGAGCTCTTGAGAGGGCTATGGCGGCCAGCGAGATGGTGCACTGAAGGGGGTTGCGAGCCGGACATGACGAAACGGTTACGATTGTGATATCCCTGGAATTGTTTGCTTGGATATTGGCGTTTTTGCTTGGTATAGGATCTGTTGAGTGCAGGACAACAGGAGCCGGATTGGTGCAGCAGGACAGCGAGAATAATGCAGAGGCCGGGCCACCGAAATGGACCTAACCCTGTGTTGCAACGTCGTGGAACGCCCCTTTCATCATGCGTTGAGGTTCTGCGAGTGCTTTTTCGTGTATGTAGGAAATAGATAACTCTTCACGCGTTTTGAAACCCCGTGGTTTCCTGTGAGGCGCGCGGCTACACTAGACGGAGGCTCAAAAATCGGGATCCTGGGCTGCGGGCTCTAGACGAAACGCAGCGGATGAAACGCAACGGCTTTGGTTGGGGAATGGGATCAAGCTTTTGCTGCGGAACCTTGCTCTGATCGGTTGCGCGCAGAGCGAATGATTCAGGCACACGCCAGGACGCGAATGGTCCGGGCCGACAGCGCGCCGGGGGCTTCTTCGTCATAGCGAGCGATGCTTGCCCGAGGCCCTGGCCCGCCGCTCTTCTCCAATTCTCACTCCACAAGCTCGCTTCTCCCTTCTCTGTGTGCGCCCAGAGCCTCTCTCTTTGCTGCCTGTGCTGCTGACACATTGCGCCGCACTTTGCCCGAGTCCTCCCGCCAATTTCCATCTTCCTCCATCACCTGCCTCTTCCACCAAGACCTATCCTCCCACCTGCTCGTTTTCTCCCGCTTTCCATGCTCCACAGCCTCACACGCGAACACGCCAGAGTGACTGTTGCCCTTTAGCCGTCCCCCGTGCCCTGCATTTTACAAGCAAACATTCTAGCAGTCCGCAACCATGACGAACAAAACTCGAGTGGCGTACATGTACGACCCGGACATAGGCTGCTACGACTATGAGCCAGGACACTGCATGAAGCCCTTTCGTATCCGGATGACCCACGACCTGGTCATGTCGTATGGCCTGTACAAGAGCATGGAGGTCTACGTACGTTTGACCTAGCGCCATGCGTTCGCTCCATTATACCGAGCTAATCCCCTTGTCATGCAGCGTGCGAAGCCGGCCAGTGCCTTGGAGATGACCCAATTCCATACCGACGAGTACATTGAATTTCTCCAACGCATCACCCCGGACGCGATAGGATCCTGCCAGCAAGAGGCCCTGAAGTACGACATCAGCGGAGATTGTCCGGTCTTCGATGGCCTGTTTGAGTATTGTTCCATCAGCGCCGGCGGTTCTATGGAAGGCGCCGCGCGCCTCAACCGTGGTCGCTGCGACATCGCGGTTAACTGGGCTGGTGGCCTGCACCATGCAAAGAAGGGCCAGGCCGGCGGTTTCTGCTACGTCAATGGTAAGTTTCTCTTTAAATTTCTTTTTTGCCATCTAAGTTGCGGGTTTAGCTGACTGGTGCAGATATCGTTCTGGCCATTCTCGAGCTTCTTCGTGTGTATCAGCGCGTGCTCTACATCGACATTGACATTCACCACGGAGATGGAGTAGAAGAGGCTTTCTACACCACTGACCGCGTCATGACTTGCTCATTCCACAAGTTCGGTGAATTCTATCCAGGAACGGGCCACCTCATGGATATCGGCATCGGGAAGGGAAAGAAGTACGCAGTCAATGTGCCGCTCCGTGACGGCATCACCGATGAGGCCTACCGTGGAATTTTCGAGGCTGTCATTTCAGATATTATGAAATGCTTCAGGCCCGAGGCTGTCGTTTTGCAATGCGGTGCCGACAGTCTTTCCGGAGATCGTCTCGGCAGCTTCAACCTTTCGATGGAGGGGCATGCAAACTGCGTCAAGTTTGTTAAGAGCTTCAAATTGCCTACCATGGTTCTCGGAGGCGGTGGATATAGCATCAGGAACGTTGCTCGTACGTGGGCATACGAAACGTCGCAGGCTGTAGGAGACTCGGTTGGAAAAGTGCTACCCTTCAGCGACTACTATGAGGTGCGTTCAAGGAGTGCTAATGCAGAAGGAAAAGCCTGCTAAAAATCGAGCCAGTACTACTGCCCAGAGTATCTTCTGGATGTTCCTCAGTCGAATATGTCCAATGACAACACTCCGGAGTATTTGGAGAAAATCCGCTCGACGATTTCAGACCGTCTGCGTACGCTTCCATTCGCCCCTTCGGTTCAGATGCATGATGTTCCGCGCCACGGACTGGGTGGTTCAGAAGAAGACGATGATATCCTGGCTGACATGGATGCGGACGAGAACATGGATGTTCGCATGACCGAGCTTCAACAGGATCGGCAGGTCGCCAACGACGCTGAATTCTACGACAGCGATGTTGAGGATGAGAAGAACAAGCATCTCGTCACGCGCCCTGAAGAAGCCGAGGCCTTGGATGAAGAGATGGCCGATGTTGAAGACCGCGAGTCTGGCGAGGAAGCGAGCAGAAAGCTAACTCAACCTGAGCTGCCTGCAACCAATGGAGATACCGATGAATCGGAAAATACTCGTTCTGGCAGCGTCGTTGTCCGCCCTAGCGAAACGTCTGCAGTCGTTCTTGATCACGCCAGCGCTGAAGAATCATCGATATTGCCGGGAACTGGCAACACTACAACCCCCCCGAGGAGCCCAGAACCTGAAGAGGCTTCGGCAGCTGAGGCAGCTACGGAGGTCACAGACGCAGCAATGGAGGACACATCAGAGGCCCCGACGGCAGCCAATGTCCCGACTGAGAGCATTGAACCGACAACGGAGGTGGCTGAAACATCGACGACAGCAGAGGCCGCAGATCCTCGATCTCCGAGTGCAACACCCCCTCGAGCGACTGAGTAGGCTGGTGAGGTAGGGCGGTTGTCTACCAACATTTTGCATTTGTAAGGCGTGGCGTTTGGATACTGGGTAAATTGGCATGTAAGAGTTTGCATGACTGAGGCGTTCTGGCGATCAAAGCGCAGACGAAAGGGCCACGAAAGATGATCTGATGGGTTGGAGTCTGCATCAGATCCGACGTGGAACTTTGAGAGGCGAAGGTCACTTATACCCTTTGGAAGTGCGGCATCTGCAGCTGTGAGGATTGCATACGCTTCACAGATTGGACCCGATTGATTTGAGGAGAGATGCTGGTTCACAGGTCGATTTCTTGCTAAGCATGGTTTATGCGCATTGGAAGGGAACTCTGTATTATGAAGTCTGTAGTTTCCTTTCCAACAATAACTCGTTGTGATAGGACTAGTGAGACCCCGGCGCGTCGGGATGCTGCATCAAGCTCTATCCTTGGTGAGAGACGTGATTGGACAGTGGACACATTTTCGGGTTGAGTCAAGGAGGCTGCAGGTTGATAGACAGTAAGCTCTGAGGTGCCTCGCGCTTCCCCAAACGGGCCAAGGCGGTGAGGCAGGAGCGGGCCGAATGTTTGGCCGGCAGGCGCGGTTGCGGTCTGGACGGCGGCCGCCGCGTCAGGTCGTCGTTGAGCTCCGCGAAACTTGCATTCCTGTCCTCCCCGCCGGCTGTCAGCCTTCAGCTTTGCTGCGCGCCGAGGTTGCGCCTTCGTTTGCATCGCCGCGTCTACTGAGCCATGTTCTCGTGATTTGTGCTACGATCCTCCTCCTCCAAACCTCAAATCGCAACTTTACCGAACCAAGGAGCTCTGCGAAGCTCAGCACCTGAAACCCATCATGTCACAACCTCCCACCACCTCAGCACCGCGGTCCGACGAGCCCGATCCCAGGAACAGCCTTCGACACGTCCTCGCCGCCGATCCGCCCAACCAAGACATGCCTGACGCGCCCACGCCCGTCAAGGCCGAAGCTGGCCAGCCCGCCCAGGACGACCACGATATCACCGACGACCCCAAATCCAAGCCCGCCGACGAGCAGCCCATGTATACCGCCACCACCACAACCACGCGCCGCAATGCCAACGGCAGCGTCTCCTCGGTATACTCGGGCAACAAGATCCGCCACCTGAAGAAGGAAGATGGCGTGCCGCTCTGGCGCAAGGACATCCAGTACGACTTCCTGCGTAACGTCTTCGATGACCAGACCCGCGTCTTCCACAAGGTTTCCGACGGCACCTCGGGCCACACTTTCGCCGACATATACCTCGATGCGATGGCCAAGAGCAGCAAATGCAGCAAGATCCTTAAGGACAAGTTGTTGACGGAGCGCGCCGCCGCCATCAACATGGCCATGGTGTGTCTGCTGGTCAATGTCGGCCGCATGAACACCACCTTGAACTGTGAGTTGAAGCGCGTGTGCTTGGGCGATAATGCTGACAGCTTCCAGTCTTCCCCGAAATGCGCGCCCAGCTGCGGACTTATCACTCGATTCCTTCGCTCCAAGCACACCAGGACCCGAACGCATACAAGCAATTGCAGGATGCACCACGTCTCAAGTCCATCCTCAAGGGCGCCACCGAAGACACCCAGCAGCCAAGCACTATTGAAGAGATCAAGAATACTCCAGTGCCGCGGACCAATCCCGTCAATCTCATCTTCGTCCTCGCGCAATACGCCCCCAAGATATCCGAGCTACATTTCTTCCCTCCCAGGGACTTCTTCGACCTCGTTATGCGGAGCGCCCTCAGCTCCGAGAGTCGTGCAAAGGCCTTTCTGTGGCTGATGTGGTGGTACCTGGAAAGCGATTTCACGGAAAACGACGCGCTGAAAAATCCCTTCGGCCCAGGTCAGCCAGGAACGGCGGGCGACGCCACTAACGGAATGCCCATCAAGACACCGCCATTCAAGCATCTTACCGAGGAAGAAGCGTCTCTGGAGAATGTGGACACGGAAGAGGAGAAGTTGTTTGGAGAGGAGAAGCGGAAGGAGAGAATAGCTATTCTGGCAACGGATATGGCACCCGTGGTTACTGGACCTAAGCGTGGGATCAAGAAGGGTTTCACCAACAATCCAGTCTTCTCCGTCGCATCGGACGATGGTTCATTGACGCCTGGCAGAGATCATCAATCTCCGGCACCGGGTTCGTTCAGATCAAGCGGCCGCGCGAAAGCACCACTGAAGGCATTGCAAGCCGATTATGGTTCTGACACTGATCGCACTCGTTCCGCCAGCCCACCGAGTGTTGCGGGCTACCCGCCTAGGATAACACCGAACATGAGGATCAACAATCTGCTCAATGATGATTCACCAGCAACTCCGCAGCCTCCTCCGACCAAGGGCCCTGGCCGAGGCAACTGGGGCCCACGCACGAAAGGCACTCCTTCCACTGCTGGCGGCAGTGCGCGTCATCCATTCAAAGCACACCTCGACGCCGCATCGCCTTCAGTAGGTTTAGGTTCTAATGGACCGCATGGCTTTTATCTCCCCCTCAATGGCGCAGATCCCAGTGTCAACCGCAAGCGCCCGCCCACTGCACACCAGATGGCTGTCGAACAACACCGGAAGAAGCAGGTCGACTACATCCTAGACCGCAAGCTCCGCAACAAGCATCGTGAAGCCGAACGCCGACGCGCCCGCGAAGGCACCTTCTCACGGGCTTGGAAGCGCCTGAAACTGATGCCGGACGGCTACGACAGCGAGGAAGAATTCTACGCGGCGGCGGCGCTGGCGGCCGAGAACGGCGTGCTCGATCATTCGCCCGTTCGCAGGCCCATCCTGGAGGCCACGCGCCTCGCGGGCCTGACGCCGCTGCCGGGACGGCTCGAGATGGACGACTACGGCGAGGAGATGGCGCACTGGGCGCGCATCTTCCGCCAGACGGGCCGCCGCCTCGACCGCTGGGAGGGCAACCCTAACGCAGTGCCCGTCAAGAAGCGCAAGGACCGCGCCGAGCGCGAGAAGGAGGCCGCTGCTGCGGCTGCGGCGGCGGCGGCGGCGGCGGCGGCTCCCGCCCAGCACGACCTCGTCTGGGTCGGCGAGGATGCGGGGGCCGCCATCGCGCCCGGGACTGGGTCGGTCTCTGGGAAGGGCAGGAGGGGCGGGGGCGTGGGCGCGGGTCGCAGGAAGAGGGCAACTGGTGGTGGTGCGGCGTCGAGCGTGGCGGGGAGCACGGTGGCGGATCCGAGCGAGAGGGGAGATTTGGATAGCGTGGCGGGTATGGATGTGGGCAGGGAGAGCAGCGCGGTGCCGATGGAGGACGTGGAGGAGGATGAAGGGGTGAGCGGGGTTGTGCCGACGTCGGCGGCGGCGATGATGCATCGTCGTCACCATGGGGACGATGAGATGGAGGTGGAGGATGAAGGGGTTGAGGAGGGGGATGGAGACGGGGATGCGGGGGATGAGAGGGATGAGGGGGAGAGCGAGGAGGATGAGGAGATGGGTGGGGCGTGATGAGAAGATTGTCTGCCGTCGATGCTGTCGAACGGGAGTGTTTTCTTGTCATCCTCTCTTTCTTGCTCTGCCGTGTGGTTGGTGCGAATGAGTCTTTGGTAAACTTGCTGTTATACCTAATCAGTAAAAAGGATGGCGGAGACGACTTTTTCTTCTTCTTCACGAACATGGGGATGGATGGGAGTTGTTGGGTTGGCTTAGGGCAGATCGTTCGTCCTTGTGGACGGATTTGATGTAGAGCTGTCCTGTTCTTCTTCACATGGGTAGGTTTTATCTTAAAGATGATATTTTTTTGTTCAGCCAAGAGCGGGTCTTAGATGTTTTTTTTTTGGCATGAATGCATTTCTATTCATGCAATTTCGCTTGAGAATTGTGTAGGTGTTTGTGTGTCGGTGTGTCTGTGTTTGAATGAACGTAGTAATGAACTTTTTTTTTTCTGAGACGGGAGAGTTTGTAAGGGGACGGTGGTCTTGGACTATGGATGATGGTGCGTCCGTATTGTGGCGAGAGAAAGGTTATTTTTGATTCCGACCGTGACAATTTCTTGGCAGGACATGCGTATTCACATGTCTCAAGTATCTTTCTCATTGGTAGGGGGCTCGGGGATGTGGCTTTTTGTAGCGTTTGCATTGCGAACGACCGGGTATGGGCTGTTGTGCTGTTGTGTCGTCGAATTTGGCTACGAGCTGACCCCTCTCTTCAGCGTGCGAGCGGTCGGTTTTCCTTGGGACTGGGTGGGAAAGCCACAATTTCTTGTCCCTTGGGTGCAGGTGTGGCTGGTGGGATTTTCTTGGTGGAGGGGTGCAGGATGGGTTGGCTTTGCTTGGCTGGTGCTTGGTGATGCGGAGATGCGGCGCGGCAACGATGGTCCTGTGTAACGTTGTATCGAACGTCGATAGAGAGAGTGAGTGTGAGGTGGTCTTCTGTTAAGTAGCAGTTACATTTAGAGTAGAGGAGGTTTGAAGTGTTTAGAAGGGTGAGAAGATGGGGGAGGATTGATGTTAGGGTTATCGTGTGCCTGGAACCGTTTAAGTTCGTCCTTTGAGGTGAAGACGATTTCTAACAGTGTTTCCATGTTGAATGTGAGGTATTAGTGCCTAGAAGCCTGATTCTTCATCCATAGCCGTTCCAGCTTCAAAATTCAGGCTAAGAGAACGCCGCAGGCTTCAACTTTGACGCATGCCATGGCGTGACCAAGATATACTTCTCTTCAGAACAGCATAAACTCGACCAAGCAAGGAATTGAGGTTGAGTTCGCTCAGAAAGCAACCAAAAATACGTCGAGACACCGCGTATGGCAGTATCCAAAGCGCTTGGGA
This sequence comes from Botryosphaeria dothidea, assembly GCA_011503125.2. Classification (NCBI taxonomy): domain Eukaryota; kingdom Fungi; phylum Ascomycota; class Dothideomycetes; order Botryosphaeriales; family Botryosphaeriaceae; genus Botryosphaeria; species Botryosphaeria dothidea. Next base: position 1,496,700 of record WWBZ02000007.1, read on the forward strand.
GGGTTACCGTACATTTAGGAAACTCGGATTTCATCCTGGATATTTTGACACGAGAGATTTCGCCTGGGTGAGCCTTCCCCAGTGTTCAGATGTTGTGAAAAAGGGGGTAACTACACCATGCCGATTCACCAGAGCAGTTGACTCGCCAGCTTCACCACCATGGCACTTGCCAGCCAATAGCTGACTCAGCTTACTCAGGATACAGTTAGCCGATGAAGCGTTCGCGGTGTCTTTTCCCCGAGGCAACCATATCTCGGTTCGTCACGAGGCAGAGATCGGTCAACCTGAGACGAGCAGTATCAAGAAAGCGCAAGCATTAAAAGGCCGCAGGACCGACTCGGTCCGGTCGCTTCGGCTCTGTATAAAAGCAGCTAGCACGGTGAGGCCATGGTTCATTTGGAAAGAAGATCTGCTGCTCGTAATGTCCATCAACATTGGCACGACGAGTCGGAAGGGTGAAGGGGGGGTCAAGGCGTCGGCTGTGGCCGAAGCTGAAGAGCTTACAATATTGTATTGAGTGGAGATCTCGGGTATTGATGAGGGCGGTGAGCAAGAACAGAGAGCGCATGTCCGTTGACTAGAGATTTGGATGTTTGAGTAAACTCCACCATACGGATAGCAAAGGAAGTGGATTGTTAGCTCAGTACACATACTTTCACGGCAGTTCCTTGGCACCTGCCACCTGCCAAACGTGACAAACGCAGGATCGCACATGCAGCAAGCAGCGGCCTCATCGGCAACCCGCATGCGTATGCGTATGCGTACCTGAATAGCACTTCGGCCCCAAGCGTCAAAAGCGAGAGCGACGGGGAAACTCGTCGAGGCTCATGCACCCAATAACCCCGATTCGCCTATCACCTCGTGAGCTCCCGGGCCCTCATCAAGGCGAACAGGCACGGAAAGCGATGCGGTTCTTTTGTCCTTGACGTCGAGGTGTCCCCCCACGGACCGGCCCGAACTGCTTCTCTGGCTCCAGTAGGATCAGAACCCCAACAGTTTCGCCGAGAGGATGCCTCATGCAAAGATAACTAATTTCACTTGCCCGCAGGTTGAATCGACTAGCTACGGTACATACGGTACGATACACAGTCGGGCCCACATTTTGTGGACACATTCGATTCGCGGAGCCGGTTATACCCGTCAAGTTTCAAGAGGTTGGGGGACGTGGGACGAAAAAGCAACGCGCAAGTGACGCGGATGCGTGCCTGTGGATCTTCGCAGATAAAGTTCAGTTAGTCCATTACGCTTAGCGTTTTCTGATGTTCCCTGTGGGCTCGCATCCGAGATAAGAATGATCCTATTATTTGCCGACCGGTAAGGCTGTCGTTGCAACTGTTACAATTCTGTTGTGTCTTCTCGTGCGCGGCATTGTGGGACCTTTGCAGACGTCGGCACGTCGGAGAATAAACTCAGTGCTGCCGCGGGATGTGGCGTACCCACTCGTGTGATGCTCGTGAGATGCGATAACAGTTGCAGGGACTGGTGTGTCTGTTGGCTGAAAAGTCGACAAAGTCAAGAAGCAGGTAGTGCGAAAGGTCTAGGGTGGACTCGGGCATCAGCATTGCGGAGTCGAAGGATCTTTGCTTTCCGGAAATAGCATGTTTCATTCACTGGCGTCTTCTCCTCTTCTGCAACCTCACCCGGTCCTAGCCGTCTCCCGTTGACCGCTTCCCGGCAGACACAGCGACAGTCTGTAATTGCGGAACAGATCCAAGCATACGGATTGGGCCATTTGCTGGGCAAGCCCGACGAGATCTGCTCCTAGCTCTTACGAAAACGCCGGCACAGAGCCTCTCTCCGCATTCTTCTCCGCATTCTTACGTACTGACAACCGCTGGCGCGCTCCGGGCGACCACGAGACAGCACGCCGTCAGCGCTCGTGGCAAGCGTCGGAAGGTGGTCGCTGTACCCCATACTCTGGCGGGAAAATCTTAGCAAAGAGGAACACCTTAACGGCAAAGCTCCCGCGAAGGCGAGGGCGGGTCGTGTTATAAACGAGGAGGCGCGCCGGCGGAGGGCCGGGACAAGCGGACGAGTCAAAGCGGCGGGGCGGGACAAGGCCGCAGTGTGCCCGGTATCTGCGGTGCTGCTCTTTCTGCTTGCAGTTTCTATTATGTTAGAGTTGGGTGGGCAGATCTGGCTAAGATAATAGCACGGACGGGGTATTATTGTGGGTCGCTGTCCCTGCAGCGCGGTGCGACGTGCCAACCTCAACTCTCGCGACACCCCAGCGTGGGAACACATCCAACGGGCGCGCACGGCGGAGGCGGAGCGCAGCGACGAGCATTTCCAATCCGGCAGCGCGCGGGAGCCATGCGGCTTTTTTGCAGAATTTTCTCGTCGTCTGCAAGTGCAGGGGCGCGACCCTTGGCGATTTGGCGGCCGTCCTCTACCAAGGCGTCCCAAGAAGGCTGAGAGAGCGAGCGATTCGGGAGTAGCCGCCGTGTCTTGGAGCACTGCACCTGTCAGGGTCCAGTGGCCAGGTCCGAGGCGAGGGACGGGGATCGATGGTTGACGCGTGCGGGAAACTTTGTTCCACGCTGCTCGTGCCGCATGAGGAATGTGGGAGTGCGAGAGCGTGAGAATGCCGTCCCGCTGCCTCTCCGCCCGTAAGAAGGCGCGGCTTGGCAGCACCGCCGAGGCAGCCTCCCCGGTGGTAAATGAGCAGCGGCAGCGGACAGCCTGTGAGAAGAGCCGAGCAGGCGTTGGAGGTGACAGCCTAGCGCCATCCGCCTGCTCGTACCGCAAAATAGCACACGATCAAGGCTTGCTGCAGGACGACTCGGAGACAATATCTCAAATCGACACCTCAGCCTACAGCGAGCCCGTGGTCCATTTCACACACTCCGCAGAGACGCCTATCAGCACGCAGGACCCGTCCCGAACGCGAGACATCCCGGGCATCGATGATCGGAGCTACGGCGGCACGGTGATGCGAGTGTGCTTTGGCTGGCTCCTACCTGCCAGTAGCGTGCGTCCTGCCGCCGTGGCGCAACAGCGCCCGTCCCGGTGCCTCTATATTGCCTGCCAAGCACGCTCTATAACATTTGCCGGATCGACTCTAGCACTTCACTCATCTTCACTGAGAACAGGTGGTCACACGAGCAGGCTTGCAATCATCCATTTTGGCCTATCAGCTCAGGCGCACCGCAGCATCGCAGGACAGCAGCACGCTTGCAGCCACACGGGCACCTCGAGCCAGGATCGACGCCAGTTTCATCATGCTGGTCGGCAGAGATCGTGAGGGTTGCGGCGAAGTTTGCTGACTGCGGCGCGCCATCAGCGCGGAAAGCTCCTCTGCCTGGTGCTCCCTTATCAGTGGCGACGCCCGGGGGCGCGAGCCCTGTGCGCGGCTGGCGCCGGGCTGGCGGGCCATGGCCTCCACCATGCTCTGATCCCGCAACGCCAGCGCCAGCCTTACGGGCAAGCCAGCGCCACCGTCTGCAAAGGCTCAGCGCGGCTGGTCACGGCTCGCCATGTCTTGGAGGTGCAGAGTGGGAGGGCGGGCGATATAGGGCAGGCTTCTGGAAGGTCGCGCGGCGGGCATGATGCCTGTTGGCTGCTGAGAGCGAGTCGGCGAGCCCGGGCTGACGATCCCTTGTTACCCAAAGCACGAGTCGCGTGCAGAGGCGGTCGGCCATGCAATTGAATTACGCACTTAGCGTTATCTGGAAGGTCTGTGAGCCCCAGCCATTGCGGAGCGCCTTAAACGAATAGCGACGCCGCGAACGGTCGCCCCGGCTCTGCTACTAACGGCCGTGATCGAGTCGTGACACTGGGCGGGAGGCTGACGCTGGCTGCGCATCACCGCGGACTGACTGTGCCGTATGATCGAGCGTTGCATCCCGGCTTTGCTTTTTCGCTATTTCTCCCTCCAGATTCTCTGCAGTGTTCCAGCCAACGCTGTCGGGGCCTGGCGCAGCGGCGAAGCCCACCGAAGCCTGCTTGGCCGCCAGATAAGAGCGCCTGGCGACCACAGGCCGGGTCTGTTCTCGAAGCACTGCCGGGGCGGCAATTGGTCGCGAGGCGGCGGACTAGGCTGGTTCGGGGTGGCGCAGACGCATCGCGACGTAACAGGATGAGCAAGAAATTGGCCGGGGAGCCTTGAGAGGGTGCGTCGAGCGGGCGTGGGATGCGTGCCCAGTGCTTGGCGGTGCCTATCGCGCAGGCCCGCTGAAAACAGGCCTCGGACTGGGGAGCCCTCGCCGAGTATCAATCGCCCCTGCTAGCCCGCCTGTGCCCCATGCACCACCATCCCAATGCTACCACCCCAGAGCCGCTCCATTTAAGTGTGCCGCTGCGCGCCCTCTCCGTGCGCTCCAGCAGCTTCAGCTCCCCAGCGCCCATCTTCTCCTCACACACGCCCTCCTGGGTCACCACCGTCGGCAGCAACAACACTCCAGCCGAATCAGGGAACTCCTCCACCATGGGTGCAGCCGACGAGAAGGGAGTCTACGACTCCAGCTCTGCCGACGCGCAGGTCGCCCCCAACTACGGCGAGATCAGCGAGCACAAGGCCTCGTGGTCGACGCGCATGGTCGACAGCTTCCGCCGCGACCCCAATGCAAAGGCCACCGCCCCCACTTCGCATGGTGGTGAAGACAAGAACTACGACATCGAGGATGCCGCTGCGGCCACTGCCGAGTCGCCGCTGGCGAGGAAGCTCAAGGGTCGTCACTTGCAGATGATTGCCATCGGCGGTTCCATCGGTATGTGCTCATCTCTCCATTCCCGCCGTCGTTGGTCGCTTCGGCGTCGGCGGCACGCATGCTCGCGTGCGAACACACCCGCTAATCCGCCCTGACAGGTACCGGTCTGTTCGTCGGCTCCGGCAAGGCCCTGGCCAACGGAGGCCCCGCTTCGCTCCTGATCGCCTTCGGTCTGATCGGCATTATGTTGTACTGCACCGTCCACGCTCTGGGTGAGATGGCCGTCCTGTTCCCCGTGGCCGGTTCCTTCTCCGCATACTCGACTCGCTTCATCGACCCGGCATGGGGTTTCGCCATGGGCTGGAACTACGCCCTGCAATGGTTGATTGTCCTGCCGCTCGAGATCGTCGCTGCCTCGATTACCGTCAACTACTGGAACGAGGGCGAGATCAACAACGCCGCCTGGGTTGCCATTTTCCTCATCGTCATTGTTGCCATCAATTTGTTCGGTGTGAAGGGTTATGGTGAGGCCGAATTCGTCTTCTCCATCATCAAGGTCATCGCCGTCATCGGTTTCATCATCCTCGGTATCATCCTGAACGTCGGTGGTGGTCCCAAGGGCGGTTACATTGGCAACAAGTACTGGAGGGATCCCGGAGCATTCAACCACGGCTTCAAGGGTCTTTGCAGCGTTTTCGTCACTGCCGCCTTCGCTTTCGCCGGTACCGAGCTGGTCGGTCTCGCCGCTGCTGAGACTGCCAACCCTCGCAAGTCTCTGCCCACCGCTGTCAAGCAGGTCTTCTGGCGTATCTCCCTCTTCTACATCGTTTCCCTTACCATCATTGGTCTGCTTGTCCCTTACAACGACCCGCGTCTCCTGAATGGTAACTCTTCTGCCGATGCCGCCGCCTCGCCCTTCGTCATTGCCATCAAGAACGCTGGCATTGACGTGCTGCCTTCCGTCATGAACGTCGTCATCATGATTGCTGTCCTGTCGGTTGGTAACTCCGCGGTCTACGGTTCTTCCCGTACTCTTGCTGCTCTTGCCGAGCAGGGCCAGGCTCCCAGGATCTTCGCCTACATTGACCGCAAGGGCCGTCCCATGGTCGGCATCGGCCTCTCCTCCATCCTCGGTTTCCTTGCTTTCCTCGCCGCTGACCCCGTGGTTGAGGACAAGGCTTTCACCTGGATGCTTGCCATCTCCGGTCTGTCGTCCATCTTCACCTGGATGTCCATCTGCTTCGCCCACATCCGCTTCCGCAAGGGCTGGAAGGCTCAGGGCCACTCGTTGGACGAGCTTGCTTTCCGCAGCCAGCCTGGTGTCATCGGCTCGTGGATCGGCTTCATCTTCAACATTCTCGTCCTGATCGCCCAGTTCTGGACCGGTTTCGCACCCATCGGCTACGGCGAAATGACGGCCGGCGAGCTCGTCGAGAACTTCTTCTCCGTCTACCTCGCCTTCCCCATCGTCATCGCCTTCTACCTCTTCTACAAGATCTGGAAGCGCACTCCGATCGTCCGTTCGCACAACATGGATCTGCACACCGGTATCCGCGAGCTGAACGTTGCCGAGCTGATTGCCGAGGAGAGGGCCGAGCAGGCTCAATGGCCCACTTGGAAGAAGGTCTACAAGTTCTTCTGCTGAGCGGAGTCTCGTTTTTTTCCTGTTCAAACTTTTCATTACAAGTTAGCTGCATATATCCGGCCTTTTGGGTCTCTTCCGCTGTACATGAGAAAAAAAAATTTCAAAGACCGATGTAAGAGGGTGGTTAATCAGGTCGCACTAGATCTTGGAAGGCAACTACAGTGTCTCCCTTCCGTCTTTTCTTAATACCAACGAGTTGGATGATGGATATGAAAATGCTCTTTTTTGATACCTCAAGAATGAAACTTCGTTGACAAACTTACTTGGCTGCTCCATTTCTCTTGTGCTTTTTGTGACTCCGTACGATGATGCAAGTGATCTTGACGAGGTCGGGCGGTTCAGAACCAGTTCCAAGAGAGTACTTCGTGAGTCTTCAGAGGGGAACATTTTCTCCGCGGGCGAAGTAAGGAGGCTCCATCCATCATCCGGAAGATCAGCCGAGTCGGTTCCATCCAGGTTTGTCCACTCCATGACAATATGTATGACAGTGGTCAAAGGCGAAGTCATCTTGAAAGAGGGCTAGATCCCTTCGGCCTTGCTATTCTATCCAGCGGGCGAAGTGGTGGGTGTTCGATTGGTCCGGCAGCCATAAGTGGGGAGAGGGGGATGCAGATTGATAAAAAAAATCCGAGAAGGTAAGGAAGGAAGAGGGAAGGCTCCAAGTCCCTCCCAGCTGATCCTCTAAGGTGTTCGGTTATCTTTCAAAGGACTAGAAACAGGATTGCTGTTAGGATTCTTCCGTGTTACCCTTCATGCTGTCTGGGCCAGTGTGGTTGTCCATCTCGTTGGTCGGTGTAATTGAAAGGCCGCCAACGTCCCTCTTTTCGTCTGCCGGACGCAGCTACACTTCGCGTATTGGAGGAATACTAGTGGGAAGTGTTGGTGGGCTGTGTTGTGGTACAAGTTGGTCGTACGCATTGAGGAGCAAACGCATCCGCTTTGGTCCCTGAGGTAGAGAGAGTCAGGTGGCTGGAAAGGAACGGCCAAGCTTTATACTCTGTGGGAGTTGCGAACGCAGCCGCGTGTCTGCCTCCCCTGCCGCTGTTATATACGTTCCAGCCCTTTTGTTCTCGTCTTATCCGCGTTCGTTTGAGATAAGTGAGACCGGGGGGCGCGTCGACGTGTTCCGGACGTCTGCGTCCGTGCCGTTATCTCTCCGGTTTTTCGGCTTGCTCTCTGCGCAAAGCAAGCCCCGGTCTATCCGTTATAGATTGGCTGGGGGAGAATTTCGTTGGTTCGATTGGTCGGTTTGCTGGGTCGGTGCGGCTGAGATGCTGGGTTCCGACGGTCTCCCACTCCTATCTGACCGATGGTTCTTTACTTCCCGCAAGAGTGGGAGAACGCGGTGAGCGGGCTTTCATCCGGGGCATTCGTTGCGGTGTTGGAGTGTGTTTTGGATCCCGATAGTCCATTTGATCGATACTGGTTGAGCGCTACCGGGAACAGCGCATGGTAGGAACACATCCTCGTCGTGATCATCCTACCTCCTCCTCAACTCAGGCGGAGGAGTAGCCTAGCGTCCGTTCCCTAGTCCACGCGGCTCCGGGTAATGCATGTGTGCGTTGCGCTGTCTCCCGCGCCGTTCTCCGAGGGCAAGGGGGCGGGTCGCGGTGTTCCGCCTGCGATAAGGCATTGTTTCCGTTTCTGGTAATTTTTGTTTGGCGCAAAGGGCTCAAAAGGAATGTCGCACACGCCGCATATGTTTGTTTGAAGCCGTCGTGCGAGTCGACCTCCTTTTTACTGTGCTGACAGTCTTTTCTTTTGGTGGTAGGGCCGCGACGCCCTACGACAAGTCGGCCGAAACGGGGAAAGGCCGAGTCAGCCACTGATGGCGGAATCGAGGAAAGGTTGACATAAGATTTTCCTGCCATCCTCGCTGTGACCTTCCGCCGGATGTGAGTCATGTAAAGACCGGAATACTACGATGAGACTGTTTTGTCGGATGAGCCGGGCGCGGTCTGGAACGAAGAACGAAATGCCAATGATTGTGAGGAACATCGTGCGTCGACGCATTAAGCGCCGGAGTCCAGAAGCAATTCGTTGCTCGAAACACACGGTATATATCATGGGAAATACAGCCTATGATGGGGTCCACGTCAGCCGTGCATAGCAGAGACATCTTGGCGGGCCGGACGGCTTTTGAATCGCAGTCAGTCATCGTGTTACGCGTGAACACTGCGAGTCGACGCAAGTTCGTTCCCTCATTGCTGAGGACAAGTCACCACAATCCCCACGAGGTACTTGGTGTGGATCACGTAACGGAAATGGAAGTAGCGAATACAAGACGCAAAGTTCTGAGTCGTTGAAACTTTCAACGTAGCATTCACCCGTGGACTACAAGAAAAACTCAGCGCTCTGCCTGCCGAACAGTATTCTTGAGTCGGGGACACTGGTTCCAAAGCATCCTATTCGTCTCTCACGTTAAACAGGAAAGATATATCTCGCAGTTGATAGTGACACACTCGAGAAGCGCTCAATAAACGCTAAAGTAAGCCATACGGCCCAGCAACCATATTGCGTCATTAACATAATTTACGTTTGCTACATCAACGATGATTTTAAAAACGCACTACGAGCGCCTTCCAACTGTTTATTCTTCCATAGGCAGTGCACAGCCTACTCTTTGGGGGTGTTCAAATATGCTTGTGAACTCTTGATTTCGCCACAAGAGCCGAAGCAATGTCGACTTGATCGGAGACCCTGTTGGTACCGCTGGGCCCACAAATGCTCACAAGCTCGAACCAGAAATCAATGCAAGCAGCAAGCGCAAATACATATACGAAATTGCCGGTCGCAATTCCTGGCTCAAATCGATGAAATTCATGTTCAGAATGCTTCAACGCCGCGGGTGTAATTGCATCTGCTGTCTGCAAATTTCTTAATGACCTCATATTTTTACCCACTCACCAGATACTACACTTGATATTGAAGTTGGAGCTGTACAGTGGAGAGGAGTGTATTTTCTCCCAACAAAAATGCCGAAACTCTGGTAATTCATCAACATCTTTTTGAGTTCGTAGACAGAACAAAAAGGCCAAAGATCCGCTTTACGCCCAACAAACAGCGCCTGAGCTATGCTTTCCCAGACATTGAAGGAAAAAGCCGATCAAACAATCCCACCAGGAAAAATAGCACATGCCAAAGGAGTGGGAGAGAGGAGCCCAAAAAATGCACAAGCCGAAACAGTCTTTCCCTTAGCCCAAGCCCGATCCCGAGTAATCAATAGTGCCTTAGACCCGTCCCTATACCAGTAGACGGTTGCGCGTGATTCCAACCAACCAAAGAAGACGTTCCCACACAACGATCAATGCTGTACCCGGAAAATGCCCATGAACTATACCGCCCATTACAAGAAACTCGGTTTTGATGCGTATTGTTGAAGCGCATCCACTGGTGGATTCATCCTCACCCCTTATCCTTGAATCGCCAATTTCCGTCCAATGTTGCCAAAGCACACGCAACTGCAAAACAGCACGCTGGCAAACCAAGTGGCTACGCCAACGGTGCTTTCATAATCGCTTTCCGCGCCTCCTCCGATTCCTTCAGCACCGACTCTTCCACCGCGTGCGCCTAAGCGGACGCTGGAGTTAGGTCCAGTACCGCCGACGATTGGAGGACTTGGAATGAAAGCGACGGAGTCGGCGTGCTGGCCGAGGAGCAGCATGATGGCGGTGCCGGTCAGGCCGACGAGCATAGATAGAGTGAAACCTGGTTTGCTGCGGTCAAGGAGGTACCACAGAGCGGGGTTGACGAGGGCGAGAGTGAGGGAGACCTGAAGAGTGGATTGCCAAGGGAGTTTACGCTGTAAGGAGCGGCATATCAGCAATCTTTCCACAACGGGAAAAACCTCAGACGCGGCGGAGAGAGACCGTCTGAGAGTCGAGGCACAAGGAAAAAAAAAGGAAGCAGAGATAGAAAAAAAATCAGCACTCACAATCGCGAAAGCAATTCCCACAAAAGCACCCACACTTCTCACCACCTCGTTCCAATCCTGCCCCGCGTCATCCCTCGACCTGCCGCCCGCCGCTCCCAACACTTGCCCCTTCGCCCTAACCCTTCTCCCATCTTTCGATTTCGCGGACGCCGCAGCACTCTCGCCTTCCCAAATCAAGTCCACCCACGGCAGCGCACTCCCCAACGCCACGCCGGCAAGGCCCCAGAAGACGAGGTAGTCCCAATGCCTGCGATCGATGCCGTCCACGCGCACCGGCGCGATGTGCCTATTATCATGCAAATGGCTGATCATCACGCCATACACGACGCCGAACCCGAACAGCGCGACGACGCGAGCGACCAGCCCCAGCACCCTATTCCCGCCCTTGTCGACGATGGCCGACGCATCGGATGCCCTCCTCTTGTCCGCAGAAGACGAGGAGTAAACCTCAAACCTGCCCTTGTCGCCTGACGAGACCTCCCGCCGCGGCGACGACGAAACGGGCTCCGCTGCGTGCCTGGTCCCCAGGCCGGCCAGGCGCAGCTGCTCCCACTCGCGCAGCTCGCTGCTGCTGCCGAACGCACCGCCGATGCCGCTGCCGGTGCCGTACGCGGGCGTCTCGGCGCCCGTGCCCCACGGCGTCGGCGGCTCGCTGGCCTCGGCGCCACCGCCGCTCGCGGTGGGTTGGTATATTCCGAAGAGGGTGCTGGCGGTGAGGTTCAGGATGGAGCGGCTGCGCTTGACGTCCTCGCCGTCGTCTTGGGCGGCGGAGGAGCCGGGCGTGAAGGAGCGAGAGACGTTGGTGGACGAGAGGCGGGCGTCGAGCTGTGCAGAGAAGGCATCGCGGTTAGCGTGGTTGTTAGGATTCGGCGAAGGTTGCGAGCTGTTGGCGCTGGACGAGCTGGTGGCCGGGGTGAGGTTGAGCTCGAAGGGGCGGCGAGGTAGCGGACGGAGGATCTGGGGCGGTGGCTGCGAGGTGGTATGGAGGGTGTGTGGCTGGTCCCCGTAGAAGTCGTCGGTGGTGGTGTTACGGGAGTCGGATGGCATGGTTTGCAGTGTGGGGCTTGGCGCTGGCTTGTGTGTTGTGATGTGGAGCTGCGGAGTGGTTGGCAGCGCGCTGGTGAGCGCAAAAGAGAACGAGTGTGTTGAAGTCTGGCTGGCCTGGAAGATCTCGCGGGTCCTGTCAGAAAGCGGGGGATGTGCGCGGTGGATCAGCAGGGCAGCGCACCACCAGTCATGCGAATTGTCGGTCGGTGTTGTTTGGGTCTGGGGCGCGCCTTAGCAGCTTAGCACTGGTGTGACGTGTGGGCGGATGGCAGCGGCAGCAAAAGTAACTAGCAGAACGGTGTTGTACGCTGGCAGCACGTGCGGGCTAGCGGTCAATTGGGGCTTTATGAAGAAGACATGGCGGCCAGCATTGCAGACAGCCGGCGCTGCTGGAGCGGGGGCAAGCTTGGGCGCGTCTGCAGCTTATGCTCGCTTTTGTTGAGTGGTTCCTGGCAGATTTGCATGTGAAAGCGACGCCCCCCGGAACGGCGGCTCGCTTCCAGGGTCCAATAGCAGCCCGCTCAACTCTCACCACCACCCTGATTCGGCAATGTCAAATCGGGACGAGGCGCTTGCATTTTTCGTGTATTCATGCTCCGCGCCAGGGCCTGCGACAGTTTCTGCGTCTCTACCCAATCCGCACGGCTACGGAAGCCAAGTCCCGCTGTCTCAAACACAGCAACTTTTGATCCCCGCCCTCTAGCCTCGCCCATGCATCGTGGCTGATCGTGCCCTATGTGACACAACCTCTCCCCACGCTTGCACCTAGATAAACGATTCCATAACACCTCCGTGCTTAATTCCCATGATACGAACAGACCCACGGGCCTGGCTTCCTGCCCCTATTTCTGCTGCCCGGCTTTCTCGCTTCCGCTCAATCCGTCGTAGGGGTCAGAGTGGTACCGCTGTGAACAGAGTTAGTCTTGGCATTTATGCATGTTTCCATCGCTCCGGTAACTTACGCAACAATGTTCGCCCAGCCGATGAGACGCCAGTGCTTCTCTATTCTGCGGCTAAGCGCAACCTTCTCACCGATCTCCGTGCACGCCGGGCTGGTCAACGTCAACCGCGCAGCATCGGCCTTGACAGCAACAACCTTGGCACCAGTGGCGGTACTTCCGATGTTGACCATGAGCACTTCGTTCTTCGCAAGCTTCGCGACCTTGGCCTGCTTGCCATCCGCAGTCTTAACACCCAGCAGGCGGCGTAGCAAGAAGTAGTTGACCTCCAGCTCCGTGTAGATGGCCGGCAGATGACCACGGAGGCCGAGAACGAAACCAACAAGACGATCCGCACGGCAAAGCGTAGGGTCGACCCGAGTACCGACACCTGATCGACGTAAGCTGGATGGACTCATGTTGTGGAGGCAGAATACACATACCGATCAAACCACCAGGGACGGCAAACTTCAGATCGTTGTGCTCGGCGAAGAGCGTCACGACCCTGCTGAAGATAGGCTTGGCCTGGATCTTGCCCTGCTCGTCCTTGGTGACAATACCAGGCCTGATCTCAACCTCGTCGCCGAGCTTGAGCACACCAGTGAGAATAGAGCCACCAGCAACACCTCCCTTGAGCTCCTCGATCTCCGCGCCGGGCTTGTTGACGTCGAAGGAACGGATGACAATCATGTGCGGTCTGGCCGTGAAGTCGCGTACCGGCACTGGAATCTTCGTCACGAGGTATTCGTTGATGGCATCAATGTTGAACTTCAGCTGGGCCGAGATAGGGATGATGGGAGAGCCATCGGCGACAGTGCCACGGATGAACTTCAGAATCGACTGGTAGTGATGCTCAGCGCCCTCTTCCCTCATAAGATCGACCTTGTTCTGGAGGATGATGATGTGGTTAAGCTTCATAATTTCAATGGCAGCCAAGTGCTCAGACGTCTGAGGCTGAGGGCAAGTTTCTGGGCATCATCGTCAGTTCTCACGGTCGTGCTTGAGTGAACAGATGACAGTACCATTTCCAGCGATAAGCAGCAACGCAGCATCCATGACTGCGGCACCCGAAAGCATAGTACTCATGAGAATATCGTGACCAGGGCAGTCAACGAATCTAGTTGCCACCGTTAGACCCTAGATCGTAGGAAAGCCGCGAAGAATCTACTCACGAGACATGTCTGAGCAGCCTGTAGGTGCCACTGCAGCCCTCACGCTCACATGGCGGGTCGACCTCCTTCTCACTCTTGTAGCTCCTGTAGCAAGTGGGACGCGGGCACTCCTGATTGTCACACTTGTAGATTTTCGCGTTGGCATAACCCAGCTTGATGGTGATGTTGCGCTCGAGCTCGTTCTTGAAGCGGACAGTCTGGACACCGGAGATGGCCTTGACGACGGTCGACTTGCCGTGAGCGACGTGGCCGATGGTGCCAATGTTGATGGTGGCCTGGCGGGCGATAATGTGGTCGGTCAGAGGGTTCAGCGACGCAACGTCGAGGTCCTTCGGGTCAGGCTGCGGCGGCAGCTCAGGGCGCTGAACGGCAGGGGCAGGCGCAGCAGCGGGCTTCTTCAGCGCAGACTTGCCGGGCTTTGCGTCCTTCTGGGGCTCCTGCGTCTCCTCAACCTCCGAGTCGTGGAGGGTCTCGTCGTGCTGGACATCCGAATCCGACTCCATGATTGCGACGGTCGTGTGCGTCGTGAGCGAGGTGAATGGGCGTGCGAGAAGGCGTGGTGGGGGGTGCCGGGGGCGGGCTGATCGGAATGCTGCGTGGATTTGTCTGGAGTTGGCTGCAGCAAAAGAAGTTCGGAGTCACCTTTTCCCCACCATGGACGTCAAAAAACACGGCCCGAGCTCTAAGCGATGCCAAGACCACCGCCAGCCGCCACCGCCCATTTCGGAGCCGCCTCTTCTCGTTTCACTTCACTTCACTACATCTCATCATCAAGCTTCAAAAGGCTGAGAAAGGACTCGAGCCGCGTCTACGTCGTATTCTCGTAAGAAAACGTCGTAATTTCAACCATGTACTGCAACATTGAAGATAAGGAACGGCCAAAGGCTGTTCAGAGTAGGCCCTCAATAATTCAATCGAGGCCTGGAAAATGTTGAGAAAGACGTTCTAAGCGCTGCAGACAATTAAAGCTGCAATCAACAGCTCACAGAGCTCTGTCAGGACACCATCTTTGCTCGGCAAACCCTCACCACCTGCCTCGACGGCAAAACTAACTTGTTGCTCCTCTCCATAAACGTGTCACTATCACGTGTTGCATTCACGGTTTGCACCGCCAAAGAGAGCCATCCCGTGAGCCTTGAAGCAAGCCAATCCCGCCTACTGATATCGAATAATCTCATTGACGCTTATGATTTTGGCGATGATAGGCTATCACTGTTGTTCTTGACCGAATGCAGTTTTCAGACGCAGCCTACTCTTTGGCAGACGCCAACTATTTCGCTTGTACGCACTATTGCAATTGTTTGCATTGACACTGCCCTTGGGAGGCATTCGCGCTGTCTTGGATGTGCACTCATCGCGCGAGCGCGAGCGCCTCAGTGCCGCCGTCCTCTCTTCCTTCCTCTTCACCACCATCACGTGCACACCTCTCCCTCCCGCCCTACCTCTCTCTATACTCACAGGTGGAACCACGCCACCAGTTCCCTGAGCATTTGCATCGGGTTGAGAAGAAAGGATCCATCGATGGTCTCGCCCTCACAATGGCTGGGAAACGAGGCCGCCGGGCCAAAGAGGCCGATATAAGAAACTAATGTAAGCAGCGATAGAACAACATCCATCATCAGATCAGCGCACTACCTTGCTCACCAGCGTCACTACTGTCATTCTCTAGGCCGGCTTCAGAAACAGTATCAGCAGCTCCTTCAACAGCTCCTTCAACGGTACCTCTCAGCGACGGGTTCAGAGGAGCATTTAACAGCGCCTTTATTTAAAATGATTAATTGCTCTCCTTACTTCTCATTCACAACAGTGTTAAGACAAAGTATAATACATAGTTTAGAGTACGATATAAAGACGAAGGAACTCTATTATCTATCGAGTAAAGGTTAAGGCTATCGCGCTTTTAGTTGCGCCTCGTTATTTGTAGGAGACTCCACAGACAGGGTATATGTCCTCCCTGTTAATGTACTTCCAATCGCGGAGGAAGTCTGGACGTTTGATTTCGACCTGGAAATGCTTTCCTTGCTGACCCTTTAACTGTGACGGTCCGGCATTTTCAGTTCCAGGCTTTCGGAAAAGGCTCTTTATCGTGATCCACAAGGCCTCGATACGGAGCCTCCACAGACACTTGGCCAGCACGACCTCGTCCGGCACCGTTAATCCCCTCGGAGCAACATCGCTGACCCATACGCCGTTCCCATCCTTCTTGAATGGTGGACGAGACGTCCCGTTTTCTGCATATTTTTGCAAGTCCGCGAGCACCATCTGTCTTCTTCTTCTCCTCTGGTACTCCCTAGTGGTGGACTTGCTACCGGCTGGCTTGGCGCGGGAGGCGAGTGTGCGGTTCTTCTTGTTGGCACGAGGAAGCTGCGCATGGACCTGGGCTGCTACGGTGCTTCTTGGCAGGTAATGGTGATGCTGTTTGTTGTTGTGCTTGTTGTCGCCTTGCGAGAGACCTAGACTCTGAAGGGAAGTCGTCAGTGTATGTGATATTGATTGACCGGCAATTGAGGGGCATTACATCCTTGCACAGCTGGTAGCCAGAGGCGGACGGCATAGTAAATAGTCTGAGGTTGGGGGTGTTGAGATACAGACAAAGTACTTTGGAGGTTGGGGGCTCTTTATCTTGTGGATTCAGGATCACAGTTACACTCTGGAATATGGGAGACAATGCTGAAGGTATGAAAGGATCCGATTGCGTTCAATAGCGTATGTTTGATGAGACAATAGTGGACTTCTATGATTCAGATGATGAGCTTCAGATGCTCCTCCCTAGATCTCTGTCAGAAGTCCGTCGCGAGCATGTTGTGTTGGGATTTGAAGGTGCGACGGATGCAATGAGGCATCCTTCATGGGGCTGTCTGTCAAGTAGGTACAAACGTGAAGAGTAGACTCAATGCACATACCCGCCAGTGCGGTGATAACCAAGGCGAGCTGTTTGCGGTGCAGGAGAGTAAGCCTCGGATTTCTGCAACGAAGCACAATGAAAGTGGATGGAAGAAAGGGGAGCTCGAAGTCATTAAATGGCCATTTCTATGCCCATTAGAGCGAATTTCATACTCTATTTCCCTTGACCGAAGCTCCAAAACCGTGAATGCGTACCCCATAACGACCACTCGACGACCATCCACTTAATCCTTCTTCAGATCCTTGTAGACCTCTTCGATGCCGTCCTTCGTAATAATCATCATCTGCAGGCCGTCACCGACCTCGATATGTCTCTCCACAGCGCTGCTGAAAGCATCGTGCACCAGCGACTCGACGTGGTCGCGAGGCAGCGGGTCGCGAGGCTTCTCCTCAAGGGCGTGGCCGACACCGGAGCCGGGAATATACTGGTTCTTGAAGTTGACCTGATTGTCGAGGAAGGGCATGATGAGCGAGGCGGCAGCACCACCGGCACGGCACTGTTCGCGCTCGTAGCTGCCGACGGGGTCATAGCTGTAGAGGGCACCGCGGCCCTCCTCGTCCAGACCGCCCAGGATAGCGTGCACGTAGAAGGGGAAGAAGCGCTTGCCGTACAGGATGTGGCTGAGGCGTTGGGCGCAGGCGGCCACCGACATGGGCTTGCCGTGCTGGTACTTGTACATCTTGACGATGGTGTCGAGGCGCTCCTTCAGCGCGGCGCCATCAGCAGCGAAGCCGACCACCGACAGCACGATGGTTGCGCCCTCGTTTTCCGGACCCTCACCACCGATCTTAAAGAGCTTCGGCTGGAAGCGCGTGTTGATGTTGTAGCCGGATGTGCTGCGAGTGTCGCCAGCGATGATGGTGAAGTCTTTACCGGAGATACCAAGCGTGGAGCCGCCGTTGTCAGTGTAGCTGTGAAGGTATAGTTAGTCCAGTGTGCCGTAGTGCTTCGGAATCGCTTTGCAAGCTTACGGGTTGAATGCATGTTGCCTCACGCCTGATGCTTGTGTTGCCGTCATGGGCGTCTGTCTGAAAGAGTATCCGGGGCCGCTCTGGGGCGGGGCAGCGTTGAAGATGGCGGCCATGGTGTGTGAGAGGTTGCAGTCGAGGTGGATGATCGTTCTCTGAGGTATTGATGGCTTGGAGACGGTTGTTATAGAAGGCGGGCGGCGAAGGCGGGAGTGATGTCGGAGCTGTGAAGCTCACGTAGCTGCGAGCTGCCTGGACACGCCAAGACATCGGACTCTCTAAGCTCGACATCACCGCCGCAAGCCACTTCCACTCAACACCAACCCTGCGAAAATGCTAGGTCTCGATGACTACAGTAGCAGCGACGACGAGGACACTAAGGTAACCCAGGCCGATGAGGTAAGAATGCGCACGTAGCTGCAACCGCAGAATTGGGCAGATGGCTATTAATAACTACAAATATTAGACGAACAAAACAACTCTTCCAACGCCTGCTGAACCGGCAGTGGATACACCCAGTAAGACGCCAATTGAATATTTTGCAGTTGCATAACTTCTTGGTTAACCCTGTAGCAGTAGACGGCAAGGAGCCAACCGCGCCGGACCAGAACACCACTGCCCAACCCGTGGAAACTGCTCCGCCCGCAGAGGCAGAGGCAGAGGCAGAGCCCACGCCCGGCCCTTCCCTCCCGCCTGCCACTGAAGACCTCTACGCAGACACGCCTGCTCCTGGTCCTGCAGCGCCACTCTCAGCACAGCTGGGCGATCCCAGTGGCGCCATTTCCGCACCTCAGTCGCCCTACTCCGCAGGCCGCGCCATGGTGCGCAATCTGACCATGCCGCCTGTCCCCAACTTTGACATCCCTCCCTCGCCACCCGGATCGCCACCTCCGAAGACAACAGCACAGTTTGCGCACTTTTTGGAGATCAAAAAGAAGGGTGTCCATTTCAACGAGCGTCTAGAGAATTCATCGGCATTGCGCAATCCAAGCTTACTGCACAAGCTTCGCGGATTTGCTGGGATTGATGATGGGGCTCAATATGCGACGACTCTTCCCGCGGAAGTGGCGGTTCCAACGACATTTCCTTCTTGGGCGTATGCAGAGCAGTTGGGTAAGAGGCAGCAGGAAATCACCAAGAAGCGGGAGGAGGAACAAAAGAAGACCCAGAGGGATGCACTGGAATTTGTACCAGCGAGCGGATCAGGTTCGTCTGGCTTGGGTGTTGGCGATGGCAAAGCAACTACTAGTATGGCTGAAAGGGTCAGGGCAGGACTCAGCCGTGAAGGATCTGGATCGCCGCAGGTCTCGGACAGCGGAAAACGTAGGGATAGCGACCGGCGCGACCGCGACTATGATGACAGACGGAAGAGGAGCAGATTCAGGAGCAGGTCCAGGTCTCCGCGTCGGAGATAGAGATGAAATACTGGATCCAGGAAGGACGGGGCTTGAGGCTTGCGTGAGATATGAGCGGTTCCATCCACTGATGAAAAATTGGCGGTGCGAGAGAGAGAACGTAAAGGCTTCGATAATACCCAGTTCCATACAAAAACAAATGCAAAGACGCTTCTTATACAAAAGAATTAAAGGTCCATAGCCATATACGATAAGGTGATGAGCGAGTGTTTGATTGGATGGCTAGGCGCAACAAGCGCGGGCCAGGCAGTGAGGGCGCGCGGCGGCCGGCAACCTAGAGCTCTGGAGCTCAGCACCACAACCACCAACGCCATCACCTCCGTCTGCCACTGCCATCGTCCACCACCACACCGCCACCTCTCCGACCGACGCTCTCCACCCATCCTGCGCCGCCTTCATCTACACGCTTCCTTCACCTCCGTAGCCATGAACCACTTCCCTCAAGCCTGGGGCAGGGTAAGCTAGCTACAGAAGCCTTGCAACGAGTGACATTGCAGCTAATGCGGTGACATTGTCAACAGCCCAGAGACGACGTCTATGGCGCCTATGACCACTCCTACCTTCAGACCGACGGTCCTACACAACACACCCAACAACCCATCGTGACGGGCACCAGCGTGGTGGCAGTGAAGTATAAGGACGGCGTCGTCATTGCCGCCGACAATCTAGGTACATCGACACCACGACAGGCTTCTACTTGACACCATGAATCAAACCTGCTGACACACTCTCCTCCGTATAGCATCATATGGCTCCCTCGCACGCTTCACGGACGTCAAGCGCCTCCGCGTCTTCAACAAATCCGTCATCGGCTTCGGCGGCGACGTGTCGGACATGCAGTACCTAGACCGGCTGCTGACCTCGCTGTCCATCCGCGAGGACTATGGGCAGCATGAGTCGGCCGAGGACAACGACGCGCCGTCGCCGGCGCTCAACGCCAAGAACCTGCATACGTACCTGTCCAAGGTGCTGTACCGGCGCCGCTCCGAGTTCAACCCGCTGTGGAACGTGCTGCTCATCGCCGGCTTCGACCACGACGGCGTGACGCCCTTCCTCGCCCACGCCGACCTGCTCGGCACCACCTTCTCCGCCCCGGCCCTCGCCACCGGCTTCGGCGCCCACCTGGCCACGCCCATCCTGCGCAAGCGCGTCCCCGACGAGGAGGCCTCGCGCAAGCTGAGCAAGGAGGACGCCATCACCCTTGTCAAGGACTGCATGAAGGTGCTCTTCTATCGCGATGCTCGCAGCTTGGACCGCTACTCAATCGCCGTTATCGAGAACGGCCGTGATATCGACCTCAAGGAAGACGAGAAGTTGGAGAGCCAGAGCTGGGCGTTCGCGGAGAGGATTAGGGGTTACGGTACTCAGGTTAACTAAAAGCATCTATGCGTCGGAGATGAAATTCTGGCGCGGAGTACTTGTTGTCGATGGCTACGATGAGGAAGATTCGACAGAAAACATTTTGATAGAAGGACAATGAATGGAGCTACGGGAGGCTGAGGCGATGCATGGCCGAAATGAATGATAGAATTCACTGGAAATCATGCAGTCACCATGCACGGGAGTGGATAACGATAAGTCGGCTTGCCGCTTTAATGGTGGCTCTTCATGAGAAAGGAATATTACGATTGTAACTCCTTCCAGGTTTCCCATCTATAATGCCCTATGGAGTAATATGAGATCTAACCTGAAGCACGATATACCACCTAAATGAACCAGAATCAAAATTCAAATTGAGTGGCTAAACGTGGGCTCCGGGGTCCCGACGTTAATGATGACGATGCACCTGAGTATTATCAAACAATGTCTTCACCATGGACTTGTGGCAACCCTCAAAAGAGCCAAACCACAGCGGCAATCTTAAATTTACAGTTTATGATGGCTCATTACTGAAATACACGTTATCTACTAATGGGGCTCGTGGGATTTCCAACGGAGCGCTCTTCAGACCATTTGGCCTCCCAACGTCAGAATGCCTTAAACGCCAGTCCTCTCAAATGCTGGTATCAAAGATTAAAAAAAACAGGAAAGTGCCCACACTACCAAATGAAAGGCACCCCGACAAAGGAGAAATATACATCCCCACCGTCTTCGCTCGTCATGTGCTCTCGTCATCATGATTATGTTCACAAAATGAATACTTTAAAGTTTGTACAGCCCTCAACCACACGCCCTGTCGACCTAAAAGTAGCCAGGAGTGGGCTTGTTGCGCTGAGGATGGCCATCAGGGTAGTAAGTTTGCCCGTTGATGCCGGGGTGGTTCGAGTGACCGTCTGCAACAAGACCGTTGGGAGCGGCAGTGGTATTTGCGTAATGTCTGGTGCCACTACCGTTGAATTGGCCGCTGGGATACACGTTGGGGCCCGGGGCACCAACACCGACGGCATGATCCTGGTACAAACCGGTCTGGCTGCTGCCTGAGTTGGCCTCAGCTTCAACCATGCCGATGCTTGTCTCCTTGCTGTGGTGGTGCTTGGTACGCAGCGCTGGGACGAAGTCGATGGCGAAAGACCAGACGTAAAAGGCGTAGATGAGAGCAATGATCCACTCGATGACTGCGGCTTCGTTGCGGTGATGTCGGTTGCCCAAGACGCCAAATGCGATAGCCAAGCCCAGTTCAACGAAGATGAAAAGGAGCTTCATGTAGAAAGATCCGCGAAGAAACTTGCTGTCGCGGTGGCGAACGCCGAGGCGCTGGTATTCGATGCAAACGAAGATCGCAGACACGATGTAACCGCCGATAAAAAGGCAAAGGAATACATCGTGCAATTTAGGATGCCTCTTGGTATCGAAGATGGCGAGGAGAATCAAGCCAGCCGCACCAACAATGGAGCCAAGAATCGCGAGGATGGAGCAGACCTTCTGCCACAAGGAAGTGTTCGGGTGAAGGCGTCCCGTATGACGCAGGTAGCGCTCGATGATGAAGACGAGATCGAATGTCACGACGGACGCAGCACCCATGGCGATGAACAGAGGCTTGAGCTTATCGGCTCCCACATCTGATATGTAACTGCCATTCCTGTTAGTCAAGCGTCATGCTAGTAGAACTGTAAGCGACTTACGCGACCGATTGGTTGGGCTCCATGGAAACATAGTGAGGTTTTCCATCCACAATCCATGTTAATAGCATGGCAAGAAGCATCGCAAGCCAAACGATACCCGAAACTAACGGCACCATCCAATACTGTAGGCCCAACATGGTTGTTCCAGTTGCGGTGAGAATGAGTCGTGAAGGGTTACCGGCGAAGAAAGCGAGTCGCGTGCGCGAAAGACAGGGATTCCAAAATGCGGCTGGGAGTTGTGAGGGAAGTAAGTTCGCAAGTATGGACAAAACGAATCGAGAACAAGCCCTGGGAAGTGAGATTGTGCGGAGTAGAAGTAGTATGGAGGGCAAGGGGGCAGTGATGGGCAGAGATTGCGTAGTGCTAATGGGCAGTGTAGGACTGTCGGCACGAATGTGGTCATACGTCATGAACCCGCCTTGTCCCGGACGGCGCCAAAGCCAACAGGGCCAGGCCCGCCTCGCGAAAAGAGCAGGAGCCACCACGTCAATCGTGAATCTGCGGAGTCCGGTAACCCCGACATCCGGGCACCTTTGTTACTCAGGAATCCCCGAGGGTCGTGGTAGGATTCGCGGACCGTGAGGTTTGCCGGTCGACTTTTGCTCTCGTCGTTGACGCCTGCCGTCGTGGGCCGCCGACGTGGCTTGCGGCTGTGACCAGCGGCTCAGATGCTGATCATCCCGGCGGTAGCGGGCGGCTGATGACGCAGCGCGGCTGTCAGCCTCAGGCACGCTTTCTAATCCTATGACCGTTGACGTTTGACAAATGCTAAGCAAGGAGTGCAATATGATGGAAAGAAGAATCAGATGCCGCCTCGGTCAATAATACTGTTTCCTCTAGATGGATCGCAAGGTGTCTGCCTTGGTCGGGCTGCACAAGCGTCGGAGTAAATTCGAAAATCTGCACAGACATGCTTTTTGGAGTCGTCGTAAAGGCGCGGTTTACGCAATATACCACCGGAAGGCAGACGCACGTGGGCTGCGCAATATTCGGGCTGAGTGGTGATGCGGGCCTGGGCAGAGCGGAGCAACGCTGACTCTTGCTCTTGCTCTTGCGCGACCGGGCCGGAGGCGAAGGTTCGGCCGGGGGAACGGTGGGCGGTGCAATGTTGATCCGTCGTTTGTGCGTGCCAAGCCCACACTCCTCGCGCACCCAAGCGACTTTTGCGTGTCGACCGCGAAAGGCGAACCTCACCTGCGACCAACACCGTCCGACCGACTAACCCACCAGCAACCATGCCGAAGGAAGTCAAGCAGAGGTCCGGCCTCGCCCGCGGCTTGAACGCTGGCCACGTACGTTTATCCTCCCGCTCGCTGCGCCCGCGGATTTCTCGACGAAGACCCGCGGTCCCGCTGCCGCTCTGCGACCCCAATCGCTAACAAGTTTTTGTTTCCGCCGTACAGAAAGTCACTCCCCGCACTCCCGCCACCAGGATCTCGAGGACCAAGGGCCACCTCAGCAAGCGCACCGCTTTCGTCAGGGACGTCGTCAAGGAGGTTTCCGGGTATGTGGATCCAGCCAACATACACGAGCACACCAAGTGAAGAGAAGGAGGCGAGGTGGATCAAGACGAGAGCACCTCGAGAGACTCGTCGGCCGAACGTCGAACCCGGGCAATTGGGCTCGTGGACATAGGGTTGAACATTGGCTGACGGTTTGTCTTAACAGTCTTGCCCCGTACGAGCGTCGCGTTATCGAACTTCTCCGCAACAGCAAGGACAAGCGCGCCAGGAAGCTCGCCAAGAAGAGGGTATGTCGTCCCCCCGAACTCGCAGAGCGAACATGCACGAACGATCGGCATCTGCACATCCGAGCGATTCCTTCCCATTTTTCTCCCATCCGCCGATATGCTCCCCAACATCAGCACAAAATACTGACTGGCGCATTAACAGCTCGGTACCTTCGGCCGTGCTAAGAGAAAGGTCGATGAGATGACCAAGGTTATCGCCGAGGCCAGGAGGGCCGGCCACTAAGCGAGGGAAGAAGAGCTACTTTTCCGGTCAAACAGGGTTCTTTTTTCTCTTTCGCTTTCCAATGTGGGGGCGCTTATGGAACACGCTGCCTTTGCTGCTCGAAAAGAACAAAAATGGATGGTCCTTGCATGATATGAGAGACGAGGGGACTTTCACCTCCCACCAAACATTACACCCCGGGTCAGAGGAGTCTTCCGATAGGTCTCTTACGAAAATCCGATGAAAAACGGCGTTTGCCTCCCATATTGAATGTTTCTCATGGTACAAACTGTTATGAGTTGTGTGTTCATTGGGCTTGATATGCGCAACAACTAAGTCGCCAGGTTTAGTCAATCTTGTTGCAGCCCGGACGTGTGAAATTGTATTTGACGGGCCGTTCATATTTCTTCGAAAATCTGACGCTGTCACGATAATGTCACCCACTGAAGTCGGAGTATTTATGGAACATGAATAGTCTCGATTCTCTTTGATTTGTCTCGCCCAGGAGCCTTTCTCATGATATCCACTTCACGAATTCTCTATCGACTTCCCGATGCTCTTTCGAATCTCGGGACTTACTACCATAAAGAAACCACCCAATGCTCTCAAATTATAAATTGAAGGAACCACCACCTATAACTTACTTTCTCCCCTTGAACAATCCCTTATTCAGCATTGCCTTCAACTTAGATTCCTTATCACCCGAACTCGTGGCTTTCTTCGCCGGTGCGACGTTCTCCGCCCCCGCATTCGCCTGTGCTGAACTGCTGGAAGACGCGGCGTTGGCAGTTGGCTCTTTGACAGCCATCTCGTGTCCCTTTTCGTACCACTCCTGCTTCAAGCTGCGCGTCGTGTGCGCCGCGCTGCTCGCACCATCATCCCAGACCAGGTTCAGCAGCTGCCGGCCCTGGAAGCCCAGGTCCGCGACCAGGCGCTTCGAGTCCTCCTTGAGAAGCACGAGCAGGCCGCGCGGACCGGCGTACTTGAGCGTGAAGGGCTGGTCCGCCTGCGCCAGCACGCCGCGCACGCACGCGTACAGCGCCGTGGCCGGCTCGTTCTTAGTGAAGCGCGCTTCGATCTGTGATGTATCCGGGAGCCGCACCCGAATCGTCACGCTCTCGATGGCAGCGAGTTTATCTGCTTTGGCCTGCTCGGCCGCGGCGAGTTCGGCATCTGAAGCCAGCCGCTTGTTCTTGCCGGCGCTTTGGAGGACAGCTTGGTGCGCTTTGGCGTGCTCGACGGTCGGGACGTAATCTTCTGCGTTGAACTTGGTGTTACGGACTGCAGCGGGCGTGCTGGAGCTAGAAGGGGTGTAGATGTGAATGGGTCGCTGATCAGGCCCGGGAACAGTATCTTCTCCGGGAGCTTGTGGAGCGGAGCTGGAGGTGGTGGACTCTTGTTCGGCGGGAGCGGGGTTTGTGTCTTTAGGTGTGGTTGGAACGACGTCTTCCATTGGCGACGTGGCGGACGGTGGATTGGGCTCGCCAGCAACGCCGTCTGGTTCCACTGGAGCAGAGCTTTCGGTTTCCGGAGCAGATATGCCCGCGTCGCCAGCATGTGCTCCCTTTGCTTCCTTCGTGGGAGTCAGTGCCTCCACGTCCTTGAAGTATCCCGAAATCTCCGTCATAGCTTCCTCCAGCGACTTGCCACTGTCCCTGAATGAGCATCGTAGCAATGCGCTGCCTCCCGTATATCCCAATTGTGCCAACGTCTTCTGTAAATCTGTGAAGGTACCGACTTCCCTCCCCATGATGTTGATGATTGGTATCTCATAGTTCAGTCGGCCTGCGCCAGAACTACCAGCATCGGTGACGGCGACGCCCCGCTGGGTAAGGTTCAAGTTCTTCCCGGAAATGGTCTCAAACACTCGCAGAACCTGCCATATCGAAGTGTTGCTTGGAAATTTGTGTGTAAGGCGCTGGCCGGGCTGCTCAAGTTGGAGGGCGACATTGACGACGGAGGGCGAGCGGGAACCTTGCACAAGGTCGAGCTTGGCCCCTTGGGGTAGGTTGGCGAGGCGGATGGTACGTGAGAGTTCAACGGGTTTGTTGTTGAATCTTTCGCATGTTAGGAGAGCTTCATGTGCCGTGGAGGGGTAGCTTGCAGGATCCGACCTACTTTAAAGTGTAGTTGTCCGGATTGAGGTTGAACTTTGCGCAGGCCTCGCTCAGAACCTCAGTGAGGTGCTTACCTGGCGTCGTCTTGATGCGCGCGGTGCGAGCGCTTGTGTCTACCACGACGACGTGAGACGCCATGCTGCGCGGGCCACGCTGAGCGACGAGACGCCGATGATGGTGTAGTGGAGCAGGTTGAGCAGTCGGGAGCGCGAGCAGTCAACGGAGTGGCGGCGGCGTGTCTCTCGAATGTTGCGGACAGCTTCGCTGATGAAGTAAGAGTGAGCGAGTATGATCAAAATGTCTTTCTCGAATCGGGTTGCGGTGATGCCGGCAAGCTGCGGTGCCATCGCTGGGTAGGTCTGTAATTGCGTCGCGGCGTAGGAGCTGCGGACCGAAGCTTATGGAAGGCGTGGCGCGCCCATGGCCAGATTACAAACTTTGGAACGTCTGCTGTGCGCGCTGGACAGTACGCGCCTTGGAGGGGGTTTAGGCTGTCTATCGGTTTCAAAAATGCTTTGATGTGGAGAGTCAGCAGCCATCAGGCTGCCGCTGCACACGGCATCCTATCTGCGTGCCGCCGCCAGTGATGTCAGCGCTACCGTTCCGTGTTGTCGATGTTCTCCGCAACCCCTCATCAGCCATTCACTCAACAACACGATATACAGGGGAGTATTGCAGCCGACGGTTAGCGCTAAATGCGAGATTTCCACCGACAGGTTAGAAGGAAGATCGAATTCACCCTACTACAGGGAGTGGAAGTATTCGTCTGGACCGCTCTGTTAGTGGAAAACGAGATACACTTACATCTGGATGAATGCTGCCACTCCCCATAAAATTGCATTTTTAGAGTCTATTGCCTATAACCACCGGCTGCGATACCCCTCCTGTAACATCCGCTCGCGTGATAGCCACTTAAAAGATTTCATTCTACAAAGCCATGTGAGCTTATGGAATTTCAACACGATGGTGGGTACCAGGGCAGATCTTCTGTTCCACCCTCCAAAAGGCCACAAGCTTTTAACTTCTCTAATTGTCTTAATGTCTCGACGTAAAGAGCTTTAATTTGGCAATGCATCCCCTCTATGCGTCTATATCAATTATCTGTGTCACGCTGAAATCACACGCAAGAACAATATTGTGAGCCGGTATTTTAGCTGAATTGAGATTGAAAGAAAAGGCCGAGTATGCAAAGTGAGCTAATCAGAAATGCCAGCCATAATCCACCTAACAGTCCTGTCCGGGATAAGGACAGGGCTTTTTGGAGCTCGAGGTTTTGGTTTTGGTTGGTGCAAGTGAGGGAGAAGTTTTGGTACTTTTGGGCGGACTGCACCTCTCGCCGGGATACGGATAAGGGCAGTGCTTTCCCTTCGACCAGGTTGACTGGGTTGGCTTGGGCTTGACAGAAGATGATTTCGCCGGCTCCTTTGGGATCGTGATAAAGACGGTCTTCTCAGGAAGAGGCGCGCGAGAATCAATAGCCTTCCCAGTCGTAAGGGCGCTGGACCTCACTGGAGTGAGTACGGCTGTTGAGGTGAAGTTAGCGCTGGCGGATACCTCGATGGGCACAAAAATTTGAGCGTCATTGCTAGGAATAGGCAGCGCACTCACCGCTTCCTCCCAGAGCTGCGTAGTAGCAGCAGTCTCCACGGGAACATCTCCAGCGGTCTCGCGGGGCTGCAGGTGAGGTCCGAAAGTGTGGAGCGTGGAGGTGATGACCGTCGTCGTGCCCGGCAGACCAAAGAGGCCAGAGGGCCAGATCAGCGTCTTGGTCGTCGTCGGAGGGGTGATCGTGATGGTCTCAGGGTAAGAGTAGGTCGAAACCTGCTTCGCCGGAACAGCCTCGACGAGGGCGTTGCCGGCCAGGAAGGCAATGATGAAAGCGGTAGCAATCATGTTGGTGGTTGTAGATGCTTGTGTAATTGAAGAAGTTTTGTAGGTGTTGAGAGAGTCGTGAGAGTCGTGAGAGTCGTGAGTGTTCGTGATGGAGGCAGAACTTCTCAGAAGTTGCTGCTTAAGTACCTTGCTTTTCGTGTGCCTTCCAAAACGGCAGCTGCGGATAATATATCATGTGCAGGACAATGCTCTTGTTCAGGAAGGCACGTGCTCCCAGTCAAGGAGGAAAGACCATATGCGCACAAAGAGAGTGTCCTTTGAACAAGGTACTATCTTGATACAATGGGAGCCGTGTGTTTGGCTGAAATGTACCTTTGTCTCCTGACGAAGATAGTTGAGATAAGGAAACACAGACGATATAGTGAAGTGAAGGAAACGTCACGAATCCTGAAGCACTTTGAGGATGTATTCTCTGATGCGAAGAAAAAGTCTAGACTTCAAAAGTAATATTTACCAGCACGGATCGAGAGCTGAACATGAAGCATGGGGACCGGTTGAACCATCGGACATGACAGAAAACAGAACTAGTGAAGACGAGGAAGAGAAACAAACACAAAAATTACGATGGATATTTGAAAGAAAACGCCTCGATTGTCATGAGCACCAAAAGGCAGAGAAGCACGAGGCAGAGACGGAGGATCCGAACATCGGAGAGGACCGGAACAGGGCCGAAGCAGGGGCAAACACCAATAAGAACAGCACACAGCTCATTTCAATACTTTGCCGATACTTATCGAGTCGCTGGAAGTTGGAAAAGTCTTATGAGACAGGATTCTGCCCTAGACTTGGCAGTGGGCGTGGTTTCCTGACATCGACTGGGATCCACGATTACCTTGATGAGGCTCAAAATAGCGCAATGGCAGGTGGACAGTGTGCGCATTGGCTCCGAGGGGGCGAGTCACTGAACAATTGATGCTGAGAGGCCTCGCGATAGCCATTGGGCAGGTCCGAGGTCGACCGACGTGGGCATGCCTGAGTTGCAAGGCTGGTAGATGGACGTTGTTGGTGTTGGCATCATTGACCGCGGACGGGCGGGCGTGTGCTTACCCATATTCCTTGTGATTGGCTCAGCCGAAGCGGGAAGCTACGAGATTTGTTCTTACCGCAACGACCGACTCCAACTCCCCGTAACCCGCTTGCAGCCCGCTCCATTGCCTCTCCCCTCCACAATCGCCATCGTCGTCGGCTGACGGCCAGCTCCACATCAACATGTTGGCTAGATCGAGCCTCCGTTCGGCGCGCACCGTCGGCACCGCTGCGCGCAGCTCCGCCAGCAGGATAGGCACGGTGCGTTCAACTCGTCCCATCCACCCTCCGCGCGGGCGCCATCACGGCCGTCGATCATCAATGCCTTGACGCGAAGGTCGCAGCTGACCCTTTGTTCTGCAGCGCTCCGCCTCCAGCTCTAGCGGTCCCGCCGAGGAGGTCGCCTCGTGGAAGTCCACCCTCGCCGGCTCCGCTGCCACCGCCTTCGCCATCGGTTCCATTGGCTGGTACTATCATCTCTACGGTCGCAATGTCCACGCCATGACTCCGGCCGAGGAGGGGTGAGTCGCGCATACTGGAGGATTGATGGAGGTGCTGGCCACACTGCCTCGGGGACCCAGTCGCCGCCATCAGCCGACCCGCTGCAGGAAGCAACACTAACATAAGATCAGTCTGCACGCTACTCAGTACCCTTGGGAGCACACGAAGTGGCACAAGACGTTCGACCACCAGGCGTAAGTTACACGCGGTGCTCTCAAGCCCGTCCCAGCAACTGACCGTGAGGCAGCCTCCGCCGCGGTTTCCAGGTCTACCAGGAAGTCTGCGCTTCCTGCCACTCGCTCTCGCGTATTCCTTACCGTTCTCTTGTCGGTAGCATCATGACCGTCGATGAGGCCAAGGAATTGGCCGAGCAGAACGAGTACGACACCGAGCCCAACGACCAGGGCGACATCGAGAAGCGCCCCGGAAAGCTGTCCGACTACCTGCCCAGCCCCTACAAGAACGATGAGGCCGCCCGCGCTGCCAACAATGGTGCCCTGCCCCCGGATCTCAGCTTGATGGTCAAGGCCCGTCACGGTGGCTGCAACTACATTTTCAGCCTGCTGACCGGCTACCCTGAGGAGCCCCCGGCGGGTGCTGTCGTCCAAGAGGGCCTCAACTTCAACCCCTACTTTCCCGGTACCGGTATTGCCATGGCCCGTGTCCTGTACGACGGCCTCGTCGAGTACGAGGACGGCACTCCGGCCACCACTTCCCAGATGGCCAAGGACGTCGTCGAGTTCCTCAACTGGTCTGCTGAGCCTGAGATGGATGAGCGCAAGAAGATGGGTTGGAAGGTGCTGGCTGTTGGCAGCGTCCTGTTCGCACTCAGCGTTTGGGTGAAGAGGTACGCAGAAACCCGGCGATATCCCAGACGGAAGAGGCCACCAGATGCTAACGCGGCGTGTGTGCAGGTACAAGTGGTCCACGATCAAGACCAGACAGCTCGTATACAACCCCCCGATCTCCGGCAAGAAGCACTAGATATAGGTGGAATCTGGAGGGCGTGGGATAGATGACGGGGCGGAACTCTCATAAAGGGTTCTGGGACCCGCATGTACAGCATTAGAGACAAACGAGCGAAATTTTCTTTGTGTTGAACCATTACGTAGAGGAGCGGCGGAGACGCTCTGTGTTACTTTGAATTGTACCATCAATGAACCTGTTTTCTGCAAGCACGGAGACGGGGTGGTGATAATTGGTGGCATAGCGCACAGGCAGCCGGCAGAGTGGGATCTGCTCGGGGAGCTTGGCAGCGTGACGGGCCGGATTGGGCAGTGATGGGCGTTGGAGGGCGTGTTAGCCGAGCACTGGGTGCTATTTCTGCAGCTATAATGCAAGGAAAATGGTGTCGCAATGAAGGCCGGCGTGGCAGGTGGATTGTAGGCGACCCGGCCAGGCGGCGAGCGCGATGCCAGACGCCGTATAGAACGTAGATGCGCAGCAGGGTTGGCGCTGGATGGCCCAATGACGACGCACAGCGGGTCTTGGGATTACGACTCGGAGCGGCCATGGCCGCAGCTCAGGAGATGGAAATCTGAATCTGGGATCTGGCGCCAGCATGCCACTTTCTCGCTGCGCCCGCCGCCCTCAGCCCGCTTCGTCTGCCACCGCCTGTGTTTGCGCCGCTGCCGACCAGCAGAGCGTGCCGTCATTCGTTTCGTCGCACCTCTGACACTCCTCAAACCTCCGCGCCGCCCGCCCTCCCCCGCAACGCGCTTCCCATCCATTATTTCTATCGCCTGCACGCCGCTGCCCGCCCGAGACACGATCCCAGAGCAGCATCGCGACTTATGCCCCCCATCAATGCCAGGAACCAGGCCGAGCTGCAAGCCCAGAGGATCAAGGTGCGCTGCTGCCGCTCCGCCCGCCCGCTCTGAGCCGCCCAGCTCCGCCGTCTCAAACGCTGACCGCTACCAAACAGCTCACAAACTCCTACAATGAGCTCTTGGAGTACGTTCCTGGCCCATGCCCCCCCTCCTGTGCACACTGCGAGTGCTGACAACCCGTGCCCAGCGAATTCTCGTCCTCGGATCTCCGCACCGTCGGGAATTACCAGCTCGGCCGCCTGATAGGCAAAGGCTCTTTCGGCAAAGTTTATCTGGCCTCTCACAAGCTCACGAACGGCTCCAAGGTCTGTTACAAGGGATGGGATTGCGGTGAAGCTCTGCTAAAGGACGACGGAAGGTTGTGCTCAAATCCGCAAACAAAAATGACTCGAACCTGGCCCGCGAAATCCACCATCACCGGCAGTTCCTCCATCCTCATATCGCCCGGCTCTACGAGGTTATAGTTACGGAGACAATGGTGTGGCTCGTGTTGGAGTACTGTCCGGGTGGGTGTCTGCCGCACTGATCCGCATAGCGCCAGCTGACCGAGCGTAATTTAGGGGATGAGCTGTACAACCACCTTCTTAAGACCGGACCCATGGAGCCTCCAAAAGTCCAGAGGATTTTCACGCAGCTCGTCGGCGCCGTCTCCTACATCCATCTGAAGTCCTGCGTGCACCGCGACCTAAAGCTAGAAAACGTGCTATTGGATAAGCATGGCAACGTCAAGCTGGTGGATTTTGGCTTTACCCGTGAATACGAAGGGAAATCGAACTATCTCCAGACATGGTGCGGCACGGTATGCTACAGCGCTCCCGAGATGCTGAAGGGTGAAAAGTACGCAGGAGAGAAGGTCGATGTCTGGAGCTTGGGTGTTATCCTCTACGCTCTTCTCTGCGGAGAATTGCCGTTTGATGAGGATGAAGAAAATGAGACCAAGAGGAAAATATTGAAGGAAGAGCCAAAGTATCCGGACCACATGCCTGAGCAAGCCAAGGATCTTATCACCAAGCTTCTTTCAAAACGACCGCTTTTGCGACCCGCTCTGCCAGACATCCTCCAGCATTCGTGGCTCGCTGAACACGCACCTCAGCAGCAAGCAATTCTGAAGCTTCAGCAGCCACCCCCGTTCACAACGGAGCTCGAGAAAGAAACCCTTCAGCGGATGCGCAGTGCCGGGGTTGATATCGACAAGGTTATCGAAAATGTATTGGCTCAACGCTGTGACAGCTTGGCAGGATGGTGGGCTTTACTATTGGAGAAAGAAGAGCGGAAGGCCAAGAGACGGGAGCGCAAGAGAAAGGAGCGAGAGGCAGAGGCGAAGAGTTTACGCAGATTGAGCGCTGCTAGTAGAGCCAGCAGCAGATTTGACCGTCTCGCTCCGACCATCAGAGAGATCGATGAAGAGGGTACGCCGATTCCTACGCTTGGGGACCCTCCTAAGAGCCGGGGCCGGAACAGGGACCGGACTTCCATGGCGACGTGTAAGTCGATGTAGATTGCGTGTATTCGAGTAATGGAGATATTAACTGAAAATAGCCGCCAGTCCCGACCTGCCTCTAGTCCCCGAGGCATCAAGAACGCCGAAAGACGAGAAGCCCCCGCCTCCAGTGGAAAAGGACCGTCGTGTCAGCTCATCAAGAGGCCGTCCATCCCTTCCGCCCAAGGAGTATTCACGATCACGCAGGAGCAGCAGCATGCTACACGTCGTCACCACGAATCCAGATCTCCTCGGTCCCAATGGATTCGTTCCGTCGAAACGGAGGAGGAAATACCAGCAACCTTTTCTTGCACAATTGGCCTCGCTCAAGCATTGGTTCAAGGAATCCGCAAAGCGCGCAAGGTCCAGATCACCAGGTTCGAAAAGCAGCAAATCTCCGAAAGCAAATCAAGGCAAGCTCACCAAGCCAGACGATACTCGGAGGCCCTCAGTTGCTACGAGCACAAACACAGCTAGGCCCTTGTCACAAGTCCGACCGGATTCACAGAAGCGTGCAAGCTACGTAGGCACGCCGCAGCGCCCTCGAGTGTCCACAAGAGCAAGCAACGGGTCCAACAAGAGGGCTTCTCTTTCGCCAGCTCCAATGACGCCCCGTTCTTCTTATCGGCGAAGCTCTGCCGGGCTCCGAGGCCGCAAGTCCACTTCTTCCTCCGTTTCCTCGATTCGCACCATTCACCATGCCCACACTCACTCGAAAGCATCGTCTACATCCTCTGCATCTCTAGCATCACCATCCGTCTCCAGCCGCACCGGCCGTAGCCCGCATCAGTCTGTCAAAGTACTTCCCGCAACACCCACCGGCACTTCGTTCCCGTCCGGCATACGCCTGGTTCGCGCAACGGCAGCAGAGTCTGCTGCGGCCTTCGGCAGCCTTCCTCCACAGAGTCCGGGGGTACTTTTCGCGAAGCGCAAGAGAAGCCCGTTCAAAGGACCGGCGCTAAGCTTGAACACGGGCAGTCCGATAGCCAGAGGCCGCGGCGAAGGTGGCAGCAGGACCAGTAGCGTTCAAGGTAGAAAGAGCGGCGAGCTTATCATCGAAGAGGAAGACGAAGACGAGGATATCTTAGAGGAAGAAGAGGAAGAAATAGAAGAGGTAGAGGCCTTTTCCCCCGTGTTGGCGCCGGGAGAGTATTTGGAGGAGTCTCCCCAGGATCTTCATCTATCTGAGGAGCCGCCGCCAGCGACGCCAAAGTTAGCTTCCTAGATCTGGACCGTGGAGAACAGCGCGGATCGAGTAGTTTTGTTTTGGAAAGATGCACAAACACAAAAGCTGAGGAGTTTTTCTTTTTGGGAATTTTCTTTGTTTTTGGTTTACTGGCCCCTTTGGATTCACTTGGAAGGCTGTTTTTGTGGTTAAAAAACGGCTTGGCTTTTCTGGTCCTTTGTCGTTTTATACCCTCTCATCATCAATCACCTCAGCATCTCCCTTTCATCACCTCAGTTTTCCTTTGTCATTATCATTAGTCCGAACCCCAACCCCTATATTCTGTGCCCTCTTCTTGTTGACAATTAATTTTTGCTCTTTGGGCTTGTCGCATCTGCCTCTTTTTCTACATTTCGACCCGGGTTTGTGTGGTACTTGGGAGTTCTTGGATCTTGCTGTAGATGACGGGGCTTGTCGGCGCGACGAGAGTTCCAAAAAGTGTGATTTGCGGGCGGCGGAGCTGTATAAAAAATGGAAGTGAACTGAACTTTTGAATTGTTGCTCTTCCACAATGATGGGCGACGTAAAGTGGGAGAAGCCGCACCGACAATAGCGGTGGATGGCAATGCTGGAACGAATTGTAGCGCCATCACTGAAGGCCTCACAATGCCTGAAACAGCGTGCATTCGCTAGGGATATTCTTCTACAAAACGTGAGGGAGCATGTCTCTTTTTTTTTCTGTAGAGGATTCAAGGCGCACTCTACAAAAAGAGAGAAGTTCTTCCGTGAGCTTCAGCAACAGCACTGTCACCTCGTTATGATCTGTAGGAAGTTGAAGTCTCCATCCGGATATCCATAGAAGTTCGGACAGATGAATGGCACTTGCATTGGTCCTACAAGAGCGACCGGGCAAGGTAGAAATTGTGATAAATGAGTGTATTCATAGTATGCATGGAATGGAAATTCATTATCATGACTACAAATGTACGCCGAAAGATTGAACACCACATCTGACTGTGAGCGAATGCGCGATCAGTGTCCTTCATCTCTTCTGCACGCCTTAGTGGCCAGTCTTCAATGG
The DNA here is from genome assembly GCA_011503125.2 of Botryosphaeria dothidea. Taxonomy (NCBI): domain Eukaryota; kingdom Fungi; phylum Ascomycota; class Dothideomycetes; order Botryosphaeriales; family Botryosphaeriaceae; genus Botryosphaeria; species Botryosphaeria dothidea. The sequence continues at coordinate 1,531,479 of WWBZ02000007.1, forward strand.
CGGTAGATCACCGTCCCAGCACACCTGCATGGCTGTATACCCACAAGTTAACATTGCATCAGATAAAGGATTAGAGGCACGAGAGATACTTACTCAACGGGAAAGGGAAGTAACTTCCGTGATCTTCCCTCATGTAGACATAGAACCCACCCGCCCTGGGAATCTTCTTCAGCTGCCCCTTGGGGCCCGGTGCCTGCGAATGCCGTCAGTACAACAACTTCCTCTCCAAATTCCCGTCGAAGGAGACCACTTACCCTCCTCAAGTTGTTTAGGCTCCCAACAACCTTCAACATCGCTGTCAACGCCACCCTACTCGCATCCCGGCCCAGGCACGTGTGCGGACCCTCTCCGTAATGGATGTAGCTCTCCAGCGGTCGGTCCAGCCGCACCTCATCCGGATCGGGGAATACGACGGGGTCGCGCGCCGCGCCGACGAAACTGACGAAGACCTTGTCGCCCGGCTCGACGGAAATGCGCTTAGCATCGGCGCCGCGGCCATCGACGACGGTCGTGCGGTTCGCCGCAACACGGTACGAGCCGAAAGTGCCGTTGAGCCGGATGGCTTCCATGCAGTAGTGCAGCAGCTGGTCGTCGGCGTCGGCTGTATTGAGGCGCGCGAGACGGCGGATTTCTGGCAGGTACTGGGTGCCTTGCGGGGAGAGGTAGAAGTCCATGATCTGGGTGAACTGGGGAACAGGACACGTCAATTGGGTTCTGGATATGTGTGCCGGAGGAAAGAAGGGCGACTTACCACTTGCGCTTGGTTTGGCACCATGGCGGCGGCCGTGGGGAAGACCTGCGACCAAGCTACGTCCTCAGGGCTGAGGCCTGATTCCAGTAGCCGGCGCACCATGTGCACGCCATAGTCCTTGAGGTACGATTTGTTCTCGTGGAAGCTGTCAGTGATGCTGGAAATCCAGCTGGTCGAGTTGGCACTCTTGACGTTGGCTTCGATGAGCTTGCCTAAACCCTTTGAAACGGCCATCGCGGCGCGGTGCAAGGGGAAGGACTTGGCTGGCTCCAGGTCGAAGAAGATGCAGCAGAAGATGACGGCGAGCGCCATGTACATCTCGTGCTCAGTGAATATCCCGGATGGGTGCTCCTTCGTTTTAAGCGGAAGACCGAACATGTTGGATGCGAAGTGCACGTGGGCTAGGTTTCCGATGCTGTTGCCTGTAAGTACGTGGATCGCATATCGGGAAGTCAGGTTCCTTACTCCCGCGTCATATCCACATGGTTGATTCCGGCGATCTTGAACGACTTCTCATGAAGAAGCTTGAGCGTGATGTGCTCGTAGAACTCTTTGATGTCTTCGTGCCATTTGTCCCGATAGAGTGACTTGGACATTGTCTTCCTCTGGTTGGCGTGCAGTGATTCATCGCCGGACCTGTTTTGGTGTCAGAAAATTACCGGCCAAATTAACGAAGCGACCTACAGCATGAACTTGGCGCCACCACTGCCCATGAGCTCTTCAAGTGTGATGCCCCATGTGACATGGAAGTCTCGCTGCTGTTCGAGGACGCTCTTTGCCCCGGTGTAGGACGTGATGTTGATTCTTGGCGGGATGAAAGCAGGCCGATCCCATGAGTAGTGAGATTCCCTGCCGAGATTCCTGAGTATTCTACGGTTCTCTGAGGGTATTGTCATCTGTTGTGGGCCATGTAAGTATTACAGGCTCCCCCTAAGTTGTTGGGTAGATTTCATACCGGATAATGCGCGTAAACAGAGTTCGGCTTGAAGTGTCCGGGGAAGGCCCTCAGGAAAAGCTTGTAGAACACACAACCCTGCTCGACATTCAAATCGTATTGGACCTCATTGAAACCCCAGCTGATAATAATGTGAGCTCTTCGCGTGACCTTCGAGGGCGATGTCTGACCTACTTGGTCAAGTTTCGGGGGTGGTAGTCAGCCGTGTAGAATCTATCGCCTCGTACGAGTACGACAGCATCGGAGAGGATTGCTTTCGAAAGCGTGAAGGTTGGTGCTATCCCGACCTAGCAGTCCCATGTCAGCGTTCTTTTCCCTGGTTCATGATGAGGGAACAGTTCAACCCACCCCTGGAACCATTGGTTCCTTGGACTCTTCGGTTACGAGCCCAGTATACAACTCGACATAGTCGGGATGATCATACAGATGACGGAGTTGCTCCGCAACCTTAGGATCAGAGTTGATGCTTTCAAATGTGTCATGGGGCTTCAGGCCGAAGAACTTGCGGAACTCATTGAGGGTGCAGAGTCCCCATTTCCTCGCCTGGTTCATTCCCAAGATCTCCACAGCACGAAGTGCTTTTGGCACATTGTTCGCACCAAACGAGCCTGTCTTTTCTTCAATGGGATGTGTGGTACCAGCTCTCTGGAAGACTTACCTGCACAATCTTCTATGCTTTCGGTGAGAATCTTCACCAGATCATCATCGGCGTATTTGCCATCTGCACCACGCTTTAGCTCAGCAAATGGACGCTTTTGTGGATCCTTGTCCAATGTCTTGTCCCACTTGGCAAGCCCTCTGAGGAGCTCATCCATTGGAACCTCAGATGCGGGTTTTCCAAACATGTTCTTGTAGATATCCTCAGTCCACTGCTCATCTCTCTTGCTGGTGCATGAGTGCCAGCGGTAGACGAGGTTGAACTCGGCAGATACCTGATTGCCCACTCCACGTGGTGTTCCATCGGTACCGTAAACTTTGGCCATGTCTACACGAGGATCCAACGTCCAGGTCGTGTTGCTCCTGTTGAGATTTACAATGGTGCGGAGATAGTCAAGCAAAGTGATGTTGATATACAAACCACACGTAATGAGTCTTCCCGTCTGAAACAGGTCGTTGTCATACTTTTCCCAAGCCTCCTTAGCCATGTCTGGAGGCAGGCTTGGGTGTGGCTTGTTAAAGCGGCCATTTTCGTTGATCTTAGCAAGCTCTTCCACAACAAAATTGTGGAACCTGTTGAACATGATGAGTAGAATGCCGCAGCCAGGCGGGAACCCGAGCATCCGAGATTCCGAGAAACAGTCGGCCTTGAGCTTCCCATCTTTGAATGTCCTGATCCAATTCTGGTCCTCTTGGTTATCTCCATAGAGTGGAGAAAGATCCAAGTAGGAAGATGTTTGTGACATATTCATATTCCGATGATCTGTCTGGAACAGGTCGTGAATGATCAAGGAAGCCCAGTAGAACAAAATGCTGGACACCTTGTTTGGATGCTCCTTAAACTCTTCACGCGCGAAGACAGCATCGAATACGAGCCCTGGATCGGGCAAAGCCCCAGGAAGGATAGTCTTCGGCTGCACACTTCTAGCGTATGGCGTATTTGCTGTCTTTATTTAAGCCAATATCCACATGACGATTGTGACAACTTACCAGCTCCCAAATGGGGATACATGATGTTCTATTCAAATTAGTAGGAATAAGTACAAGCCAGCAGACCATTGCTTACGTTGAATGAGCCATCCGCTTGGCGATACGTAAATTGGTCCCCTAAGTATCTGTTCCCAGTCAGTACTGACTACATTTCACGTGTTTTGAGGATACTCACGACACGGGTGGGTGCTGTAAGCAGTCCCACAGCTCATCAACGAAGGTATTGGTGAGGTCAACCCGAAGGTCTGAGTTGCCTGGGAGATCTGCGACCAGCTGTCCTACGTATCAGCACATACCAATTGAATCTGATATCATTGCTTACCTGGATCACGCGCTCCATGAGGTAAGTCTTGTCATCAATCAGATCTCTTTTGGCCTTGTTGCCAAGCACTTCTTTGAGCGTCTTAGCATCTCCGATGCCAATGGTCTTCAGGTTCTCAAAGAGGCTGGCCGGAGCGTCTCGCTTGACATAGCTGCCATCGCCAGTCTGCGTAGGCAATGGACGTCTCGCGGCATGAAGGACTTGAGCAAACTGTGAGAAAGTGCTGCTCACTTCCTCTCTACCTTTGCTCGTGTCTGGCTTCTGGTTAGAGTGCTCATGTGTGGGACTCCCGTTCAATGAATCCTTGGGCGAACTGCCGCTGGAACTCCCATTCGCCTTCTTCTTGTCTTTTTTGAACGTGGTTGATAATCGCCGAAGCATTGTGCCTGTCGAGAGACAAACGATGGAGAGCTGTTGGAAGAATGCAGGAAGAGAAGTTCAAGGGTATACGAAGGGGAACCGGGAGATATGGCGGGGGTGAAATAGCAGTAGCACCACCGATAAGGGCTAATCAAGTGAGCCCCTTGTGGAATGCTTGCCATAGGTAGAACAGGGCAATGCCAAGGGTTAATGGCTGGTAGATGATCAGTGAGGCGGGAGCGCAGTGGCGGCGGCTATGACGTGCGTGTCAAAATCATGCACAGCATGGAGCGCTAGAGAATCACACATCAATATTTCTAGTGAGGCTGTGGCTGGGCCGGTCAAGCTGTGGTAGGTAAGGTGGAGCGGAGAGATGGTCGGTCAGCCGTAGGCGGCCAGTTGCATGACGCAGCTCTTGGCCCATGGTAGCCAGTGATGTGCGTGATGACTGATAGTCGTCATCTCACAGGGTGATAGGTCTTCTGCCACGCAATTGCCCAGATATCAAATGGTCAATGGCTAGTGGCGGGGCGCTGTTGAGTCGGGTACACCTGCGCATCGGAACCAATTGGATGGGGCGACGCAGAACACCGATTCTTTTGCTGCTCTCCCATCTCAGACAGGGCGATGGCGTTACACAACATGACCAAGTGGGGATCTCGTGTCCCTGAGACAGAACAGCAGATGAAAGAAGGATGCGGTGATAGCATATGCTTCTGAGACATCAATTCGAGCCAAGAATTTTGAGGTCGACGGGCAGCAGACAATTGAGTGGAGCCGTGCTTGGGTAGAGGTGACTTGGAGTTGGACGAGAATGATGGACTGACACTAGGCTGCACAGCGATGCACGGAGGAGGGGAAAGGAGCAGCAGGCTTCGTATAGGGTCGGGAGTGTGCATAGAGCTGCTGACGGAGCAGAATGCGGGCCGCTGCATGCAGAGGGTCGCACTTGCAGGAGGCCCGGCAGCCACTGGTCTTGCAAGATCTTATGCGTGGGGTGTTCCAAGTGCCGAGATGAGACAGGGTGTCTGCATGGCGGTATTGGGTGAGCTGAGCAGAGAGGAAGAGGTGGGGATCGTCGCCTAGTGTCGCGCCCCTGCCCAAAGCTGTACCACTGTGCTCCTCCTCTCCGTCCACGACTCCAAGCCCTCCCTGCCACCCGCTTTTTCAGCATTATCCAGATTCGCCAGCCACATGGGCGATCCAAGCTCCCTCCTTGAGCCCTCTTCTTTTTCTCCCCCACTCACTTGTGCATCACAGCATGCCGCCATGCGTCTCTGCCCTCAGCTAAGTGACACCAAGGGAATGCCCCAATTTGCATCGCTAGTATCGTGTGGCGGCCACCCATCGCCGATGCGTCCGCAACCCCTCCATCCGAGGTGGCTGCATCCCGTGAATGCCGCCCGCCCTCCGTGCCATTCTTGTTGCTCGCACAGTTAAGGACCAAGCTCCTCGCGCTCAAACGCTTCGTCTTGCTACTCGGGTTTTCGAGACTGCCTTCTATCGCCATGCCGTCTGACAAAGAGGAAGAGCGAATTCGTCTGCTCGGAGACTGCAAAGCCAAAAATGAGCCAGAGAAGCAAAGGGAGCATCAGCCCGCCAATGGCTGGTTCGACCCAGCGCCCAACCGCCATAGGAAGTTCGTACTATGCTTCGACGGCACGGGCAACAAGTTCCAAGGGACAGACTCCGATTCCAACATCCTCAAGATATTCCGCATGCTCGATAGACGCGACGGTAGTCAGTTCCACTACTACCAGCCTGGCATTGGCACCTATGTCACCACTGGCTCCTTGAGCCACACCTCCCACTGGCAACGCTTCAAGTCCTGGTATTCCAAGACCAAGGACTCGGCTATCGGGACCTCATTTGCCGAGCATGTCATGGGAGGCTACAAGGTCAGCAGAACTCATCATGTGTAATCCTAGAGCTGATTAACTTACAGTTTTGAATCAGTTCCTTATGAGATACTATCTTCCTGGCGATGAAATTTACTTCTTTGGCTTCTCTCGCGGCGCGTATATTGCACGCTTTCTTGCAGAAATGCTCGACCACGTCGGTCTCCTCACCGCTGGGAATGAGGAGATGGCACGTTTCGCGTGGAAGACCTTTCAGAAGTGGCAAACCCGTACCGAGAACACTAAAGAAGACCGAGAGGAGAAGAAGCGTCTCCTGGACTATATGTGCGCTTTCCGGGAGACTTTCAGCCGGCCCGTCCGTCGAATCAGATTCTTAGGTCTCTTCGACACCGTCAATAGCGTTCCCACGTTTGAGGGCCCGTGGATGCAACGCAGCAAGTTCCCGTATACTGCTCGCAGTACCGCGAAAGTCATCCGTCATGCTGTCGCCATCGACGAGCGCAGAGCCAAATTCCGTCAGGATCTCATTTCAGAGTCCAAGTCTCACAAGAAAAAGAAACATCATCACCTCCGATACAGGAGCCATGCGGGCAGAAAGTCCCTCGACATCGGTGTTCATGGGAGGAAAGAGAACGAGGAAGTCGACGGTGCTGGAGCCGGTCACGAGCGCCGCAACCAATTTGCTCGCACACTGCAGCCTCCCTCCCACGCCTTCCGCGATAGCTCTGATACGTCTGGCCTCCGATCAATGAGTCCTGGTCTGTCTTCTCGGCAAGAAATGCGTGGACGCCGTTCCAATCTCAGCTCTGTATCCCGAGCGTCCTCGGACATTCATAAACATGCCAGCGGCTATGATTCGGACGAGGACACACAGAACATAGAGGAAGTGTGGTTTGCAGGCTGCCACGCTGTAAGACAAGGCCGAGCCACTCCTTCCTCACTGAACTGACATCCATCAGGATATTGGCGGCGGCTGGGGCCTCGAAGCAGGCGAAGAAGCTGCCCTCAGCCACATACCCCTCGTGTGGATGGTGCGCGAAGCCCAGCGTGCCGGCCTCCAGTTCGACGAGAACAAGCTGCGTGCCCTGAACTGCTGCCCAGATGAAGAAGACGAGGACTTCGACCTAGCCACGCGCGACCACGACACTACCGACGGCGCGATCGCTCCTCCAGAGATCCAGATCTCCGCCGCCACGCCTCCGCTCGACAGCCGCTCACGCTCCTACCTCGGCACCAACGGCCAGAACGGCGTGAATGGCGAGCAGGAGGCCACGACGACGGAGCAGCCGTCGACGCACGCCCGCTTCCATGCGTTGCTCCACTCGTCCGCCACAACCGGCAAGATACATGACGTTCTCTGCTTCAAGAACGGCGTGTCTGCTTTCGCTGTCGCATCATGGAACGCCATGGAGTGGTTCCCTTTCCGACGCATGGACTTGATGCCCGATGGTTCGTGGAAGAGCATCGCCTGGCCGTTGCCCAAGGGCGAGGTTCGCGACATTCCTCATGATGTCGTCGTGCATCACACCGTCCTACGGCGCATGCAGCATGATAGCCAGTATAGGCCAGGGAACTTGATTGTCGGGGGCGGCGGAAGGGGTGTGAGGAGAGCGCCGGAGCATCTCGGAATGGGGAAGTGGAAGGTACTTAGAGAGGAGGGAGATCCAGTGGGAGAGGTGTGGGTGCGGGCGTGAGCAGATTGCATCAGAGATGATTTTTGTACAAGCGTCATAGCATCCCTAGGTAATGAACAATGAGCCCCTTTTCAAGTAATGAATGTGGGATGAGGGTAATCGTACCTGTGAACACCCGGATTTTGAGGACCAGTGTAGACACTGCCCAAGAAGTTAATCGTCACCGCAGAAAGTAGTACAGATCTCAAACAAAGTCATTTTAAAAATTCACGGATCTGCTCCCTTTTGACGAGGTCGCGCGGAGCAGAAGACGAGTCTGATTCAGAACATGTTATGAATGTGAGAAACTCTTCTTTTGAGGTCCGCTAAGTAAGAGCAGTGAGATCATGGCCATCCCGTTTTGAGTGGTATCCGAATCTACCATAATCGTCCCGACGCCTTTTAAATCCTGGAATATAAAACCCTAACAAACGCCGCCCAATGCTCGTTGTCAGATCGTTACGAGATTAGAATCTCTCCTTCATCCTTGAGGCAACAGTACGCAGGTTACCGTAGACCTTGCCCGGCGGAGCACCCAGGATCAGGGAAACGACAGCCTCTCTGGCAACATGGATGTTCTTGAAGCCGCCAAGAATGTGGATCTTCTGATCAGCGAGAACGATTCTAGTCCGCGAGGCATTCTCAATGGCGAACTTTGTCTTGCCATCCTTTCCAGCAATACGGCCAATAGCTCTGCTCAAGTGATCGCCGTTCAGGGTCTTGACATCCTTGATCTCGAAGGTCTCGATGTAGAGGTCATCGAGTCTCAGGAGAGCAATAGCATCATCGACATCGAAACCCAAACTGAAGGCCTTGACAAAATCTTCTCCCTTCTGCAATGCGCCGCTGTCGGTGGTGTGCTTCGAGGTGCGGAGCTCGACAGCCTTGTTCTTGATGTTCATGCGGACCTGGAGCTTCAAATGCTCGACAAGAGGCGGGTAGATCTTCGGCCAAGAAGCCTTGAGCGGTGTCATGCGGTGCGGCGGAATTGGAACCTTGCGAGTCTCGACTCGCATGGAGAGCGGAATGTCTTTCGCGGGTGCAAATTGTGGGCGGCCTTCGGTGTCGACTTGCATCGTCTCCTCAGACGGTTCCGGAGCGGACGCAGGCTCGATTTCGGCGGTGGCATTGATGTCGAGCGGGACGCCTTCTTCTGCAGGGACCGTGAGAAACGAGAGCGCGCGCGACGTAAACGGAAGATAATTGCTTACCTTGGGGCACGTCGGTCATTGCGTTGTCTTCAGCAAGCTCCTCCGGCTTTCGCTGCAGTGCGGTTGGTGCGGGCATGTTGGGCAGTGGTTATTTTGTGAGTACCACGGTCTGTAGGCGTTGGTGAACAGGATGCGCGCGCGGGTGGACGTTTTGGTGGTTTCGTGTGGGGGTGAGCTCTGGAATTTTTGACGCCGACGTCTTCGCCGCTTTGCAGTAAATTCTTGGCAGATGGCCCGTGCGTGGCGGGCTTAAGGTTCCCTAGCGCTGTCGCGCCCCGATCATCGCCGCGCGCTTTTCGTTTCTTTGAGCACGAGCGTCATCCTCTCTCTTCTTCCTTGCTCGTTCCCTCAGAACAAAGTCTCTCTCTTCCTGCTTCAACCTCTGCGCCTTGGCTCTGTCTCTTCCTTCAACGGCACCAGGGTCTATCCGTCATGCTCTCGACATAGCAATAATGAGTCGCCATGCAGCCGCTCGGGTCGGCGGAAGAACCCTGCTGTCTATCGTCGACCTGCCAATGCGCTTCACGAGACCGTCCTGTGCCGCACGCCTCATTCGCGACACTCTGCCAACATCAGCACTCTTCGCCCGACATTTCTCACGTGGATCCCGTCCAGCCCTTTTCCAAGTACCGTCCGCGCCTTCATACTCACCAAATATCACAACGACGTCATTGCTAGGTCTCAGATGCGCGTCGAAATCCTTCCCCTCTGTGCCGCGACGACCGCAAGGAAACAGTCTCATCCTCCACTACGCAAGCACGACATGGAAGCGCTCAGCTCATACCACTTCCCGACGACGGAGAGGGGTCTTGAACAGGCGGAACAAGAGCTCGTCCAGCAATGGTCCAAACACACGCGCCAGCGCCAACGTCTCTGCGCCAAAACCCGAAGCCTCGAAACCACCACAATCTGAAAAGACGAACGATCCCGCGAATACCGCTGCTGGTGCAGGTGCTGGGAAACATTTCATGGACCGCCTTCCTCATCTTCCGCACCGTCCTACAAAGGAAGAACTGCTCGCTGCAGCTACCGGCGCGTGGTCTCGTTTCAAGGTCCATTTCAAATGGTTCTCTATTAAGAGTGGACGCAAGTTCAACATGGATGACATCAGTGCCTTCTTCTCTTGGATCCTTCTAGGCCATCTTGCGTGGATCATCGTCGGGACAACCACCTTCTTCTCCATGTGCATCTTCTTGGTCAATACAGTATTCGCACAGGAGTCACTCGCACGATCGGTAGGCAATTATCTGACTAAGTCTTCTGGGGTCCAAGTCGTATTCGAATCCGCCATTATTCCCAAATGGGGTGATGGCGTCATTACGTTCAAGAATGTCTTTGTATCCAGAAGACCAGGCCAAGGCCAAGGAAATGTTAGCAAAGGCTCTCGAGACTCAGCGGCGGCAGCTGCGGCGGCAGCTATTGCGAGGGAACACGATAGCGACGCCTTGACCACAGAGGACGACGGGAACTACACTCAGTTCGACCTCACCATTAACACGGTGAATGTGACCCTATCATTCACCAAATGGTTCAACGGAAAGGGCCTCCTTCGTGACGTGGAAATCAAAGGAATTCGTGGTGTAGTTGACCGGACTCACTTGATCACGCCAGATGAATACGTTGATCCCAGGTCTTACAAGCACGAGCACAATCCTGGCGATTTCGAGCTAGACTCTTTCGAAATGGAGGACCTACTTGTTACAGTTTATCAACCAGGTGGTTTTAGGCCCTTCCCAGTCAGCATATACCAGTGTGACCTACCTCAGCTGAGAAAGCAGTGGCTATTCTATGACTTCTTATCTGCCAACAATATGTCTGGATCTATCGACAACTCTCTGTTTACAATTCATCCGAGACAAACCCACAATTATGCCGATGGTCAATTGTCTGAAAGTCCCGAAGGGGGCTCTACACAATGGAAGAAGCATAGCCGGATACGCATTGACGGCCTTAGCATTGAACACCTGAACCGCGGCGTCGACGGTCCGTTCGGCTGGATCCATGAGGGAAACGTTGACATTGTGGCCGATATTATGTTCCCTGCGGACAATGAAGATGGAATTGCGAAAGTAATGTCCGACTTCTACGACCGCATGGAAGCAACAGTTGCCGCTACCGGCAGCCGAATCGGCGGCGACTTCCATCGAGAGGTTTCCCGGGTGTCTGTAGCTGAGGAGGACTCCGAAGCCACACAGGATCGGAACGAGGATGACAAGAGGTTTCTGGTCATGGATATGCGGGTTCAGTTCAACGATGTCCGAGCTGCAGTTCCACTCTTCACCAACGACATATCTTATGTCAACAATGCTTTGATTCGCCCGATTGTGGCGTACATCAACTCGAAACGGACGTTTATCCCCGTCAACTGCCGCGTCGTTAAGCGTGCCAGTGAGTTTGATGGGTCTTGGACCGTCTATGACAGTGGTCTTATGGATGATCTTTCCCGCGAGGTTTGTAAACATCCCGTTTTAAATCATGCATCCCTGACTAACACCTGGTCCAGTTGTACGAAGCATTCGCGCGAGACATCAATGACGACCACCAGGCGCGCGCCCGTCGCTTTAAAAAGGTCGGAATCTGGACCCTTCAACTGGCCGCGCAGGCGCTCTTCCTTGGACTGGCGGGTAACATTGCCTGATCCCATCATATTTACCTCCCTACCACACCAGTCTCCCACATTTGGCATGAGATTGTGTACAAAAGTGTATTAAAAGTACAGCGACGGCGTTCTGAGGGTTTACCGGGAAGAAGATACACACGGACTCTTTTCTCGCATCGGAGACGGGTATTTGCTTTGATTTTGGCAATGGAGAAAGAGGGCTTTCTCTAGGTGCTAAAGGCTTGACTTCACTCCGCAGTGACTGACTGCATCTATTCTTGCGCGATTCCCTGGCTCGTTTCTGGCCTCACAAGATACTGCTGCGTCGACAGACGTTGGGTTTGGTAATGCTTGCTTGCGTTCTTAGAGCGTAGAGCGTACGAGGATAACGAATTGAGAATTTACGCCATACTGGGAACTCCTTTCTTTATCTTGCTTCAATTCTGCGCATTTCTATTTCTTCTTGTGCCAAGCGCACATATGATATCAGATTCCTAAACATTCCAGACAACAACCCTTCCATCAACGCCGCTCGAGCTGATCTTGGTGATTTGGCCGCCAGCTTCCTGGTAGCTGCGCAACATCTGGACAGTGTTCTGGTGGGTTGTCTGCAGCTTCGTGTCGTCCTTGACCTTGCCCTTCAAATCCATCTGCCTGAACATGTTCCTGGCGCTTTCCTCCTCCTCACCACCCGCCTTGGCAGCGGCTTTCGTCTCCAGCGAGCCAACCAACTGCCAACCACTCTCGTTACCCTGGAAGCGGTACGCCTCGCAGTCGTGGCCTGCGGCGATGATAGTATCCTCGCTGGTGAAGAGCAGCGACTGGAATGGCAGCAGCTGCGTGCTGATGTTCAGCACGGCCTTGGGTGGGGCATCCGGGGCAGACGGGTACACAACCGTGACGCTGCTGTCGTGCGCCGCAAAGGCCAGAGCATCGCCGCTCGGGCTGAAGGACACGCTGTGCACCCAACCAGCCGTGTTGTTCAGGAACTCTCCGCAGACGGTGTTGAACGGCAGCCTCTCGCCCCAGGCCGACGGCTCCGGGCGTTGGTCGACGCCCTTGATGAAGGCGGAGAAAACGCGGGCGTGGCCGTCGGCAGAGCCGGCGCCGAGCAGGACGCTGTTGGGGTGCCAGGTGACCGAGGTGATGGTGCTGCGGATGGGCTTCTTCAGGTGCTTCGACACCCACCAGTCGTTCTCCTCCTCGAAGTAGCAAATAGCGATGACACGCGCGCCGCTGCCGACGGCGAACTTGGTCTCCGAGGGCGACCAGCGCACGCAGGTCGCGGCGCGGTTGATGCGGAGCAAGACGAGCGTCGGCTTCCAGCCGGCGGCGGTGGGCTCCCAGACGTAGGCGTTGCGGTCTGGTGGTGGGTTAGCTGGCCGTTTGGGCTTCAGGGATGCGCGGGGCTGGTTGGATGTGGCAGCCCAATTGATGGTGGAGCGTACCCTGAGAGCAGGTAACAATCTTGCCGCTGTTGGGGGCAATGTCGACACCAGTCACGGTCTTGTCATGGCCGGTAAGCACGTCGCTGAGCTGGAACTTGCCGCCGGAGCGTTCGTAGAGCTCGACGTTGTTCTCGCGGGTGACGGCCACACCAGAGCGGTCGGCAGTGAAGGAGTGGTCCGCAACTGGATGGTGGAAAAGGTGGTGGACTTCAGCGGGCGCCATGTTTGCTGTTGTTTGGTAATTGAGAGCGCAATAGGAGGAGCTCTCTACTATTGCGGGTGTGAGGTGTAGAGAGAAGCGGGATGGGTGTTGGAGGGGGCTGATGACGCCGCAGCGCGACCAGGGTGCCTCGCTCGGCGCAATTTTCGGCGCCTTCTGAATTCGCCAGAACGAGAGCTTCAGCAGCGAGCGCGTGTAGAACTACTTTACGACAACCCCACGTCACAAGTCTCCGCTGCACTGCTCGAGCAAACTCGCACGTCTTCGCCCTGTGTTTGCGACGCGTCACACCCTCCATTGCCATCACCTCCTTCTCTCACGACGCGTTCCCTCCGCAATGGCGAAGACCGACGCCGCAAAGGCTGACCAGGCAAAGCCCGCGGGCCCTCCGCCGAACCAGACGTAAGTGAGAGAGACCTTCTAAATGTCTCAAGGGTAACTCTGACTCTATGGCTCAGGTTGTACTGCAAAAACCTCCCCGACAAGCTTCCGAAGAAGAACCTCAAGCGCCAGCTCTACCTACTGTTCAGCACATACGGCAGCGTCCTGGACATCATTACGTTGAAGACGACCAAAATGCGCGGTCAGGCTCACGTCGTATTTCAAGACATTCCCAAGGCGACTCAGGCTATGAGGAGCCTGCAGGGTTACGAGTTCTTTGGCAAGAAGATGGTACGCATGTTCGACATCAGTCATGAGATCTTTTCATTGTTGTTGACAGAGTATCTAGGATATTCAATACGCAAAGTCCAAGTCCAACTATATCGCGAAGCTAGACGGTACTTTCAACCAGCCTCAGCCCAACCAGCCTGGTCCCGCAGCTGTCGCCCCTACCAGCCTCCAACAGTCCATTTTCAACAACCCCCCATCGTCACTACCTCCGCCACCTACGGCCAACGGAGTCGACAGTGCAGATAATACGAAGAGGAAAGCTGAAGAGTCGGGAGCCGGCGATGCTAAGCGCGCGAAGATCGAGCAGCCGCCGGCTGAGGAGGAAGAGGACGACGAGGCCGAGATGGAGATGGACGAATCTGACTGAAATCCTTACGATCAGATGCCTGGCGGCGTTTCTGACATCCCTGCAGAACGTTGTGACAGAGAGCTGAAGATCTTCCTCCCACAAGGTAGCTCATGGCGTTATGGTTCTTTTTTGACTAGTCAAGTCTGATTTCACAATAACAGGAGCACGGTTCCGGGGCTGCTTTCCTCAAGAAGCTCGATCTGCTTGTAACGCGAGTTCCAGTGGTATTTGCAAGCCGACATACGCACCGATCACTCCGAACCATTGCAGCATGTACTGCAGAGGAGATGGCTCCGACTCTGATGCCGATTCTTCAAGGGCGGCAGCCGTATTGCATGGGTGCACAAAGAAGACCGGCATGTCTGTCACTGGATGATTCTTCCTGGTTGTTAGCCCCGCTCGGTTGCGTACTCTTGCTATGTCCCTCCATTGATGCTTACCGTCATACTGATCCCCCCTATTACGCCCACACTTCGAATTTGGGTGCTGAGTTGCGGTGGAACAATCAACTCATGAATGCGCTCGGCGGAAAGATCACTACCAACGGGCAGATTATGGAGACTGAAGTAAAGCACCGGTACGCGGTATACTGGAGAAAGCAAAATGCTGTACACCACCCACGGTGCCGGTGCCGTGCTTTGGTCACGGGGAATTGCCTCCTGTATTGATAAGCTACAGGCTCTCCAGAATAGACGTTACGTAGCTTAAGACTTGCCTCATCGCTCTCGTCTTCCGGGTCGAAGCACTCTCGGCTTGCATGTGCAGTGCACACTGAATCATGTGTAAGGTTCCGGATAATGCGCAGCCAGGTCAAATCGTCATGCTATGACGTTTTGTCAGTCAGGGACGGTGCGGAACTAATTAATCATGTTGCCGCAACCAGACATACCCCGGGCGGCAGCTCGACGCGCTGCCAGTCGCTACTAGTTGATCGCTCGAACAGGGCCACCAGACCCTCACAACCCTGTGCAAAACGTCCAGCTGACAGGAAGGGGAATGCGGGAGAGTTGGTCCCGACCATCGTCTGAGATCTGCAAGGGCTTGGAGATGGGCAGTCCGGTGGTCTCGCGATCGTGGACAAGAGGGCATCTTTGAGCAGGTGGAGCGGACCCTGCGTCACAGGCGAATCGAGTCCATGCATGTTCCGCCCGTGTCGCGCCAAGCCCTGTCCGCGGATGCCTTCTCTTTCGCTCCAACGAGCTCTCAAGGCTGCAACGCCATCCTTCCTCCATTCTATCGCCTAGCTTAATTAATTTGCCCTCCCCTCGCTACGACGTGCAAAGCCGCGCTTCATCCGACACACCACCTCCACCTGTTCGTTCACCATCAGGCCTCAAGTCCCTCGACATCCGAAAAAGGCAGTCACAGCTCCAGCTGCCTGCGACCATGGCGCCACAGCCAGAAAAGAGTCAATTGAAGCGCGCTCTAGTGTGTCGCGTCGCCCCAAATCGCGTGTTTTCCTCCCGCTGACCTTCTTCTTTCAGCAATCCGCCGGTGAAGACGACACCGAGTACAAGAAGCCGCGGACCGAGCAGCTGAATGCTGATAGCAGCCCGGACACGCCGCTGAAGAGGCACAACGTCGCGTTTCCCTCTCCGCTCACGCACGGCGGCTCAACAGCGACTGAAGTTTCCAAGGACGGTACTGCAACACCCCCTCCGAAAGATAGTGACGCCACCAAGTCCGCCGTCGATGTCTCTCAACGGACCGGCTTGTCATCCCCGCCCTCCGACACCCAACCTTTTTCGCAATTCGTCTACCCGCCCGGTCCCTGGTATGAAGTGCAAGACGAGGATGGTGAGGGGGTGTGGGGATATCTTGTGCCGATGGATGAGCAGTTCGGCGAGGTCCTTGTCCTAAGGCGGCGCAGCGCATGTCCCGTCCCCGGCCAACCTCCTCTACCCTCCGGTAAAGCAGTCATGGATAAGGGAGTTCTTGAGGAGCAAGAGGCGGAGTACGAAAAGAAAAAGCAGAAAGATGGCGTACCCGCTGGTGGATACCTCATCGGTCGACATCCAGAGTGTGGTATGTACTTATGCCCTTTCGGTCGTAAGAGCATAGGAGGGACGTTAACAACGACGGTGCAACAGATCGCATCATCAAAGCCCCCACCATTTCCAATCGCCACTGCCTGTTGTTTCTGGAGCATAAAGACGGTGGTGCGGTAGCTGTCCTCGAAGACCTCTCGGCCAACGGAACATTCGTCAACGATGCCATTGTTGGGCGCAACAAGCGTCGTGAATTGCAGGAAGGTGATCAAATCCACATTGTCGGCGAGGCCAAGTGCACATTCCGCTACCCCCGGAGCCAGCGTTCCACGAACGGCTTCAGGGAGCAGTACAGTGTGCAGGAACAACTCGGCAAGGGTCATTTTGCATCCGTCTATCTCTGCATCGAGAAATCCTGCGGAATGCGTTTCGCTGTGAAAAAGTTTGAAAAACGGGGTGGTGCGTCAGATCGCTCGAAAGTGGAAGGTTTGCAGCAGGAGATTGCTGTTCTGATGAGCGTCAGCCATCCTTCGCTACTTTGTCTGAAGGATACATTCGATGAGGTCGATGGCGTTTATCTTGTGCTTGAACTTGCGCCGGAAGGGGAACTGTTCAACTGGATTGTGATGAAGCAAAAGTTGACAGAGGATGAAACAAGAAAGGTGTTCGTGCAACTCTTTCAGGGCGTTAAGTACCTGGTAAGTGAAAGACGCCCGTTTCACCGGAACAGCTGACTGTTAACAGGACAATAGCACGAACGCAACATAGTCCACCGAGACATCAAGCCTGAGAATATTCTTCTGGTGGACAAAAACTTGAAAATCAAACTCGCTGACTTCGGTCTGGCTAAGATCATTGGAGAAGAGTCTTTCACCACAACACTATGCGGCACGCCCAGCTACGTTGCGCCGGAGATCCTTGAATCATCAAACCATCGCCGCTACACTCGCGCGGTCGATGTTTGGTCACTTGGTGTTGTTCTCTACATTTGTCTCTGCGGGTTCCCGCCGTTCTCGGACGAGCTGTACTCTGCTGAGAATCCTTATTCGCTGTCTCAACAGATCAAGCTTGGAAGATTTGACTATCCCAGTCCGTACTGGGATTCTGTTGGTGATCCAGCTCTGGATCTTATCGACAGGATGTTGACAGTCGATGTGGACAAGCGCATCTCCATTGAGGACTGCCTTGAGCATCCTTGGACCCGCAACGCATGTGGTCCTGGCGCAAGCATTGACTCTACCGACGGTTTGACTGGAGCTATGGGCAGTCTTGATTTCGCGAAGCGGAAAGTTCAGCGTGAGCGAACATTGCTGAGCAGCATCAACGATGTGAAAGTCAGCAAAGTCGTTGAATTTACTAATGACGCTCCACCGCTCAAGATTTATGAGAAAAATGGTAATGGCGGCTCTCAAGCCAGCGACAATTCTCCTTCGAAAGCAAAGGCCAAGGGTAAGGCAAAAAATGGCAAGGAAGACACGCCGTCGAAGAACAGAGACCCAGAAGCATTCATGGAAATGGGCGGCAAGGGTGACGCGACGCTCTTCGGAAATGAGACAAGCAAGTACCCGGACGCCACTGCTTGAAGCAGTGCCATTGTCAGGGTTTGGTGAGGCCACTTTTTCTCCTGCGGCCAAGGAGATTCCCTGATCAGCGCTCTCGCTGTTACTGCCGGCGTCTTCAGGTGAAGAAGCGTTTAATCTTTAAACTTCTCTTGCGTTTCTTGGGTCAAGTGTCTGTCAATTCCTCGGAGGGACAAAAATGGTATGGAGCTATGGTTTTCATCGGATGCGCAACGTTTTGCTTCCTTCATCTTCTGTGTCCTCGGCAAGACACGTATAGTCTGCAAGGCGAAGGACGAATATACCAGTCATTCCTTAGTTTGTGCCGTTCTCTATCGAAACCCCTTTCGAGGAGGGAAGCGGCGAACTGCAGATATCCACTACTTCTTGTACATATGTTTTAAAGGCGCCAGTTGAGATTAGCGCGAGAAATCAAAGGCCTGTTCATGATTTCCCCCCTTGCGTGAGCAGGTCTAATCGCAGGCAGCCGCATTTGTTTTGCTGGCAAGCAAAGAACATCTGGTTTTGACTAATGGATCAGGTACCAGTAGTCGCCGAGAGTGGCGAAGCAATGTGGACGTAATAGATCTCAACCTTACTGGACCCGGCAGACAGCCGCCCCTGCGTCGGAAGATGGAGTGCCGCTTGGCGGAGGAGTGGTACGAGGAGAATAAGCCCAGCGCACGCGGGGTTGGACGTGTGGATGGAGGTCGCGCACATACCGTACGAGCCTGACGTTGTCGTTGGCTGGCGCAGTGGGTATCCAGGCGGAAACCATTAGAATGGGATGCTACGTAATTCGCTGCTCCGCCAGCGCAACGGCTGGCACCAAATTTTGCTCGGCACATCAGCGTCGCTCCTTCGTTGTAGCCTGTCAAAAATCAGAAAAATCTGGCTTTTGTCGGCTGTCGTGGCGTGAGAAACGTCCCAGCCGTTGGATGGGCGCCATCTCATCTGGGAAGCCCCTTTCACCGCCTTAGCAGATCGGTTGCCAGGTACCTGCGTCCGGCCCAGAGAATAATTACGCTATCCTCCGCCTCCCTACAACCACAACCACCACCACCACCCCGACAAGTCCCAGCCCTCCATTCGCCGCCATGGGTGTCCTCGGTGAGCTTGCCGCTCCTGCGGCCGAGTGGTACTCGTCTGCATCCACCCTCAAACAGGCCTCCGTCGGTTTCACCGCCTTCTTCGTCGTTGTCGTCGTCCTCAACGTCCTGAGGCAGCTCCTGCTGAGGGACCCGAACAAGCCTCCCGTCGTTTTCCACTATGTGCCTTTCATCGGCAGCACCGTCACCTATGGAATGGACCCCTTCAAGTTCTTTTTCTCCAACCGCCAGAAGGTGCGCCTCTCCCGCCGTTTGGTTTGGTACCGACCGTTGGCATTGGCTAACCGCAATAAACTTTGTGTAGTACGGCGACGTCTTTACCTTCATCCTGCTTGGCAAGCCCACCACCGTCTGCCTTGGCACCAAGGGCAATGACTTTATCCTGAACGGAAAGCTCAAGGACGTCAATGCCGAAGAGATCTACAGCCCCCTCACTACTCCGGTTTTCGGAAAGGATGTCGTGTACGATTGCCCCAACTCCAAGCTCATGGAGCAGAAGAAGGTAGAGCCCCACACGCGCCCCCAATCTTCGGTCCATTTTCGCAATGCTAATTCGTATTGCAGTTCGTCAAATTCGGTCTTACCAGCGATGCGCTCCGCTCTTACGTCGACTTGATTACCGCCGAAGTCCAGGACTATGTCAAGCGTACCCCTACCTTCAAGGGCGAGATTGGCACCTTGGATGTCCCCCAGACCATGGCCGAGATCACCATCTTCACTGCCTCTCGCTCGCTCCAGGGCAAGGAGGTTCGCGAGAGATTCGATGCTTCCTTCGCTGATCTGTACCACGACCTGGACATGGGCTTCACCCCCATCAACTTCATGCTTCCGTGGGCTCCTCTTCCGCAGAACAGGCGCCGTGACTATGCGCACAACAAGATGGTCGAGGTTTACACGGATATCATCAAGGCCAGAAGGGAGGGCAAGGTCAAGAAGGAGGGCGAGGACATGATCTGGAACCTGATGGGCTCGACCTACAAGAACGGCACTCCTCTGCCTGACAGGGAGATTGCGTGCATGATGATTGCGCTTCTCATGGCTGGACAGCACTCTTCGTCTTCGACCATCTCTTGGATCGTCCTTCGTCTCGCCTCCCGCCCGGATATCACCGAGGAGCTGCTCGAGGAGCAGAAGCAGATCTTGGGTAGCGAGCTTCCTCCGCTCAAACACGAGGATCTCGCCAAGCTGCCTCTCCACCAGCAGGTTGTCAAGGAAACTCTCCGCATCCACGCTCCCATTCACAGCATCATGCGCAAGGTCAAGAACGACATGCTCATCGAATCCAACAAGGGCAAGACGTACACAATCCCAACTGGCCATGTTCTTCTCGCTTCTCCCGGTGTCACGGCTACGTCTGACGAGCACTTCCCTAACCCTGTGCACTGGGATCCCCACCGCTGGGATGGCAAGCAGACGTCCAACGAGACCGCCGACGACGATCAGATCGACTACGGTTTCGGTATGGTCTCCAAGGGTACGAACAGCCCTTACCTGCCCTTCGGTGCCGGTCGTCACAGGTGCATTGGGGAGCAGTTCGCGTACGTGCAGCTGCAGACGATCCTCGGCAACCTCGTCCGCGAGTTCAAGTTCCGCAACATCGACAACTCGAACAACGTCGTTGGCACCGACTATTCTGTAAGTTTCCTGCACAAATTGATACTTTAATTTGCTGACGTTCTTGTAGTCCATGTTCTCGCAGCCCCTCAGGCCCGCCATGGTCGTTTGGGAGAGGAGGGAGAAGGCGTAGAACACGCCATATCATGTTTGCATATGAGTTATTTGCATATCTTCACGAGCTGTTGCATCACGAGTGGTAGAAAGTTTTCTAAGCTTCTAGACCACGTCCACGAGGACATACAAAACGTTACAGTAATAATAATAAATGATTGATGTTCTTCTCGAGAATTTGGACTGAATTTTGATTACTTGTGAGATGATGTGTGAAGGCGGAAGTATCCTCGGCGCGTGAGCACATGACGTGACGATGCCGAGGTCCCCGAGCTCTCTGCAGCTCACCACCTCTGACGATATCGCTGTTTGCCGCGACGCGCATCGCATCCGAACACCACCAATGCCCTACAACCAGAAATGACGTCCTCCTACCGCTATCCGTTCGCCGCGGCACCCGACATAATCCGCTCCCACCAGAAAGATGCGTACTTCGAAGCCGTGCTGCTGGAACAGCTCTCCGCCATCCTCCGCAAGCTCAGAGGAGCCCGCTTCGCACACAACTACACAAACGAGGCAAAGACCGCTGCCGAGCTTCTATACCTGGGCTTAACCACCTTCATTGGCAACCGCACTCTCGGCGAGGAGTACTGCGACATCGTACAGGTAGAGGACGACTCGCTCCGCCTACCCGCGGTATATCGGCGCGGTGGCTACATCCTCACCAGTATACTCGTTCCCTACGGACTGAATAAAGTCTTGCCCTCCTTCCGACGGAGAATACGTGCCAAGCTTGAAGCAAACCTGCGCAAGCTATCGCGGAAACCCGGCGCGAAGCCCAGCACCGCGCACCGCGTTCAGTCATACATCTTGAACAACCTCGACACCATCACGTCGCCGTCGCCAATCTATGCTGTGAGCCTGGCAACATTCTACTTCTCAGGCGCATACTACGAGATAGGCAAGCGGCTGTGGGGTCTCCGTTACATTTTCACGCGCCGCATAGAGCCGTCAGAGCAGCGTGTTGGATACGAGGTGCTGGGAGTGCTGCTCGTATTGCAGCTAGCAGTGCAAAGCTATCTGCATCTCCAGAACACCATGGTGGCAAACGCGGGGTCGGCTGTCGGCGGCACAGCAGTGCTCGACCACGGCGTGGAGGTCTCGCTGAACGCCCAGGACTACGCCTCCAACAACGCTCTGCTTTTCGATACGAACCAGGGCGGCTCGAGCGAGGAGCAGAGCAAGCGCATCGCCAAGACGACAAACACACCCGTATCATCCAAGCCGCGAGTCGACTTGTCCGACGCGATATGTCTGGCGTGGATGCCCAGCATACAGCAACGCAAGTGCACGCTCTGCTTGGAGGAGATGAAGGATCCTAGCGTTACGACGTGCGGCCATGTCTTCTGCTGGACGTGCATCGGCGACTGGTGTCGTGAGAAACCCGAGTGTCCGCTGTGCAGGCAGATGTGTCTTGTGCAGCACATCTTGCCTCTGCGGTGTTGAGGGGTCACGGTGCCCAAATTCTGGTGGTCTGTGGTCCGCAACATGGAGATGTGCGGACATTTGCTGTGGGATGATGGTGGCGCTTTCTTGTGCACTTGGTCCGTTTACCCAGTGTGCTGTTTTTTTGTGCATCTTGACTGACTCTATTCTTGCAGACCTATTTCTGACCCCTCCACATTGCAAGACCGCAATGTGGCTGCCTTAACATGACGCGCGTATACGCCGGGGACCGCAATATCTACTACGCGGCCTGAGGCTTGAGGCTTGCGCCGAGATGACCTGATGTCCATCGGGCTGGACGTGCCGACCTTCTAGCTTGTATCAAAGAGCATTCCGAGCCGGCGATTTAGCAACCGATCTCCAAATATTGGAAATGCTCGATCACGGTCTGGTCAGTTCTTGGGACGCCGGCCGCTTCGACGAATATTCGATTCGGTTGCAAATGCTTCCGCGGTCAAGCCTGCAGCACCTGGGCCTGTAGGAGATCCGCCGTCATGGAGGTCCGGCCGCCATACGCCTCCCGGCCCCGCCCGACATGTTTTGGCTGTTTTGCAGCCTCTTCCCGCAATCTTGCGCGTTTGGCGAGCCCGGATCAGAAACTTGAGCCTCCACTGGAGACCGTTGCAACCGACAGAGCCTCTCTGCGTCTCGTCGATGGCACCCTGGAACGCTCTGGTTTCCCGGCCATATCTCGGTCTCGCTCGGCGGTCTGAGCACCCACGCACCGGCACACCCCTCTCCAACCCCTCTTCCTTCCAGAAGCAATATCGAATATCGGTTCAAGTCGAGCGTGGCGAGCGCTTCTCACACCGCTAGCGCGCGGGGCCGGGGCTGCCGACGCATTGGAAGCCAAGGCCCGCCGTCCGCCCTTCCCTCCCTCCCTTCCTCCCGCGGGACCGTGTCGAGTGCCCGGTGCGCGTGTGCTCGTGCAACCTGCACGCGATACGAATATGCATAGCATGCGTTATCACGAGCCGGTTTTGGCCCGCGCGCTCTCCATGCTTCTCGGGCCACCAGCACGGATGAACAGGCAAAAAATTTATCAAAATTTATCAAAATCTATTTTGAACAAGAATATACGTGTTTGTGCGTTGTGGAAATTGGACAGACACGGACCACCATTGGCTTTGCTTGTCAAAGCGTTTCAGAGAAAGTAATGCTTGCGGCTCATGTTGCCATTGTGAAGAGCCGGGGCAGCCGTACGGTGAGTTGGGATGCCGATCTAGACACCGCTTCTTTTCTCCCCCTTGTTCCTATCACCGCTATATGATAGCAATGGGCCCAAATTATCTCATCAACATCCAGATTGGGTCTGTGGTTTAGTGGGTAGGTTCACACCAACATCATCGCTCTCACAGTCGAGAATGTCAACTAACCAAGGCGCAGTATAATACTCCCTTAGCATCAGCATCTTGTCTTCACAAGTGGGAGTGGTCCGGGGTTCGGTTAGTGTCTCCGTGTTCGAATCTTGTTAACATTAAACTAATATCTAAAAAGATTCCCCGCGGATCCAACAGAAACTGGTTCAATTCCGGTATTATATAACTTTTTTCCATTTTTGCTGTCGGCACGTACAAAGTAACTATAGTGTCAAGGAGCCGAGGGGCTTCGTATAGGGACGAAAAGGGAGGGAGTAAATTTCGGGCATGGGAAGGAGTAACTGCCCGATTTTTATGTTCGGCCCCTTCGGGACACTAACATGAAAATCGGGTCGAGCTTGTGGGTTTGAAGCTACTCAGATCAAAATACTTTCTATTCGCCATAGAAAATTGTAGGAGCGTTTGGACTAGCGAGTAAACGCTCACGGATGCAATTGCTGTGGTGACGAAACTTAGGTCGGTTTCAAGCTTAAGGGTGCTAGAAGCATTCCAGATGGAGAAGTTAAAGGAATTCTGCGTGTCAACTATGCACAGAGGGTGGGAAGGGGGAAAACGAGACAGAGATGGCCTAGATAACCCCTATATAATATGGTGCCATAGGCATTCAAGGATAGACGGTCTCGTTTTGCTCGGGAAGGTTGCTTCAGCATTAAGGAAACAAAGGCATTGGTTGAAAGATGAAGGTTACGGCATGACCTCACATAGCATGTAGTCTAGTTATACTCTCAGAACAAGGCGAGATCTGAAGACTAGATGAATGACATCCTTGCGGCGTTGATTGAGCCTTGTATATCGTGCTTACGGAACGGAGTCACGGTAATAAATCTGAAGGGTGGTTGCGGTGCACAGAGACCGTATACAATAAGACAGCTGCTTCCCACGCATGTCTTCACTTGAATAAACTTCATGCCATCTAGAAGGATCAGAGCTTTAAAATGGGAATTAACTCGGTGAGTCTATCTCTTTCCTCGATGGGCATCGTGACGTAGTGGTGATGATGCGTTGAACTGGGGCATCCACGTGTTTCCCCAAACCCAATCCTCCGGTAATGCAAGACTCAACCACACCCTCTCCGCTTATCTTACAGCAAAACCCAATGGGCATTGCATGCATCGCCTCCAATAGCGATGCAGCACCGCCTTGTCAACAATTTGAACAGCAGACCTCTGGCCAATGAGCACCAAGCGAGTGCTGCAATCGACTAGCCCATGTTGGAGCGCCCTGCATATCTTCTCCGTGGCTATCAAGAAATGCGGAGTGCATATCGCGACATCATCCCTACGGCGCCACGCATGTGATGCCGGGATTGCCGTTAGATGTGATGCAAAGAGTTCCAAAATAAAACAAGAAAGCGCGCGTAGTACAAAAAGGAAGGCCGCGCATCCCAACAGTGAGACAAATATCGATTGCATGTTCGCCCACCCTTTAAGATGCAGTAGTCCTCCCCGCTTACTTTGAATCCTATTTTGGCTTTTCCTCGTCATCTTTCGCCTCTGAATTATCCTGATCGCTATTGCTTTTGCGGCATATCGTGATTGGTCGAACTGTGTCAGACCTCGTCTGAGAAGGTGGGAGAAGCCCTGGTCTTGCCCGAGATTTTGGTCGGTCGTATTCGTTGCATCCTTGTTCTCTATTGGCGACCTGTGTTGTTGGATCAATCCTCCCGACCCTCAGCTCGCCTGTTGCCTTGCAGGCTTTCCGTCGTCCGCTGCTGCTGCGCCTCGTTCATCAGCGATAGTCTCTCTTGCCAACGCAGCCCAGAAATAATACCACACCAAGCCGCAGCCCAGCCGAAATTGCACCTCGGATAACCTCAAGCCGCTTTCCTTCTTCGTTCCCGCGACGAGAACCGCAAAAAAGTTAAGACGCGAAGCAGGACAGGGGAGGGCAAGCACACGGGAAAGATAGTGGCGACTGCAGCTCCAGCCCTGGCAAGCCTTTTTTTAGCAACAACTATGGCCAACGCATCTCCCGTTTCTGGTCTCGTAAGCATGTCCGCTTTCTCTGTAGAAGACTCGTTTCCGTCATATTGACGCTCGCCATGTAGGACGGCAATGACGGTGACTCCTCCGACCCCGGTCGCTCGCTGCATTCCCATCTGGCCGACGATGATAGCCACAATAAGCATCATCACCACCACCACCACAACGACCCGTTGGACCAAGCCGATGACCTTCCATACATACCTCAGGATTCCTATACCACGCACCGATGGCGCCAGAGCATGTACGAGGCCGACGACGATGATGGCGAACAACAGCCACTGTTGACTTCGCGCTCGAGACGGGTATCACCTGGCCCTATCGTCGCGATTTTGGCTCTGATCGTCCTCATTGCGATCTTGGCAATTGTAATAGTTACAATCAGGAGTGATGGCGGATATACGGGGACAGGTGGTGCGTTCTACTAGATTCCTGCCCTGCATTTATGCTTGGTCGATGATTTGACCTTGTGTCCTCACGAGCATTTTGGTTTTGTTTAAACTCTCTGTTTTCCATGATATCCTGAACTGTCCAGAGAATACTGTTTTTCAAAGCTCACAGCTAGTGAAAGTGTTTTATTTCGGAGTTGCTTGGTCTTACTCCAACTGTGATCTCGTTTGTGCTTCGTCATGAAAATGCTCCAAGCGGCAAGCGTCAGGGTGGGGATTTCCACTTTAGGACGTAGCTTCCATCCATCCATAACGACATCATTACCTTTGCATGCCATTCTACCTTTATAAACCCCCAGCCCCCCCACCCCCCACAGGACGCTCAGGTTTTCCCATTAATACTGCCTTATATTTCTTCTTCTAATACCACCAAAGGCATATGAATAACAGACACTCGCCTTTCCGCGCTCTGCGCTAGTATGAAGTGCATGCCCATAGTAAATTCAACTCCATAAGATCAGAGGTTATCATAGTACGTTATACATACGCTTCCCGAACTGCATCAAAGGATACTTGGAAGTCTACAGTGCTAAGCCATGAAAGAGCCGGGCTTCATCAAAATCGCTAAAGGTATGGTGGACGGCCGGGGTAGCTTTCTCGAGTACGGACGCATGCTCGTGAGTGGCTATGATCCTCGTTGGGACGCTTTGCTAGCTTTATTCCTCCAGATTCCAGACCTGGTCCCCAATTCAAATCCACACAGTCCAGATTGCCCGAACACAGAGAGGCTGTTGCAGAGTGCACAGTCCTACTACATGCCGTCGAAAACGCTCCTCCGGAAAGTCAATCGAGTGACTGAATTCTTCATGACGTTGATCATGATTTGCTTCCAAGTGAATATTTTGATTTCTCCAGTTGCCCGATTAACGTTCTCTCTTAGACGCTTCCAAGGTGAGTATGCGAGGAGTAAAAAAAAGGTAAAAGTGCCCTCCTATGTGAACGACAGTATCGGAGAGGGGCAGGGCGGACTCGACAAGAATGATCTGGAGGATCGGTTCAAAGGCGCTATGTCGAAAGACCTTTGCTCCGATATCAGCAAAATCCTTTCGAACCCATCCATCCGGTCTCTCGTAGCACTGGAGGGGCGGACACATTCTTCCTCTGATAAGCCTCGGCGCTAACCCGAACGCCAATGCACCGCAAAACACGCACTCAGCTACGCCATGAGCCGTCCACCCGGAGCTTCAAACATCCTGCGATCCCTCTACCACAATCCACCCACACCATGATCTCCCCCGGAGCAGAGCTTGAGCTCCCTCCAGGGACTAATGAAGCCCTGCGTAAGCTTTCCCCGGGAAATTCCAGCAAGCGGTAGTGACGAAAAGCCACGATTCCCACTTCCCGTCCCCACGCGAGCAGCGCGCATATACAGGGCACAAACGTAGAAGAATCGGAATTTTCGATAGTCAAGCAAAAATCCCACGTGGCACTCGATGAGCCGCCTCACAAGCCACGCTCATATGTCCACTGGTCAAAGCATGGAGAGAAGAGAAAAGCGATCCTGCGCTAGGAAATGCTTGTGGCGCAACCATCTCCGCCTCCAGTGCACATCTATCTGATCTGGAAGTCGTGACGGGACGGAGCCGGTTCCGGTCAGGGTCTGGTGCCCGTTCTGCACATGTTTCGATGCAAATTTCACAACTACGGCACGATCTCTTAGTGTGCCTGTGGGGAGAGAGACACCAGAAGACCCTGGCCGGGAGGATGGTGAGATGATGGCAAAGACTACCAGGGTCTGGCCGCGCAAAAGCCGTGGTCTTCGTGCCTGTCAGCATAGGATTCCGAACCCGATGTGGGCCAGACCGTAAAGTCAGCCGCACCGCCAGGCTCTACTACAATTGCACTACGTTTTCCTAAATGTACGGTGGCCTGATTTCTCTTTTCGTGGGAGGAATGATTACGTTAAGAAGGATGGGTAGGCCAAACTCTGTTGCTCATCCAATTATTGCAAGTAAGATGAACGGAATCTAGGCTTATGTTCTGTGGCACAAATACGGTAGTTGTAAGGAAAACACAGCTCCCTTTGGGAAGGATTCCGAATCTTTTGTGGAAAGCAGCGGCTTGCATGCGCTAGCTCATTGGCTAGCTCGTCATAGCGGCGGCTTGCACATGTGCACCCCATCCTTGAGATCAACACAAGGCGAGCAGCGTTTCGTCCAGCCTCACCAGGCTAGAGGCGAGTGCTGGCGCACGTATGTTTCTTGTGGCGTTTTTGTCCGCCATGGATAAGCACCAGGCACGACGAACTACTGCAGGGCAAATCCTGCCCTCCGAGTCAGATTCTTCAGGTGTCCCCCTCTTGACGCATTCCCGTTTGTCCTCGAGCGCGGGCGTTGGTGAGACAGATCTACAGTCCAAGATCTGCATCTTGCTGATAGTATTGTTGACCCAATTCTCGGTATAATAACGCAAATCTGATATGGGGCATGGATTCCCATCGTTAATTTCACTCTGAGAGAACAAACAACGATGGCGCCTCAGGTGATTGCCGTATCGGGAAGCTTCGACTGTGCGATCGGTGATGTAGAGGAGCGGTGGTGTATCCGGGATAGGCAAAGGCCCACGGTGCAACAGCTTGGAAGTAGGCAGCAAGAGGGATCTTCCCCGTCGGGCAGCGGCGCATGGCCGTGTCAATCCTATAGCGCAAAAAAGCTTTGGGCTTTTGCGCACATGCTTCGCGGGATGGCGCTCCCGTTCCGCGAGCAAAGATACATGATAGGCGAGTAGTGAAAAGGAAGCTTAGTGCAGGGTCCAGGCGTGGAGATGGGGAAATTGCATGACCGAATTGATTTGATATGGTGAGAGTTCGACGAAAGGAAAAGCGTCCACAGCGCTGCCGTTTGCCACCGCGCCAGCTAGCCAACGGGCCGACCAGCTCTTGGGGGATTACCAGTCCGCGCGCCGCCGGATGCGCCGCGTCTGAGCGGAGTACGCCCGAGCGTGGTGGTGTTGCACTATTCGCGCACGGATACGAAGGTGTGGTGGTGGTGTGGCTTGAACGCACCACGCCAGCGCCCGCAGACGCGGGAGAGTTGGACAAACGTCTGCAGGCAAGATCCATGTTGCAGCTGGTGGCAGTGCAGCTCTTCGGCGAACTAGCGGGCCCTAAAGTAAAGCCCAGCGCTCGAGCATTTCCGGCGGCGGGCGGCGGCCTGAAAGCTGACTGCTGTGGCGAAAGTCGCCAATGGCCTGATGACACCGTCCGGCTACCGGGCAGAATGCGACGGTGTCGTGGCCGTGGTGGCGGATGGCGATTTGATTGGATAGACTTCTGATGGTGAAACACCCGTGGGTGCGGGTAGGCTACCCCGGCAGAGAACAGCTGCATCCACGCTTTTCCCTGCAAAATTCCCCGTTCGTCGGCCAGCGGCGTTAAGTGCCAGAAGGTCGGGTTGGCAATCAGCCACTCGAACCCTGTCAGCCGTCGAAACCTGCGCGTCAGCTTGTCCGACTGGCTCGCATGACGTGGTGTTTCGAAAGGAAACGGCGAGCCAGGCACCGGCATTCAATGGCAAACATTTTGTTCCTAGGGCTGGCTGTCAGCGGGTAGGGATGGCCGCTTAAACTCCCACCACGCCTTGGTCCTGATCCCGTTTCCGAACCTGTTTCGATCATGCATTTTGCTGTTTCCTGTTGTCGGGTTGCATTCAGCTCGCGCACCCTCGACATTGACTTAACAGTGATGCGCTGCTTGAGAAGGGTAAATGCCGGTCGGCGAGACTGTCGCCCTTGGATTCAGCCAGACTCCATGGCTCTGTTCTGCCCTGCCGGTTCCATGTGTTTCGTGGCATTCGTAGGCTACCGTTCCCCAGGTTCTCCTAGCCTGTCGTTCCGGAGCTTGGTTCCAGATCGAAAAGTTATGCATCACTAGGCAGAGAACGGACAACGCCTTGGACGCGCCATCACGTGAAGCAAATCCGACGCTTGTTTTTCCGTCGTCCATAGTCGTGCAGAGGACGGCATAGTGGCGTTTTTCTAGTTCTCCGGTCCCAGTGAAGAAAACGCCGGATCATCTCCAGGCTTTTAAATCCGGGGCAGTGATAGAATATTATCGGCTATATGAAGCCGAGTTATCACGCTTCCTAGAGCGAGAGAAGATGTCTGTTAGCGCACCGAATTTGGACCTTGCATTCGCTCCCATTCACGTGCAAATTGAACGGACAATTTATGAGATCCGAGACAATTGAATCCTTCTTCCCTTGCATATTTTCTTGCAAAGTAATGAGAGAGCATGGTGGATGAAACAATGGAGCGCAGGTATGACGTGAAGAGAAAGAAGCAGAAAGAAAGCGGAAGTTCGCGAATCGAGAAGCAAATTGCTCATCGGGGTGATGAAGATTGCAGTGCAGTAGTGTAGCAAACTTTGTGCTGATGAAACAAGATTCCGATAGAGTAGGCAACAACGACAAGTACCAATCTGCGATGTTGGGCGACGGAGAGGTACGACGCGTGCGCGGGAAGCGGGGTGGGGCGGGCTGACTCAGCGCCGACAGCCCACCTTGGTGACGGAACCTGGGCTGTGGATATAGCTCACCACATACTTCAGATACCCCGCCTCAAATTTTTGCAAGAACGCCAGCCAAGATGTCGAAGACCGTCAATATCGAGTCGCCCGAGCAGTTCAACTCGCTACTCTCTTCCTCCAGGATCGTCGTCGTCGACTGTAAGCAGCCACCTTGCCGCCACCCTAGCTTCCGACGACCCTACTGACTTTATGCGCGCAGTCTATGCGGACTGGTGCGGCCCATGCAAGGCCATCGCGCCCCTGTACGAGCAGCTCTCGGCGTCTCTTTCGCGGCCCAACATCATCACCTTCACCAAGGTCAACACGGATACCCAGCAGCAGGTGGCCCAGACCTACGGCATCACCGCCATGCCCACCTTCATGATCTTCAAGAACACCCGCGAGGTTTCCAGGATAAGGGGCGCCAATGCCCAACAGCTTTCTGAAGCTGTCAAGAAGCTCGCTGCGGAGGCTGAGTCCGGTGGCTCCTCGTCTAGCGGCTTCGGTGAGGCCAGCTCCAGCTCAGGTGGCGGCTGGCTTGGCGCCAGTCTTCCGCGCGGCTACCACGATGTCACGGATCAGGTGGATGTTCGGGGCCTCGACCTGCTCAACGCGGATACTGAAGAAGCTGGTGGTGCGCGTACCCTGTTCGCGACGAACAAGCCGTCCGCGTCCGAGAGCGCCAAGGGCAAGAGCAAGGCAGGCGGCGAGCCGGACTGGGTTGAGAGCGACACCGACGAGCAGCTCATGCTGTACATCCCCTTCCAGTCGACGCTTAAGGTGCACACGATCCATCTCACGTCCTTCCCACCTCAACCTTCCGAAGACAACGACGAGGTCCCCATGCGGCCGCGCACCATCAAGCTTTACACTAACAGGGCCCACAACCTTGGATTCGAAGAGGCAGAGGATATCCCGCCCACGCAGGAGATCGCAATCAAGCCAGAGGATTGGGACGCTAGCAGCGGTACCGCCAAGCTGGAGCTGCGATACGTGAAGTTCCAGAACATTACCTCCTTGGTTGTGTTCGTTGTCGACGGTGAAAGCGACGGGGAGAAGGTTCGCTTGGACCGAATTAGAATAATAGGGGAGTCCGGCGAGAAGCGGGAGATGGGCAAGCTGGAGAAGATCGGCGACGATTCGTAGAGGGGCGCGGCGAAGAGGCCGGCGCAGGATGGCATATGGAGCGGCCGCCAGTCTGCGGCCACGCCCACGGGCAGAGCGAGCAGTCATGCGAAATGCTCATCTGCAGGCTTACGTAGCATCATCTTTTGGCATAGACCAGCATGCAGTACTCTGCTGCCCAAAAATACAGCACCACAGTCCAGCTTATTTTTGTTTACTGATCCAGCACGCGGGCGCGCGTGGGATGGCGTACATATTGTGATCTCCAGGGTCTATTGATTCCACGCATGGGGGACATGGGGGCCGGGGGTATGTCCGATCACCACTACCAACGACAGCGCCACTCAAAGCAGGCGCCACCGCAAAGTGTTTGGTGCTCAGTATGCAATATCTTCGTTCTGTGACGTGACTGACGCTTGTTATAGACCATGGAAAAGGATGTATCAAGCAACACGGGTGAACTGTCACGTCAGCCGCACGAAGAAGAAAACTCTTCGAAGTGCGCAGGCGGACGGCTTTTTGTAGCGCATGCGCTTATTCCTCGGCCGGCGCCTGCGTTGTTCCTCTCCGCGGCGCCGCGCAAAAGCTGCCAGGACGGCCGGCTGCGCAGAAACTTCTCACACACAGGCCGGTGATGAACGATACGCACAGTATCACCAAAACATGATAGGAAGAGACTGACCCGGCTGCATGCTGGGCATGACTTCAACATACACAACTCTGAGGCCTGTACATACACAACACAAGAATGCACCACCAAATACCCCTCCCCCTCCCCCACTCCTGCAGGTGGCAGCATCGCGCGCGCACGCAAAATTGAGTCGAGGCTTTTGCGCCTCACGAGCGTGCGCAGTCGAAGCTGAGGCACTTCTGGAAGCCCGTATCCCATCTTTCTCGAACACGGTACGCCGCCGGCCCTTCGCCTCGTTGTCATCTCCGACCCGTGTCCTCGCAACGCAACCTCAAAGTCGCAGTGCGCAGCATCGCCTGCCAAACGATGCCCGCCGCTCTGCCCGACACATCCGGCGGCCGGTCTTTGCTCCCCATGGGCCTTTGCCTCTCAGCGCCTCGGTTGCGAGGCCTGGCCAGACCCTGTCGCGCACCAGCTTGCCGCCACCGCGCACTGCTCTGCGCGCTTTCTTTCGTCAAGTCGCTGAGGATTTTTCTCATTCTTGCCGTCTTGTCTCAGATCCTCTGCGATCGCATCGGGCACGAGCACATGAAACTCGCTGCTGGGTCAGGCAGGGACTCCATCCGATTGCCTTGCGGGACGGTTGGCACCGTGTGGCAACGGCGAAACATCATTACGATCGAGTCTCATTTCAGCCCAGCCCTCTTTCCACGTGGGAGATGGCGCGGCTCCTGCACCCCGGACCTTTTGGCTGATTGGGTCGTTCCATAATCGGCTAGAAAGCCATTGATCTGTTTCTGGTTTGAGGATCCAAAGAGATTACCCTATGATCTTCTATATCCGAGACCTGGCAAGAGCGTTCCGCCACCGTGAAGATGGGTCTTCAATAGAGCGGATTGACCTGTAAAGTCTAAATGGCGCCGGCGCTGGTGCGGGCAGCCCGGGAAGCATTGAGGCTTGGGAAGCATTGCTTGCAGGCAACCGACGAAGCTTCGACATGTGTTCTCTGCGAACGCCTGCAGCATCGATGCTGCCGTTCAGCCCGCACTTCATGGGGTGCGCTGATCGAGTCAGGCCCCGCGCATCTGATGAGGTATTTCCCATCGCGCAATTACCGCACGCTGTCACCACCTCTATCATCTGCTTATCTCATGAGTAACGTTAACCGTCCCGCCGGCTGTGGCAAAAACGGTCCGACCGGCGGTGTTGGTAGTCGATGCAAATTCCAGATCCTGTGTTCGCAGTGCACAATAACAGCCGTGCTGCCGCTTTGTTCGTGCGATGATCAGCCTTCTAGATGCTCTGGAGCGGCACCAGGCCCGGCCCGGTGTTCCTGGAGCAATGGCCGTCCCTAGGACCAGCGGTCTTTGCGGTGTGCTGCACTGTGTGCCCGTCGAACTTGACCGCCTCTGTGTTGTTGACCGGTGCTGCCGTCAAGCCATCAGCAAGTCCAGGCCGTCTGCACCGCGATTCATGGCCCGTCCTTGGCGTTTCCATGCGGCTTCGAAGGGCCCACCGGTATGCGGGATCGACAAGTTTCAGTCTCCATCGACGGCATCTAACCAATGGTCGGCGGATGCGGAAGGGTCTGACCATGTGGAGACGGCAGCGCAGACAGGCTTCTGGCACACGTCGCCTTCTTCAGGCCCGCGATGCGTGGCTTGCCTCTTGGAGGCGAGGGTCCACAAAATGGCATGAACACCTCATTTCGGACCGCCAGCTCGAGCCAGGGCCTCTCCACGAACCACGAGCGCGGCAGCTGTGGCGTGTTCGGAAAGGCACGATGGGAATCATGGCTTTCCCGGAGCGGAAGAGCACGATCGAGACTAACTCGATGGAGATCCTGACGTGAGGTTCCCATCTCGCTGGAGGATTGCCAACCCGACCGCGTGGACAAGAGAAGGCCGCCAACCCATTAGCCTTACGCCTCACTGCTGCTCGGGGTCGCGCGCGGCGCAGGCGTGGGCGCGCGCCGTGAGGGACATTGAGCTGCCGCGCCGCTTTCACGAAGAAAGCGGCAAAAGGCCCGCGCCTTCTCTTATCGTTCGACGTGATCTCATGGGTCGCTGCTGTCAATGCACGAGTCAACGCCGTCCAAGCGTGGGGTGTTTTGATTCAGGTGCGGGCCGTCTGAAGAAAGCAGGGTCGGTCCTGGGAAAGCCCACTCGAAGCGATGGAAGAGCCAACAACTTCTACGCAATCTCGGCTGCTGATAACTAACGTCGATCTGGGGAGCGACCAGCGCGCAAACCTGGCAGGAAGCTAAGGGAACCAGGTGCAGCTTCCCCGACGCCAGTGCTCTGGGAGGGCACCAGCGCGCGGGACCAGGCTAATATCAATGGAGGAAGGCGCCAGGTCCCGCGGCCGGCGTGCTGAGTCGCGAGAGGGTCTCGTCTCGGACCGACGACACCATTTGAGTTATCCACGCAGCGGACCTGTTCACGCCGCGAGTAATGCCCTCCGAGACGGCACATGCCCGCCTTCGCAGCCTGAGGCGGGCGAGCGCGCGCTGGCGACGGGCTGCTGAAACGGTCGCGCTGGGCAGCAAGCCGTGGTTGTTCCTGCGTCGTTCCTGCATTAGGTCGTCATCAGATGTCATGTGGAGATAGTGCCGCACAGCTGCCGATCGCGACGATTGGCTGTCGCTAGCGACCAACGGCCGCCCTCAGTATCGGGCACACCCCGGACGGGTCGGGCGGTCGGACCTGCGTTCTCGAAGAGAGAAG
Source organism: Botryosphaeria dothidea (assembly GCA_011503125.2). NCBI lineage: Eukaryota > Fungi > Ascomycota > Dothideomycetes > Botryosphaeriales > Botryosphaeriaceae > Botryosphaeria > Botryosphaeria dothidea. The sequence goes on from WWBZ02000007.1 coordinate 1,566,171, forward strand.
GGAACCTCAAGGGCAGCACCCTGCAGTGGGAGGCCGTGCGCGGCGGCGTTGTGCATCGTCACTGGTGCGTGCCCGTGCCGCTTGCCCCGATTCCGCCACGCACCCGAGGTTGTGCATTGCATCTGGGCGGCCGCCCAAACGGGAGCTGCGACTGGCTGCGCGCTGGCCAGGAATAGCAACGAGTACGAAGATTATGCTGCCGATTGCATGATCATCACGAGAATGCCGCAGCTGAAAGGGCCTTACTTACGAGGTCAGCGTGCAGCAGCAAGACGGGTGAATGGGCTCGCAGCGCGGGTGGGAAGAAAAATTTCTAGCGCGCGGGAGCGCGTTGTTGTGCGACTGCCGATAGCGGGCGCCTATCGCTCGCGGGCTGCGGCCCAAGCGGGTGTGTGCCATCTGGGCTCATCACGCTTCCCACTTCTGGTGTTGAAACAACCCGGGCTGCAGGCGGTCGAACGAGGCGAATGGCCTGCCAGAAGCGTCTCTGGGAAGCGCGTCAGGACAGCCAACCAGCGGGGCGACCGCCCCTCCACCACGAACAGCTGTCCTGCGTCGCACCACTCCGAGGCGCACCATCGGCCCATGGCTGCTCTACCCCACACACATGAAAACCACCGCCCGCCTCGGTGAGCGGCGACGACAACGCAGCCGGGCGGAGAGAGTCAGCAGCTGCAGCGTCAGAACCCGCCCCAGCACCAGCGCCCACGCCGCCAGCGAGCAGCGTCCGGTACCTGGCAGCGACGACCTGCAGCTCTGGAGCACCGGAGCGCGCCACTGTTCCCTTTCACGCTGCAGCTGCGCGGGCGACAGGCACGTCTGCTCGTACGCCTCTCAGCACAGGCAGGCGATCGGTCGCATGGCATTGGCAGCGCATGAAGAGGTGTGGGCGAGACGTTCAGCCCAGCGGTTTCAGCAAGACGGTGAAGCTGCAGGACCGGACCACAGTCCCCGCGAGTCCCCGTTTGACAATAATGACGGCTCTCGGGCGCACTGGCGCGGGCGCTGCAGGCGGCGACATCATAGTGCTGTCTTGCGTGGCACGCTGTGTATCTGGATCTGGGATTCGCCGGCAGCGGCAGCGTGTGTGGTGACGCTCACGGCTGCAAGAGGCCACGGTGGGCGGACTCCACAAATCTCACTTCGCATGGAACCTGCCCTGGGACCTGATGGATGGTGGGCGGCGGCCAGCCAAGCAGCTCTCAGAAAATCAGGGTCGCACGTCTCGCGGCAACGTATCGATTGCTGCGCGGGCTGATAGGCCGCAACGACTCGGGGCTCAGCGGCGGTCGCGCAGGCCGGCACGCTGGGGACGGCGACGCCGCGCTCCAGGGCCTGGCAGGCCTTTCGCAGGCCGTCACACTCTTCTCGCACCACGGCGGGTCGCGGGCGCGCGAGGCCCAATCGACGGCCCTCTCTCTGGGCCTCAGCTGGGTGTGGCACGCGAGCGCGCAGCGTCGAGCGCGACTGGCTTTATGCAGCGCACTAGGGTTTCACGTAGGGGCCGCGGGCTTCGCAATGATGTGGGTGGTGCGCGGGTCGTAATCTCGCAGGCAGCGGGCGCGCGCCGCCATTCGCCCGGGGCGGACGGGCTGTGAGGCAATGGCCAGGGCGTCGGCGGCCAATATTAGTGCTGCGACCAGGCATAAAAATATGCCTCTTGCTATGCCGCGCGGCCCTCGAGCCCACTCCGCGTGCGCCGTGCAGCGAGCGAGTCAGGGCCGTAACGCGCCTGTGCATTAGGGCCGCAGGGGTCGCGCCGCATGCACCGCTCCATGTCTCGTTGGCTCCGCTGCTGCGCCTTCCCGACTTCCCCTCCCATGGTAGTTAACCAATTCCGCCGTCCGCTGCCACTGTGCCTGGTCATCTTTTCTTCTTCAGACTTAATCGCCTGTCTCGTCCTTCGCTGATCATCCACCTACTTATCCACACCCAGGCCCCATCCGCTCGTTGCCCTTTCCTTGAACCCAGGGTTTATCAACTCCGTCATTCGCACCTTTTCTTCCAGAACACTGCCGTTTATTACTTCGTTTTCCCCGATAGCTCTCGACCTTCTGTCTCTTGTGTAACAGTAGCCTCGATTGTTATCAGCCCTTCTTTTGGACCTCCGCCGACGCTCTATGCCCTCGCAACAACCCGTGTACCTCTAGACCTAGTAGACAGCTCTTGGATATCTCCCATTGCTGTTGTCCGTCACTCTCTCGAGCGCATTGTAGCATTGATATACGGCCTCATCACACCACACCATACCACACCACCCTGGAACAATTACTGTACCATCTACTCTAATACTGAGCGACACATACCTCTGGATCACCTGTAACAACAACATCATCAATATTAATTCGCGCCTTAACTTTGTCTTGTCGAAGGTCAGTCGACTGCCGATTGCTATTCTGGGCAATGGAATGGAAGCTGACATTCCACGATAGAACACAGATACAATGGAGTCTCCGTTCGCACCACAGCCTCAGATGATGGGCCAATCGCCCTTCTTCTACTACAACCCAGACCCCAGCCCCGAGAATCGCCAGCACGGCCACTTCACACCGCACCCGCATGGTCAGGCCTTCCCGGGCCAGCTTGGCTCGACACCCGAGAGCATGCACATGTACACCTCCAACATGTGCTATGGCCGTCCCTCTTCCTCCAGCTCTCAGACTGCCTACGCAGCACGGTCATACCCCGCCCAGATGATGACTCCTCTGGCCTCGCCTCAGCCCCTCCACCAGAAGCCCACCCTCCTCATCCAGCAAGACGCAGCCTACTTGACTCCTCTGGAGTCGGAGTTCGACTTCCGCTTCCCTCCTGCCACTCCCCCGCTTTCGTCTTCCTGCAGCGCCATCAGCAGCCCGCCTTCGTCAATCTACGATGCGCTGCCGACGCCCGTCAACGGCAGCTTCGAGGGAATGGAAGGTGTTAAGCAGGGCTGTGAGGAGGAGGTCTTCTCCGAGATCCTTGCCGGCGAGGAGTGGACGCGCTCGCAGTCGCCGCCGATGACGCCTGGTAAGTGTTTCGAAATTTTGCAAGTTTGAGTTTTTTTGGGGCAGGTGCGCGGTGGTGGGCGTTTGTCACGCGTTTTCTTTAGCCGCGAAAGCGTGGACCCTGGCTAACGCGGGCGCAGTCTTCATCCAGCCGCCTACCTCGCACCCATGCCTGGATCACAGCCAGGGCCAAACTCAAACCACCTCCGCTCCTTATCTGCTCTCTGCCACGTCGTGCCCCTCGATCTCGCCTTCGCCCTCGCCGCTGCCGCGCACTCCCATTGACAGCGAGGCCGACTTCTGCGACCCGCGCAACCTCACTGTCTCGTCGAGCACGGACTTCGCCTGCCTTCCCACCCTGTGCTCGGGTGACGACGAGGAACACAAGCTCATGCTCCGTGGTGACGCCTTCACTGCCCGCTCCGAGCAGCCTGCCGCCGACTTCACCTCCAACCCGCAGCAGCTGACCTTCGAGCCGCTGTTCGAGCTTGACTCTGAGGACGACTTCACCAACTCCGCCGTTCAGTTCCCCACCACTGACAACGCCACCTTCCACGGCAACAAGCGCCAGCGCACCGGCTTCTCGTCGCTCTCCCTGTCGGACGACGGTCTGGTCGACGAGGACAACTTCAGCGACTTTGGTGACGAGTTTGCTCACCACGGCCTTCCCACCCCGGACACCGACGGCTCCTTCTCCGACGACATGACTGAGGCCAAGAACAAGAGGCGTGCGAAGAAGCGTGCCGACGACTCTGACTCGGACTTCGTCCTGGGCAGGTCTCATTCCAGCCGCAGTCACAAGACCGCCTCCGCTCACCCGTCAACCCAGGCTGACTCGGAGTCTGGCTCTGGTGTTCCTTCCGCCTCTGAGGACTCCGTCACTCCTACCGCTCAGCCCGTCAGCCGCCGCGGTCGCAAGCAGTCGCTTACCGAGGATCCCTCCAAGACCTTCGTTTGCTCTCTCTGCTCTCGCCGCTTCCGCCGCCAGGAGCACCTCAAGCGTCACTACCGCTCTCTCCACACCCACGAGAAGCCGTTCGAATGCACAGACTGCGGCAAGAAGTTCTCCCGCAGCGACAACCTTTCGCAGCACCAGCGCACTCACGGCACTGGCACTGTCACCCTCGGTGTCATGGACGAGTCTGAGCTCAGGAGGCAGAAGGAGTCTTCGGCATCGTCGTATGACAGCCAGGACTCGGGCGCCCTTGGTGCCGCTCTGTTCAATGCCGTCGCTGCCGTGTCGAGCGGCTCGTCGACTGGCTCCGTGTCGGACAACGACAAGAAGCAGAAGAAGAGGAAGCGGGATGAGTAAGCGCGGCCCCGGGCCTTGACGGTCAGGCACCGCAAACTCAAGCCTGGACATCGGCTTTCCCGCTGGTGTCGTTACGAAGGACATGACACATCAAAATATATTTTCCTAACGGCAAAGGCGATTTTTCGTCTATTGAATGACGTCACGCTGGGCGGCCTTCGGTAGACTGGCAGGTTCTCAAAAAATCGGCTATTGGGAAGTACATCTGGGCGTGTGGAAAAGTGTGCTCTAAAGCTTTGAAAAGTCTCATTTTCTTCACCTTTTCCACAGCCTCATTAAGCGACGGCTGGCTGTTTTTGCTTTTAGCATCGTGCAGGTTTAGCGATTTCTATAGTAGTTTTCACTTTTTGTTCTGGCTGGGTAGGCTTTCGGAAAGGAAATCGGGCGGGTGTGAAGGTGTTGGTGGACTTTTTGCTTGAGGAACTGATACTGCTGCGACAACTATTAAAGGATGGGTGGGAGGGTCGCTTACTCTGCTCTCTTAAAGACCGAGCACGAGTGCTAACATCTACTGTTGCTGCTAGCTTTACTTGCTTGCTGCCTCTACTTAGTTCCTCTCTTTTTTCTCACTTCATCATCTTGGTCTTCTACTCGTTGTAATTCTTGCGTTTCCGGAGGGAAAAGAGACAGTTGACCTCGTCTCTTTTACATTTCCCGTCCTTCGATTCCATCAAGGCGCGCTACAACACACACTATTACTATTTTTTCTACGATTACCAATTTACTGCACACTACATAATTCTGCCCCATTACCATCACTTCACCACCAATTTCCTTTGGTCTGTTTATCGTAATACCTGGTTAATAATTCACTAAGACACCTTCCTGTTAGTATGTACCTGCTTTATTGGGACTACTATGTTGCGGTGTAGGGCTGGGCCTTGTAGTATCGAGCCACATAGCCGTCAGAACACAATTAAAACACGTTACATCTGAATGAACGAGTGCCTGAGCTCATGCTGTATTCGTTGAAACGATTGGTCCTGCCATGGACGTGTGGTTACATCCATGAAGAAGAAACCAACCAGCGTCCCGAGCGTTTGGCTGGGCTGGAGCGGGACGGGGACGGTTGGCCGCACAAACGGCAGGTTTTTCCTCTCATTCTTGGTCAGGCGGGTTTTGTTCGAGAGTCAAAACAGAAAAGCACGTTCTCTCCGTCAAGGCGGGAAATTTGTTTTTTCAGCCGATGTGTCAGTGGAGTTTCCCTCATCAGCGATCGAGTGGATGGGGAGAGCGAGAGAGAGCCAGGGCGGGACATGGGTATGGGTTTGCCGTGGAAATTGGCTAAGGAACGGGTTCCTCTCAGGCGAGCCACAGCATGAACCCTGCGGCCCTGGGACCCGTTCTGGCTGCGTGTGTCAAAGAGGCAGCTCCTCTCGGCCAGTCAAGAGGCTCAGCGCAGGCGTGATGGAGCCGGAAGGCCCTCGGGCCAAGGGTCTAGCCAACCAGCCAGCCCTGTAGGGCCGTTCAACAGCGTCCGTGTGGGTTCTTCTTGTCTTCTTGCTGTGATGAAAGTGGGGTAGAAGGAACGATAACGAGATAGGCGTGAAACCGGTCAAGTCGTCAGCGATGGGCACTATCGATTGGGGGCTTTGGGGAACGGGGTCGGTGTATTGGACAATCGTGGCATAGCGACAGGTGAGATGTCGTGATGCCCGATCAGAGGGTGGAACGGGCGATGCTGGGAAGGAAGGCGATTGTCAGACCGCAGGTTCTTCTTTCCCTTCTAGAAGGAGAGTAGAACTGGCGGTCTCGAGACTATTGCGACTAGTGGGCGGGGCTCTCTTGGGATTGCGGGATTATGGGGAAGGGCAAGCGCTGGTGGGCATGAAGGGCGGTGGCATCATCGTCATCTCTGGGAGTGGGTCTGGACCGCGAGCCAGCGGAAATGGGGATCGGGTGTGTCGGATATGGGTGCGGAGTGGAGATGGTGGAGGAGCGGTCTGGATTTCATTGCACAGCGGTATGCATGATGATGGTGGATGGAATAATGACTAGCTGGCGTGGAACAGCGGAGCGCGGGCGGGGAGGAGCGGATGGCTTCTGTGCTTGGAGCAAGTGTTCATGCGCGCAATGGCGGTCAATGAAGGCTGCATCTGCATCCAGTCTTCATTCATGCGCACTGACAGCAGGCACCTTATGTCCGACACCGGCCGGGCGACAAAGCTGGTGCTGGGCATGGACAGTGTGCACAGTCTGGATGCAGGGTGCAGCTGCAGAAGGCGCGGTAGAGCAGCGACGACGACGACAAGCACGAAGGCGGTCTGGAGAGTGAGTGTTTGTTTGTTTGTTGGCTTGGTGTTGAAGTCGGTTGACGTCTGGCTGGCGTGGCCCCCATCTCGACCTCACCACCAGCCCTCACGCATGCATCTCAAAGTACACCATCGGCCAAGCAGCTGGCTGGCCATGAATGCGGCCCCGGGCTGGGGTGTCGTGAGCGCAGTCACCCAACTGCCGGCGCTGAGCTGGAAGGGACGAACGCGAAAAACTGTGTAGACTCGCCTAAATTTTCTTCTTCTTCACGACCACCAGAGTCAGCGCCCACACCTGCTTCGTTTTTCTGTTGCTTCGCGTTTCAAGATGTCGTCCAAGCTCCACGTCGTCGCCCTGGTCTCGGGCGGCAAAGACTCGCTGTTCTCCATCCTGCACTGCCTGAGGAACGGCCACGACGTCGTCGCTCTTGCCAATCTCCATCCGCCGCAAACCGGCCCATCCTCCACCCATGAGGCCGACGACATCAACAGCTTCATGTACCAGACCGTGGGCCACAGCATCATCCCGCTATACGAGAAGGCCCTGAAACTGCCCTTGTACCGTCAGCCCATTCTTGGCCACGCCGTGAACTCCGACAAGGACTATCACCACCATCTGGCCACGTCTGCTGCTCCGCTATCGACACCGTCATCGGCGCCCCGTCAGGTGGACGCCGTGGCCGCCTCCGAGACAAGCACAGCGGCGAAACCCACGGCCGACGCTGCCGACGCATCCTTTCCCGCCGAACCCTCCGTCTCCTCCGCTTCGGACGAAGTATCCAATACGAGCCGCAACGATTCAGCCCTGCCGCATCAGAACCGCCGCCAAGCCGAGCCCTCGACCTTGCGTGTCCGCGGCGAGACACCGGATGATGATGACGACGCAGATGAAACCGAGTCTCTCTTGCCGCTCCTCCGCAAGGTCCTAGCTGCCCATCCCGAAGTCAACGCCGTCTGCACCGGTGCTATCCTGTCTACGTACCAGCGCACCCGAGTCGAGTCCGTATGCGCCCGCCTCGGCCTCGTCCCGCTCGGCTATCTGTGGCAGTATCCGTCGCTGCCGCCCTATGCGGATGCATCCCTGCTGCGGGATATGGATGCCGTCGGCCAAGATGCCAGGATCATCAAGGTCGCAAGTGGAGGCATCGACTCTACTTTTCTATGGCAGAATGTGGCTGAGAAGAGGACCGTAGAGAGGCTGAAGCGGGCGGCGGCTAGGTTTGGTGGTGAGGGCGCAGTGTTGGGGGAGGGAGGAGAGTTCGAAACTGCGGCTGTGGATGGGCCGAGTTGCGTGTGGAAGGCCGGAAGGATTGAGGTAGATGTTGATGAGGAGGCTGTAGTTGGAGAGGGCGGCAGCGCTGTGGTGAAGTTCAAGGGGGCAAGGGTAGTAGAGAAAGCACCAAGTGACGACGGTGGTCTGGAGAACCTGCGGATCCCAGACCTATTCGATATCGAGTTCGAGGAACTAGGTCGGAAACTATTGCTGAGCAGCCCTGAAACAGCGGCCGACAGTAACACCACCAAGTCGATAGACCAGAGTCTAGCATCTACTACGCTCTCCCCCGACCCTCCCCTCCAAACCCTCCAACACCAAACAATCCTTCAAGACACCACCCTTACCATCTCCAACCTCACTGTTCCTCATGCCAATAACGAACCTCTCTCACCGACCTCCCAACTTGAGGCCATAAAATCTCAACTCCTCACTCTACTCTCCACCCACTCCGCCACATCCTCCAACATCACCTCCACCACCCTCCTCCTCCGCTCGATGTCCCTCTTCACCCTCCTGAACCCCATCTACGGCTCCCTCTTCACCTCCGCCCCCAACCCTCCCGCCCGCGTCACCATCGCCTGCGGCTCCTCCCTCCCTCTCGGCACCGACGTCAGCCTCTCCTGCACCGTCAACCTCCCCCACACCAACAACAGCAACAACCACCCTCTCCGCCGTGGCCTCCACGTTCAATCCCGCAGCTACTGGGCGCCCGCCAACATCGGCCCGTACTCGCAGGCCATCGCCGTGCCCGCCTCGTCCTCGTCTCCGCCATCAAACGTCGAGATCGTGCACCTGGCCGGCCAGATCCCGCTCGTGCCCGCGAGCATGGACATGGTGCGGGCGGGCGACGTGGCGTTCGCAAGGGGCGGCGCCGACAACGGGTTCGGCGTGCAGACGGTGCTGGCGCTGCAGCATCTGTGGCGCGTGGGGCGCGTCATGGGCGTGCGGTGGTGGGCATGCGGGGCGGCGTTCGTGTCAGCATGCGGGGATCGCAGAGAGGGTGATCGGAGGGCGGTGTTAGCGAGGGAGGCGTGGAGGGGGATTCATGAGGGGTTGAGGCCGGCAGAGGAGGAGGAGGATGAAGATGAGGGAGATGTGGATGTGTGGGATCTGAAGTTTGGAAATAGGGGGATGGGCGGGGTGTCGGCGGTGGAGGTGGATGGAAGGGCTAATTTGCCGAACTTTAAGGGCGTGAAGTTGGTGGATGGTGGTGGTGATGATGATGATGATGATGTGCTCGCGCCGCCGTGCGTGGTGGCGGAGGTCTTGGAGTTACCACGCGCTACGGATATTGAATGGACGAGTCCTGGTCTGGCGAACTGCAAGAATGTGGCTCTGAGGATTCTGAGGGGTGGTGAAACGGGCCTCCTGGTCCACGAGACGAAGTTTGCCGCCGATACGGTGGCTTTCTATGCCGCTGGTGTGGCAGATAGGAATCAGGTGTGGGATTTGGAAGATGTGCTGCAGAACGCGGACGTGCCGGCTGGTGGAAGGATTTACACGGTTTACATGGCAAAGCCTCTGCCACAGGAGTGGCTGGGCAAGTCGAAACCGCTAGTGGTGCCTTGTAGCAGGGTCTGGGGTCCTGAGGGTAAAGAAGTGGCTGCCGCCGTCATGATGAGGTACAGTAGGAGCTCCGATGGCAGCTGAACCTTTGAGCCGAAGTGGTCGGCTCTCTACTTAGCGGTTCATCAGAAAATTCATATGTGACCCCGCATGGCTCAGGCATAGAGGCATGTGGACCTAAGATCAATATTGATGACACAGCTCACCTCCGGAGTGAAGTGTCTATTCCAACCAGAACGCTGCCACTTCCGAGAGCCACAACGTGATACCATTATGGTGAGCCGAAGCATCCGTAAAAATGTCGATGTCGTCCATCTTCAGATCACTTGGATCCGGATGACCGCTTCAACTCCCTATGGCACGAGAACGCTAAGACCATGGTTGTGCACATCGATAAACTGGGCAGGGACTGGTTTGTGCTGCATCGACGAGCTTTAAAACTAATCAGGTTTAATGCGAGATTAAGCCATCAGCTGCAGAGGTCTGCTGCCCTGTGTTTTACTTTTCGGACTACCCGGTGAAGCAAGACTTAAAATTACAATTCGATTATGCTTCATGCTACGCCTTATTGCGTGGCCTTGACCGTGGCCTGGATCGAATCCGCCAGTGTTGAAATTGGATTTCACCTGTTTTCGCACTCTCCTGGAGTGAGGCGGAGGCGCGACCGCAAACTCCTTCCCCACTTCTCTCTTCCCTGGCTCAGGCAAATGTCGTTTGGTTGAGTCATTGCAAAATCCTGGCATGATTCTGGATATCACAGCAACTGTGAATCGGGTCGTGTTCCTCCTATGTTTATCCTAATCGGCCTGGTATCGGCAGCTTTCCCTCCGGTCATTCATATTTCGTAGTGCTCGAGCTCACCAGGACCGTTAAATGACGATGATAATCATTTACAGAGCATACCTTTCAGTGTATTAGCCTAGAACCACCCTGAGGGATGATTTGGGGAAATGTCTTTCGAGCCACGAAAGAGCGCACGTATCGCATATCCACGATGCACATCCCACAGCCAGAGATTAAAATGCGGATCTGAATGCGAGTTCAAGCAGACAAGAAGGTGTGATTTTATAGAGCTTCATTAGACCAAATCAGGCTGCCACTTGTCATAAAGCGGGATTGACGCACTCGAGACCGGGGTGGATCCGGTGACACATGTCAAGCGGAAAATATCACTCTATGATGCATGTTGTTACTTACTCCTTACATTCCTGGGTTTCTTCATACCTCTGAGCCAGACTAGCCTCTGGGGCTGTCCCTCGAAATATGACAGCCCGTCATAATCTAGGGGGCAGCCTCCACGCCACTGGTCTATCTTCGTTGCCTGAACAAGTGGAGCGGGAGGAGGCAATTGCGCATACGGCTTACCAACTAGGCCCTCGATATTGAACAGCAACGAGGTCGTATAATGAGGATACACGAAATATGCAGAGAAATTGTATCTCAACAAAGCTGGCATAATGTATGGTACTTCAAAAAGGAGTCCACCTCTCCTAGGCCCCCAATATCCTTCAGTAAAGCATCTCTAGCTCCCAGTGACGCAAGACAAATTACAAACTAGCTGAGAGATTCGTTGCACACATTGATTGCACTGCTTTCTAGTCTGCCCTAGTGGCAGAAGTCCGTTGCAGGCTCACTCTCCGCTCCTTACGAGGACGTCCAAGTGTGAAGACATAACCACCCCATCTCTGTCTAAGATTGCTGAAATACAGTAATACCGAATAGATGATGACGAGCTATATATGCAGGCAAGGATAGCGTTCTTAACAGATATTTAAAAGTGTGGATGAATGGTCTTTGCCTTAATAAAACTCTCTCTGATGGCAGAGGTAGAGGAGAGCGCCCAGCCAGCAGTTTTTCTTCATGAGTGCTTCCCCATTCCATTGCCACCTGTCAGAAATTCGGACTTCTGAATCAATGAGATGTATTGTTGTTCTTTTATAATGCAATGAGAGACAGAGTCAGCATCTATCCACCCGTCCCACCTTTTTTTTTTGTTCCATGTCCCATCCAGCCCTTCAGAATATCTGCGCCACATCGATGCAAAGAAAACCAGGGTATCAGCTACCAGCCATCGACACTACCCCAGCAGGAAACTTTCCTCATCGAACTCCGTGCTGTCCAAAACGATACTTTCCACTCTTGCTTGAGAAGCCCCTTCCTCGACCGTCCCGTTCATGCATCGTCCTTCTGCTCCACCAGCTCTACTTGCAAGTACTCCACCTCCAACGTCTCCGAATCCACCAGCACCACCAGCCCCGTCTCCTTAAACCTCGGAATAGCGATGAGCGTAACCTGCTGTCCCGCTGGGCCCTCGATCACTCTTGTACCGTACTGTGCTTGGTTGCCCGCGAAATAGACATGCGGACAATCCCTGATGAGGAGGGGGTCGTCATCTTGGAAGGGGTAGCACCCTGCAAGCACAATCAGCACCAAGACCACATGGAGGGGAGATGAGCAAGCTCAAACTTACATAGAGTATCCGGCGCCGTCGGAGCATTGCACCTCCATCTGAGCATGCACTCCATCATGTCCAACCGATCCTCGCTTTCCACGTACTTGAAAACATCGCTCACCGGTTGGCCGCCCGTTCCCAAAAATCTCCACCCTTCCACCTCGCCCTCCCACGGATTCGTCACTGGATCGAACGTACCCGGCTCCTGACCCTTCTGCTGGGGCGCCGCCGGGCTCTTCGCGTACAGGCGCGCCTTGGAGAATAACGCCGGATGCAGCGGCTGCTGGGGGATCTGTACATTGGCCGGGTCAGTCTGGCCGGGCAACAGCGTGACGGCCATGTGCGGTAGAACGGTAGCCAGGAAGTCGTCCAGATGGCCCGACGGCGCAGCGTTGTAGGACGAAGCGTCATAGCCATACTTCTTCCCGCCGACGCCGGCGTCCTTCTTAGACGCCGCCAGCTCCTCGCGGGTGGGGATGGGACAAGCATTGGCAAGCGACTCACCGGCGATGATGAGCCGCGAGATGCCAGTAGCCTTCTGCTGGTCCTCCGGCACGCCCAGCTCGCCCATCAGCACTTCGGCGAGAAGGTCCAGTTGCAGGGCGTCGCCGTGCGAGCCACTGATCTGGAGTCCGCTGACCAGCGCGACCTTGCCGCCATTGCCCCTTTCCTTGCTCTTCGTCTTCCCGCCCACGGCGCCCGCGCTTTCCTCCAGCTCCCAGCGCTCCGGTTGGCGTGGCAGGTCCGCGACTTGGATATCCACGACCTCGAACACGCCGTCCGCATTCTCAGTGCCGATGGCGGCGATGATGGCACCGGTCACTAGGAGTGTCTCCTCGAGGCAGCGGCCGGTAAGGCGGAGGCGGCCGGATTCGTCCTCGAGCATGACTTCGCGGATGCCGTCGGGCGAGATGTACTTTTCACGGGGAGGAGGCGCCGAGATCCAGTGCTGTTGCGGTGTAATTGGTGAGCGGTCTTTGTCATACTTTCCCTCAATTCAGGATTCATCGGCTTCTTACCTCTTTCGATATGTCGTCCAGCACCTTGGGCTTCAGCGGCATCTCCATGTACACGGTACCAACGACCCAACACGCCTCACCCTGCCTGACGTCCAGCACACGGTCGACCTGCCGTGCCTTTTCTTCCCCAATCTTTTCCGGGTCAGCACTCTTCACTCGGCGGCGCGGGGTTGTACAGTAGCAGTGGGATCTACCTCGAAGCTTTCCCATGCCTCCTCGGCGACTTTCTCCACAACCGGCTTCAGTTGCACCAGGCGCAGGAAATACATGTCCGCGTACTGTTGCACATAATGCCTGTCCTCGCCCTTGGGTAGCTCGAATGTCGAAAGCGGTGTGTATGCAGGTACATTTTCTCGTGATGCGGCGGGGAAGTCGGCGGAGCTGCTTTGCGTCAGCGGTGCTAAGGGTTCTATGCGGCAGGAACAACGCACGAGGGAGGTGTCAGAAGGGCATCGTAGCCATGAGCGGTGGCCATGGCAAAAATTGAGGGGGGGTGGCGTGGAAGAAGCGTGGTGCATGCAGGTAGTGGTGGTTCAGCTCAGGCGCGTCGCGCGAAACCAATTTACGCGTCGGCGGTGGAGCACGCGCTTCTTCGGCGCCCATGCACGTCATTGCTCCCCGCACATCGTCTCGCACCTCATTGGCTGGTCGGGAAGACGACATCCATTTGCAGTTGCTCTGTCCGCTCGATGGCCAAATAACAAGCAGCGCGCAGAGAAGAATAGATGGCCGGCTACCTTTCTGGGCGTCTTGTCTACTGTTCCTCTAAGGTTAGTCTGCAAGGCCGAATCTTCAGGCTCGCGCAGTTCTGATACCTAGGTGATGCTTCTGCCGCTCTACTCTGAAGGAACCATCCGCACTGCCTCCGCAGTCGAGGTTCATCATCAACGTCGAACAGAGAAATTTTGATTTTGCGCTTGTTGTGCCTAGGGCACTGCATCGGCCACCAGCAATGGAGAAGTGTGCTGAGGTCGCTGCGTCATCTGTTCGGTACGCGCGTTGAAATGAAAGAGAATGGAAGGAGAAGACTCTAAATGCAGCCATGATATTTTACCTCTTTATCCAGCCAACACCGTCGCGCCATCCATGCAACCGTCATCTTTTTTTATACATCCCAACTATCCATGAGTAGAGTTATGATACAAGAATACATACCGCTCCAACGTCGTCTACGCTGTTCCCCCCGCTTCTGCAACCATCTCTTGCACCTGCTCCGCCATGTGTAAGTCATTGACTTGCCAGTCATCCTTCACCCACTCCTTCTTCTCGCCCAGCACCGCCAAATTACCTCCCTTTGCGATGCCGTTGACCAAGAATTCTTGTGCAGCGTTCTTGACTTGCTCCGCGGTGACGTCAAGGAGCTGTTCGCGTCTCTTCTGCTGCATCTCGTAATCCACCCCGCTGAGGAACTGGTTCATGCCCTCCTGGCTAACGCTTTCAGGCGCATCTAGCGACTGGAAAACGCTGAGTTTGGCCTCTTCGATGTCTCTGTTTGTCCATTCCCGGTCGCGCGCCCAGACGCCAGATTCGTTGATGATCTTGATCGTGTTTTGCGGGTTCGGGTCGCGGTAGCTGTAGAAACCGAAGATGCCACCAAGGCCGTTGGAGTAGGCTCCGCCACCGTATGCACCACCCTTCTCACGGATCTCATGGTGGAGATGCTTGTGTGTAAGTAGCTGAGCAAGGATCTGCAGTGGCGCACCATCGGCAGACACGTAAGGGACTGTCGGGATGGAGAGACCAGAGTAGTAAACCTGGTAAGGCAGAGGGAAGAAAGTTTTTGCGCTTCGCGGGAATGTCGCCAGGCGAGATATGGTCGGCATTTCAGTCTGGTTGGCGGGGATGGACGAGAGGAAGCTGGCGAGAGCTTCTTCATTCGAGGAAGAACTTTCTGATCCACAAGTCAATGCGACGCGAAGGTTCTTGCTGTTTGCAATAGCAAGCGACTGAAGAGCTTTGAGCTTGCTGATCACATCCTCGAACGACTCAGAGACCGGTCTGGTAGCTAAGTTGGTCGTCAACTTAACCTGAGTAAGGCCAGCTGTCTGCTCCCTCAATCGTGCAGCAGGCGTCAGCCCAGCCTCGGCATATCGCCTAGCGTACGCATGGCCTGACTCTGCCACTGAGTTGACAGCACCGCTGGCAGAAGCTTGGAGCAGCTGACGAATTTGCTTCTCTGCCTCAGGGCCGTCGAAATTCGTCTCCATAATGAGAGTACGCAGGAGGTCGTACATTGCTGGAACATTACGGTCCAAAGCGGATCCGGCGAATACCAGCCCCTCCTCATATCCCTGAATGTTTGTGGGCGTAGTCGTCGAGTGGTAGCCAACAGACAACCCGCCAGTCTTCAGCTTGATCAATTCTTCCAGCTGCTCCATGGCCTTATCCTTGGTTCCCAGCCTCATAATCGCATCGCTGAAGAGCGGGATCATTTCACGAAGCTCGTCAGGAAGATCCTTGAAGACGTTGACGGCGCGGAAATAGGTCAGGCCGTTTGTGGGTGCCTCTCTCCACTGCACCCTCACATCTCCAACTCGGCTTTCCCGAATCTGCTTCTTCTCCTTTTGGCGCGGGATATCCTTGACATGAACAGTCGGAAGGCAGCTGAGGTCTTGCTTTCTGCCATTTTCTTGTTCTTCGAGCAGTTCTAG
Source organism: Botryosphaeria dothidea (assembly GCA_011503125.2). NCBI lineage: Eukaryota > Fungi > Ascomycota > Dothideomycetes > Botryosphaeriales > Botryosphaeriaceae > Botryosphaeria > Botryosphaeria dothidea. Next base: position 1,581,683 of record WWBZ02000007.1, read on the forward strand.
CTCGCGTTTCTCAAGAAATTGGTGTGCTTCTTCCTCAGTACCGAAGTTCTTAGTGGTTTCAAGGATCTTCGAAGCCAGCCTGTGAGTCTCTTCTTCGGCTATTTCTTGCGCGTACATCTCTGAAGGCTCCATGGTGAAAGTGAAGGTGTCATCCTTCAGAAGGTACTTTTCCAAGAGACCCTCGAGGTACCCACCTTTGGCGTACTCGGCCTTGAAAGCATCCACAGTCTCATTCCAAGCGAGAGCGTCAAAGGGGTCGACACCATTAAACCAACCGGGCTTCAAGCGCTGCATCAGACCCATTCCAAAATGAGCAGTCTTGTGCTTGAGGCCAAGTTCCAACTGGTGAAGAATGCCGTCCACTTTTGTTTGGCTGAACCCCTTCTCCTTTGCTTCAGCCAACGTCCTGAAGATTGCCTCCTTGACCTTTGGTACGTCATCCTTCTTGACACCATTGAGGCCAACAGAGAATATCCCAGCCTTTCCAGACCCGTCGTAGCCTGTGTTCGGACTCCAGTCTGGACCCAATCCCGCCTCTATCAGGCCCCGGTAGAGAGGAGAGCCATAGCCATCCAGCAGAAGAGACGACAAAACACCGAGGGAAAAGGTCTCCAGTATATCGGAAGAATCGCACATTAACCACGACGTAGAGGTCTTGTACTGCATGTCTGCCGGTACAAGGGGATCTATGGGACCTTTCACCGTCACATTCTTAGGCCCGTCGGTGAGACTGATGGGCAGCTTGATATCGGTTTCCACGCGAATTCTGTTGAACTTGTCCAATTGGGCGCCAATGTCCTTCAGATGCTCCTCAAACGGGATGTCACCATAGGTAAAGACCTTGGCATTGCTCGGGTGGTAGTGATCGGCGTGGAACTTCTTCAGTTGCTCGTGAGTCAGATCGGTAATCTTCTGCGGGTCTCCTCCGGAGTTGTTGATGTCCGGGAAAAGATGGTCCTGGAAGCGAATATAGTAGAGGTAGCTTGCGTCCGACATCTGACCTTTCATCTCGTTGTAGACCACGCCCTTGAAAGCCAGCTGATTGTCTTTCGACGCAGGCTCCAGCGGGTTCTCTGGGCCAATACGCCAGCCTTCTTGTGTGAAGTCGTTTGCTTTCAGAAGGGGGTGCAGGGTGGCATCGAGGTACACAGACATGAGGTTCTTGAAGTCCTGGGGGTTCGTGGTGGCGAACGGGTAGGTGGTATGGTCCGAAGAGGTGAAAGCATTCATGAAATTGGAGAGTGAGCGCGGCAGCATCTTGAAGAAAGGATCTCGGACGGGGTATCTTGATCGAGTCAGCATTTTGAAGTGGTAGCATGGGCGTGCAAACAGACCTCTCGCTGCCGCACAGAGTGGTGTGCTCGAGGATGTGCGGCACACCGGTATCATCCGGAGGATTGGTCTTGAAGCCAATTGAGAAGACATTGTTGGAGTCGTCTCTGGCGACATGCAGGTAATCGGCACCGGTCTTGTCGTGTTGCAGGTGGACGGCCGTCAGTTCGAGCTCCGGGACGTGCTTGGCGCGGCGCAGCGTGAAGCCGTGCAGCTGCGATCCGACCTTTGGATATTTCTGGAGATCCGTCACTGACGCAAGGCCTCGATAGCAGGGCTGGCCTTGGGCGGACACGCGCAGGAAGGGCGCAGTCGTCCGCGAGGCTAGCAGGGCCGGGCGGGAGGAGGCGCGTAGCATGGCAAAGAAGTTGATGAAGAGCAAGCGAGCGACGATGACGAGAGCAGGCGCGGACTTCATCATGGCCGGCGCAACTGGCTGCAGTCCCGCCGAGCGAGCTGCTTAGTCAGGAAACATGTGCACCACGGCGACAAGACCGCGCGGAAGAGCATGAGCGGCGGGAGGACAACAGGACGGAGAGTTTATGTACGTGTCTGTGGGCGGGTGCCGGCGGGGCCCTTGTCGGCAGCTTGAGCTTGTGGGTTGGGCAGGCGCGTAGCATGCGCAGGAAGAAGGTGTACCTCGTCGGTGCTTCCGTCACGGCAGAAGATTGCCTGCCGAAGCCCATCCTTCCACTCCACTGCCACCATTCGTCCGACTCGAGAAGCATAGCCAGCTGCCGCCCACCACCACCCCGGGCCTCCAGTTCGCATTATTACCCCCCTCCGCCGCCTCTCCACCATCTCTCGCGTGCTCTCGGGCCCCATCTGCCCCGGTCTCAGCTGCACAACTCTACCTTCCTGGCGGCTCTCTGCGGATCGCCCACTCAAACCATCTTACGCCGAGCAGCAGCCCCTCCCGCAGCTGCAGACGCCCGCATTCTATGTGAACAACCCCTTGCACCCTCCGTTGAGCGCGCTCTGGGCCGTGGCTGCGCCGCCATCCCACCTCTAAGAGCGCCATCGTCGAAGGCGCACCGACGTCAGCCCGCTTCCGTGCAGAGCACTCCCCGCACGCGGGCACCCACACCACTCTGTCGCCGAGTCATACAATGACCGAGGAGACCCACGCTTCAATGGCGACGTCGACGGCACCACCCCCCGCCCCGGCGGGCCCGCCACCCAAGAAGGGCAAGAACAAGAAGGGAGCTGACCCGCGAGATGCTTCGGAGCAGATTGCCGCCAAGATAGCCCAGCTTGAGCAGGATGCCGCTGGAGAAAAAGACCAGGATGTCGAGATCGAGCGCGAGGTCAAGAAGGCGAACCGCGAGCTGTCGCAACTGCTGTCGCAATTCGAGTCGCCCATGAAAAAGGTCGAAGAGGTGCGGAAGAGGTACTCCGCTCTGTTTGCTGACATGAAGCGGGCCGAGCGCGAGCACGTCAAGGCGAAGAAGCGCGCCGATCAGCTGCAGAAGGAGAAGGACTCAGGCAAGACCGACTTGAATAAGATGACTACCCTGAAGGAGCGTCTGGAGAAGATGTCGCGCGATCTCACCAAGGAGAACAAGAAGCTCAAGGTACGCTTCAGCGCAAATGGGCTTTTTCAAACCCGACTTCAAGTGCTGATTGTTGTCTGTTTGCTAGGAGGAGAACGTACAGCGCGAAGCCACCGAGTCCCGCCACCGCGAAGAATTACACCAACGCCTCGAACGCATGATACTCGATGTCGAGGATGTCATCAGCTCCAAGGAGAATCCAGAACCGCAGCAGGTGGATACAGATCTGGATAGGTTGTATGTGGCACCTAGCACCTGCCTCGGCGTGCAAATGATTAATACGACATTTTTAGATTCGAGGAAAAGTTCAAATCATTCTTGGACCAATGGGAATGTCGAGAGAAGCAGTTCAAATCTCTGCTGCGCGTCAAGGAGCTCGAAATCCTCTACCATCAAGCCAAGCTCGACCAGCAACGCAAAGCACAGGAAGTCGAGTCGTCCAAGTCCAACCAGTTAACTCGCCAAGTCACAACATTTTCGCAAACGGAAGCTGAGCTGCGCAGTCAATTGAATATTTATGTGGAGAAATTTAAACAGGTGAGTTTGCATATGTCTCGCCTACTGGTCTGGCCGCTGTTCACTTTCTTTCTTGTAGATTACGAGATTGACGGATCCCCAGGTTGAGGACACGCTCAACAATTCTAACGACCTCTTCCTGACCTTTCGACGCGAGATGGAAGAAATGTCGAAGAAGACCAAGCGCCTGGAAAAGGAAAATCTTGTGCTCACACGCAAGCAAGAGGCGACCAACAAGAACATTCTCGAGATGGCCGAAGAACGAACGCGCACGCAACAAGAGATGGAGAAGCTACGCCGAAAGAACGAGAACCTCGAGAAGCTCTGCCGCGGCATGCAGGCCCAAGGTCGCGGCCAGGTGCCGCCGCACGAACTCGATCCCGACGACGAAGGCACCGAGAGCGAGTACCTGGACGATGACGAGTACGACGAAGAGGGCAGCGAGGAATACGATGAGGACACGGAAGAGGAGGCGATTGACGTGCGCCCTGGCCCGGAACAAGCAAAGGTATACGGTCCTCCACCTCCGCCGCCGCAGCCAATGGTCAATGGAAAAGTCAACGGAAAGGTGAACGGACAGGTCAACGGAGTCAGGAAGTCATGAGGGGTTTGTGCTTGCTGTACGCTAGGTCTGGGTTGTTGGGTACAAGATGCACTATACATTATCAAGAGTTCTGCGTGTGCTGATGCGGTTGTGATGGAAGGCGAGATCTGCAGAGAGCCGCGGTTTGTCGACGCAAATTGATGTCACGTGTGACGTGCATCCAGGGTCTGACCTCGGACTTGGCGTTTCCCCGCAAGAGAAGGCGATCCGGACGTACCACAGCCGATAGCCCCGGTCACCTTTTTCATACAACATGCATGCTCCAGCTATGCGTCCGCTGACTTTGAGCAGACCTCCGCTTGACGGCCCTCTTCCACATAAACCTCATTGAGCACCCCTTTGACCGATTGAGCCCGCTGTCTCTCCAGCAATCCTGCAACCTGACCGCCTACAGCTCCCCAACCCGCCCACTATGGCACCGCCTACGCTCCAGACGCCACTGTGCAAGCTCCTCGGGATCCAGTACCCCATAATCCTCGCCGGCATGGCACGTACCTCTGGAGGGCCCCTCGCCGCCGCCGTATCCAACGCGGGTGGCCTCGGCGTGATCGGCGGCCTGGGCTACACTCCGGAACAGCTCCAATCCATCATCGATGAAATCAAAGCAAACCTACGCGACCCCTCCCTACCCTTCGGCGTGGACCTGGCATTACCGCAGGTCGGCGGCTCGGCGCGCAAGACCAACCATGACTACACGCACGGGCAACTGGACGCGCTCGTCGACGTGACGATCCGCAACGGGGCGAAGCTATTCGTGAGCGCGGTCGGCGTGCCGCCACGGCACGTCATCGAGCGCCTGCACGCGGCGGGCATCCTGGTCATGAACATGGTCGGCGCGCCCAAGCACGCCATCAAGGCCCTCGACGCCGGCGTCGACGTCGTGTGCGCGCAGGGCGGCGAGGGCGGCGGGCACACGGGCGACATCGCCAACAGCATCCTCATCCCGGCCGTCGTCGACGTCGCCAAGAAGTACAAATCCCCGCTGACGGGCCAGCCGGCCATGGTGGTCGCCGCCGGCGGCATCTACGACGGCAGGGGCCTGGCGAGCAGCTTGATGCAGGGCGCGCAGGGCGTCTGGGTCGGCACGCGCTTCGTCGCCAGCGAGGAGGCCGGCTGCTCCAAGCTGCACAAGGAGGCCGTCGTCGAGGCCGACTTCACCGACACCCTGCGCACCCTCGTCATCAGCGGCCGTCCTCTGCGCGTCAAGCTCAACGACTACGTCAAGGAGTGGGAGGCACATCCTGAGAAGATCAAGGAGCTGACGGATAAGGGCATCGTGCCTTTCGCTAAGGATATGGATGACGGTAAGGACGTAGATATACCCTTCTTGATGGGCCAGGTCGCGGGCGTTATTAGAGATGTCAAGCCGGCACGGCAGATCGTGGAGGAGATGGTACAGGAGGCCGTGGATATGCTGAGACTGGGCCAGAGTTATGTGGGGGCACAGAGTAAGTTGTGAGGTCTGTTTTGCCAGTGCTGTTTGTCACGACTCGTGACGATTTTTTGATTATTCAAGGACATTTGGTTGGACTGGAAGCTGGTGGGAAGAAGTAACGGCACGGCATTCAATCAGCTTGAATGAGCATCACGGTGTAAGGTTCTGCAGCGGAATTACGTTTTTATATGGATCTTTACTCAGGGTTAGGGTACATACGTAAAAGGCAAGAAGTCCGAAATAGATCACCGATCATATTATAGGTGCCAACATGATGTCCCGTTAATGCCTTTCTATGCCTAGTAACGTCCAAACATCAACCCCGGCGCTCGAGGCAGAAATCATGGTGAGAAGAAAAATAGAATATCTATACAACACTACATAAGCTATCTCATTTAAGCTCATAAATATCACTCCTGACTAAACCCCCAGCCCTCTAACCACCAACCACAACACCACCGGCACAACCACATTGTCATTCCCGCCGGTCAGCACCGCCTCCATAAAACTCGCCGCCACACCCGCCACCGCCGCCTTCACCACATCCGCCCCCCTCACCAGCCGCAGAACCTCTCCAGCGCCCGGTACGAGCGCCTCCGCTCCATCGCCGACGGTACCGCCAACGCCATCCCACTGGCCCAGCCTCAACCACGCCTTCCCGAACACCAGCCCGACCGCCACCGCTCCCGCGAACGCCACGCTGCCCTCGAGACTCTTCCCGCCGAGCCAGGGCCACTTCCTGCGACCCCAGCGACGGCCGATCAGCGAGGCCGCGGCATCACCCATGCCGACGCAAACCACGCCGGCGACCATGCTGACGTCGCGAGGACCGTGGATCTCCCATCCCAGCCATGGCTTGTCGTCGCTGGTACGCGGCGTGTCTGCAAGGCTGAGCCACAGGGGGATGGCGCAGCCGATGAGGAGGAAGATGTGGCTGACGACGACGGGGCCCCTGAGGTCGCGGCCATCGACGTAGGGGGTGAGGAAGTAAGCGAGGGGCTTCGAGAGCGGGGGCAGCTGGGCCGCGCGGATGAGGTCGAGCAGGCAGAAGACGGAGAGGACGAGGGCAAGGGTGAGGGCGATGAAGCAGGGGTCGACGAAGATGGTCGGGAGCAGCATGGCGACCATCATGCCGTGGAAGACCTTGCGGCGCGTGTCGACCTCGACGGTCGTCGAGAGCGAGAGCACCGTCGCCATGCCGAGGATCAGGATGAGGACCCAGTAGCCGGTTATCGCAAGGCGGGTGTTGGCGGGGCCGCCGAGGATGATGTGCCGAACAAATTCGGCACGGCTGAGGTTGGCCAGATCGCCGGTCGAAAAGTCTGGGAGTAAAGGAAGAGCAACCCAGCTATCAAGGCCCCAGTCAAATATCCAGAAGCGGACGTCGCGAATATTGCCCAAAAGATAACCGATTGCCCAACCGAAAGGCTCTTGGCCGCTCAGAGCATATTTTCCGATATACATCCTGATCGGTACAAGAACTAGGAGAACCATAGCCACGTAGGTATATCCAGCATACAGCCACCGCCTGAGGGCTGCCTGGGTTGGTGTAAGCGCAAGGAATGACTGCGCGTATGACTGCTTTCTGCGCTTGGTTCTAATTGCGGTAGCGCGCGTTGTGTCTTTGCGAGTGTCAACGGTGGACAGGGTGTGTCTCCTTGCTCTGCGGTCCACCAAAGAGCTAGATTGCTTGGAAGGCAAAAGGGCGTCCCGGAAGGCTTCATATGCTAGTCGAGTGCCAGCCGATGCTGCGCGGCCAATCGTTCCTGGTGCAGATTCAACAGGCTTGAGTCTGAGATCGTCCGAAAGATGACCGGGGAAGGCATCTTCATCAGCGTCGCTTTCCGAGGAAGCCCGTCCTGTTCTGCTCACAGACCGTGATAGATTTGAGCGAAGACCAGCGTTCAAAATATCCAAGAAAGTCTGCTGGGCCTTAATGATACGGCCAGCGCGCCTGAACCTCCATTTCGGTATCCGCGCTAGCGCGACATTCCACCGCAAAGTGTGGCCGCAGAAAAGGAACAATGAGACTCCACCCATCCAGAGAATGGACTTCAAAATTGTCATCTGCGGACTTGTCGAGAATAGGAGAAGATCGATGAGGGATACGGATAGCAGATGCAACTCAGCCGGGAGAAGGCTGGTTGTAGTGAGATGATAGAGTGGTGGAAGAAGCGCTTGGTGAAGCGCAAACAAGGATGCGATAGTCTCTGAATCGAGCCGATCCGCTGGTGCCTTGAGTAGATAAGGTTTTGCCGCGGTGATTTTCGAGGGTATATCCGTATGCTCCGATATTATAAGAGGAATAAGTGAAACGAACCAATGCTCCATGCTGTAGCCAGCGCCGCGACCATACGAAGGAATAAGCAGCGGCGGAAGAGCTGACGCTGCAAGAACAATATTGGGCAGGAGAAGCTTCTCCATGAAGGGGTATAGTGACAAAGAAACAAGAATTGGTACTGCCGCCGGGTACAGCAATGGGGCCGGGTCGAAGGCAGCGGGAACATGTATACGACTCCCGAATTTCGGACGTCCGTCTTTTGAACTCGTCCGCGGGAACAGAAGAAGCCGTAGAGGATAGAGCAAGATGAGCAGTGCGTAGACGGCGATGTACGCGACCAGCTCTGCTGGATCCAACGTTAGCATTTCTCCTTCCAAGAAATCATTGATTGGAGCCCTACCTCTGCTCCACGCATCCAAACTCTTCATCACCACTGCCCCACCCAGCACCACTACGCCAATAACCCCCAGAAGCGCGACCTCGCAACCCCTTCTCAACAGCTCCGCCCTCCTCCTCTTCGCATACCTCTCCCTCTCCCTCTTCACCTCTTCATCCACTTCTACATCCCCTGCCTTGTCTCCTTCCCTCCTTCTCCTCGGCCCCTCCTGGAAATAGTAGTAGCCGTCGGCACCCAGCCTCCTCCCTTCCTCCTCCAACATGTTCGGCGTCAAGATGCCCGAATCGCTCGCCGCATCATTGCTCCTCACTCTGCGCAATCCCTTGTGCGGCCTCAGGGGCGGCGCTGGCAGCGCCTTCACGAAACTGTACCCCTCATCGTCGGCCTCGGTTCCGCTCTCGCTCATGCTGCGCGACGGCGTCGGCGCCGTTGCTGGCGCGGCCAGGGGAGTGCGCGCGTACCCCAAGGAGGCCTGGACGGCATTGTTCTCGTTGTCCGAGGAGTGGGAGGAGCTCCACTCGGGAGATGCTGAAGAGCTCTGCTGGTTCTGGGACTCGGACGGGTTGAAGGGGCGCGATTGGCGGCGGTGGTAGGGATGCGGCGAGCGGTTCAAGAAGCGGAGGGCATCCGGTGCGCCGTTGAGCTGCGCATCATTGGCAGCGGCGGGTGAGAGGGTGGTGGCATCGTGGGAGGTCTTTGCGACGGGCGGAGGTCGGTGGTCCTCGGCGGTGGGAGATGACGACGACAGCGGCAGCGTCGAAGTGGGAGGCTCAGGTGGCTCGTCGGTGTCGATAGAAATCATGTCGTTGGTGGTGCAGGAAGATCAAACGAGCGAATCATGACACATGGCCGCGCATTAGATTTGAGGGTGTTTGTGGAAGGGGATGGCGAACACGGAGAGTCTGGAGACGTGGTTCCATTCTTCTGATTCACATGTCACAGCCCTGAGCGTTGAGCGGTGCCGTTGGGGGCGCAGGCCGCCAGCGACGTCAGCGCGAGGCAATGCCCCGTTGCCGGAGAAGAGCAGCCCAAATGCGCGGCCTTCAGCCCTGCAGCTTGCGCATTGTCGCCATTGTGATGCTCCCGCGCCTTCGCTGTGGCTGCGCATCCCCGAATTGACTGCGGTTGACGTCAGTCTCCGCCTCCCTTTAAAGCATCCCGACTCGCGCGCGCCAAGCTCTGCGTCACCACCATCGCAATCTGTGCGAAATCACGACAACCTTTCACAGTTGACCATGTAAATACATTCATTTCGAGACCTTTGTCGTTTGGATTCGAAATACTCATCCGGAACCTGACAGCTCCATCCGGCTTGTGCCGTGTGTGCCGTCTACCATCAGCCTACCCATGCATAACCGGCCATATATATCCCGCCCGTAATAACAATCCAAATGGCGCCACCCAATGCGAGTATTGTTTACAAGTATCCGTGCTCCTTGAGGAAAGCTTGCACGTCGGAGCTATCCCGCGAGATCCAGTTGGACTTGGCTCGGATCGCATCCAGCGCCTGAGCCAGGCTCTGGTCGAAGCCCTTGGTGCTGCGCTTGCCGAAGAACTCCTCGATGCGTTCCATGTGCTCCTTGCGCGTGAAGCTGGACGTACAAATCGACACGACAGTACCCAACATCGTCAGGCCAGGAGGCAGCTTCTTCTCTAATTCCTCCCAGTGCTCCGTCATCCACTTCCAGAGAGCTTCAATACCCTCTCTGTGCGTACGCAGTCCACCAAGAGGCAGGTAGATGTCCTGACCCTTGACCTCGTCACTAAGCGGAAGAGCCAGCGTCCTTTGGATCAACTCCGGCTGCTTGGCGCGCCCAATCGCACGCAAGGCCGTGTTGCGCTCGTCGCTAGTCTTTGCCGTGCGGTACTCGTTCAATACGGCATCATACTCCGCAGCTCCGCCATACGTCAGAACAATTCCATACACGCTGGCACGGATGTTCGGGTGGATCGCTGTCTTGTCACCCTTCTTGAACTTCTCGAACATGTCGAACGCAGCCTTCTTTACTGCCTCGTCACCCGACAGACCGGCAGCGCCGAAGAGCAAAGACTTGAACTGCTGCTCAATGTGACCGTCACTGTCCTTGAACTCCCAGCCAAGCTCATGGGCCTTGTCATTGACGAGCTTCAGCTGGAACTTCTTGAGCGCATTCCTGACCATGTCATCCTCAAAGATCCACGCCGAGCGGAGAGAGCCCACACGAGCAGTAAGCTCATCCCACACGACGAACTCTGGCTCAGACTTGAAACCCTCAAGCAGGGAGAGAAGGCCAGAAGTCTTCTGGTAGCCAGAGGCGGCCAAGGCACCTGCATCAGCAATCATGCCGGCGCGGTCCTCGACAGAGAGGAGACCCTTCTTGGCAGCTTCTCCAAGCTTCTGAAGACGCTCAGGAGAGTAGGAGGTCCTATAGATACCGGAGTGGTCGGCGTTGACCTTGAAGAAGTCAAGATCATTAACCTTAAAGTCTGCTTCCCGAGACGTTAAAGTGACATCTTCGTTGATTCCCTCCGAGGTGCGAAGGCCAAGGAATACGGGGTAAAGGACTTTGTCTTCCTCAGGCTTGACATCCGCCGTACGCAAGAACCTGTTCTGCTTGACGTGGATAGAACCAGATTCGGGCTTTTCAGTAACTGTAACGACAGGAAAGCCGACGTTCTTCGTCCAGATATCCATGACCTTCTCAACATCCTTGCCACTAGCATCACTCAAAGCCGCCCAGAGGTCACCAGTCTGGGTGTTGCCGTAAGCATGCTTCTTGAGGTAACGGCGGATTCCTTCCATAAAAGTTTCTTCGCCCAAGTACTTGGAAATCATGCGTAGAACGCAAGATCCCTTGGAGTAGGAGATGGCATCGAAGATCTGGTTAATCTCATCGGCGCGCTTGACAGGAACCTCAATAGGATGGCTGGACCTCAGAGAATCGAGGGACAGAGCGCTCTGCAGGTTGTCGGTAACGTAGCCCTGCCAGACCTTCCACTCGGGGTAGAAGGCGTTGCACGAGTACCACGACATCCAGGTGGCAAAGCCCTCGTTCAACCAGAGGCCATCCCAGAAGTCCATAGTCACAAGGTTACCGAACCACTGATGAGCCAACTCGTGCTGGACAACCTCGGCAACACGCTGCTTGGTAGAGGCACCGCTAGTCTTCTCGTCGAAGAGCAGATCAACGACACGGTAGGTAACGAGGCCCCAGTTCTCCATGGCACCAGCACTGAAGTCGGGAATAGCCACCATGTCCATCTTCGGGAGCGGGAACTTGCTATCGAACTTCTTCTCGTAGAAGTCAAGGGTCTTGGCGGCAAGGTCCAAGGAGAACTTGCCGTGGTTAATGTCCCTATCCGGAGTCGCGAAGACTCTCACAGGGACACGGAAGTCATTGGTCTCAATGACATTGAGCTCTCCGACTATGAAGGCCAGAAGGTATGTGGACATCAATGGGGTCTTGCGGAAAGTGACGGCCTTCTTCTTACCGCCAGTGATCTGGGAATCCACCTCCTTCTCCGAAACAGCGTCCATGTTGCTCAAGCAAGTGAGCTCCTTGTCGGCGACGAGCGTGATGGTGAACTCAGCCTTGAGAGCAGGCTCGTCAAAGCAAGGGAATGCTCTCCTAGCATCGGTGGGCTCCATCTGAGTGGTGGCCAGGTACTTCGTCGAACCATCAGCACTATTGTATGACGACCGGTAGAAACCGGCCATGTTGTTGTTCAGCACACCAGTGAAGGTCTGAACGAGCTGGGCCTTGCTGCCGGCGGGGATTGTATCCTTGAAGGAGATCTTGGTTGTTTGGGTATCTTCATTGTAGGAAAGGTCGGGGCTGGAGGCGATGACGGAGTCGCCAGACTTGACGGTGGTCGAGTGGAGCTTAAGGTCGAGGGTGTTCAGGGAGATGGAGTTGGTATCTTCGACAACGTCAAGGCTGGGCGCGAGGGTTAATAGGCTGTGGGATCGTGGGAGCAGATGAAGGACACGTACTCAATTACAACCTTGCCCTCGTACGTGAAGTCGCCGTCCAGCTTGGGCTCGAGCGTGAGGTCATAGTGGACGGGCTTGACGTTCTTGGGCAGGACCTCTCTACCCTTCGTGACGTCGATGGAGCTGGAGGCATCGGCCTCGTGGCCGAAATGCTTACACATGTTGAGAGCTCTGCGATGTGAACAGTACCGGACGAAGCGGGGGAATGGTTTGGTGGTGTTCCTGGAGGAGGGGTAGCGGGACTGGACGGTGGGGTTGATGTAGTAGCTCCGAGCGGCAACAGCCTGTGCTGCTGTTTGGGGCTGGAAGCTGCCGCCGTAGGTCAGGCGGGCCCGCGGCGGGCAGAACCGCGCAAACGGTAGCACACCACGACCGGATGTGATCATTTACACCGCTTTTGAGATAGCGGTAAGACTTAGATCAGATCGGAGGAGCAAGTTGGCGATGAGATGCTGCAAAGCCGGGCCTGGGATGGAAGGTGCCCTTGCAGCCGTCGCCGGTCATGCGTGCGCACGTCCCACGACTGGTGCGTTTTTCGCGCTTCGCCCGCCAACTGCAGGTTTTTCTCCTCCACCTACAAACGAACCGCCATCTGCCGCATCTCACGCCTCGTCAGCTTCTGCTCAATGTACAGCGAGGATTGAGGTGTCAGGTGTTGCAGATCTCGGTTCCGCAAGCCAGTCCTCTCAGCCGCCGTTCTTCGATACAGTGGCTGGTGTTCTGACATTCCTGTCAGTCTTGCAAGATGAACGCCGCGTGTTTGAGGAATCCATGATGGCTTTTGCGTTCATGGCTTTCCATAGGTTAAGCGCAACATAGGTGCTGCTCCTGAGGGATTTTGCAGCAGCTAGGAAGACGGCGGAGGCTGCCATGGTAGCGACTTTCATGGGCTGTCTGCTAAGTGCTTACACTCCTTTGTCCTGCAAAGGAGACGCCCTTCAAATCACTTGCAGTAGATTGTATCACTGCTGATCTCCGCTCACGCGAGACATTGCTGGATGTAATGGCCGCGGTACAGCAGATCTCACTGCTCTTCATTCTGCCAGTCTATGGGCATAGATTTCGAAACCGAAGACCCGTCCGTCGGCTTAGGTGCGTGGCTATTCGCGGCAATGGCCAGTGGACTGCACGTATAGCTTACAAGGGTACGCTTGCAGAGAATTCGTACTGCAGGTCTCTCTACCAGACATAGTCGCAGAGCCGAGACCAGGGTCGCGTCAATCACGGAGGTTCAAGATCAAAAGACAAGGACACTGCCACAGGAGTAAAGGTGGCAGGCTAAGGTCAGTCGTGGACCTTCAGCACGACATGCTGTTCCCGGCTCAGACCCATGTACGGAGCAGAGCAAAGGCTGGCGGTATGTACGGCGGATCATTGCGCTCCCTCTCATGGCGAACAAGAGAGGAACCGCACCCAAGATCCATCGCTGGAGTCCGTTCTCCACTCAACTGACGGTTTTCGTTCTCATGGGCACGCATCAGTCCGTAGACTACGGCACCTCCATCGAAAATGCTTTTATGTGAGTGTTAAAATTTGCGTTTGGTGAAGAAAAAAAGTCGTAGACGCGCGCGACGCAGAAGTTTTGTAGGAGTGCGCTCCGAGAATCAGCCGAGGTGCGGGCCGCTCGGCTGCCGAGTCACGTGGAAGAAGGAGATGTGCACAGCCAGAAGGAGCGAGCGCGCGGGCACGGGCCACGCGCGGCAGTGACGCAGCTGCAGGTGCTTTTTTCCCTGTGCTGCGGGCGCTGGGCGCGGGGCACCCACTCTGACTGGAATTTATTTGGAGAGCCAAAGCGATTTCGGCCAAACTTAGCAACAAACCACCAAAATTTCCTTCACCCACCCGGCCCCAGACTCGTGCTGCCATTGCCTCTCCTGAGTCCTGCCTCTCACAATGGCCACCGACGCGTCGTCGCAGAAGATCGGTATGCCGCTGTCCGTCTGCTGTGCGCCTGCCACCCCGCTGACTTCCGTGCCCAGCTATCATCAGCGTCTTCAACAAGACCGTACGTGCGCGCCACCCCGCAATCCGTCTGAGCCAATGGAAGCATTGACAATCGTAACACACAGGGTCTTTTGGATCTCACCAAGGGCCTTGTCAAGAACAATGTGAGGTGAGCATCGCCATGTTTTGTTTTCAGCCTCATGTCATATCTGCGATTTGTGGCGAGCTCCAATCAACGCACGCCTGATTCATATGCGAGCCCGCGCAGTCCGTCTGAGGCTCTGCATGTCCGCCACCTTCGTCAGCCGCCATCCTATGCCATTCATCGCCCCTACCTTTAAGAGAAAAGCATCCCGCTGATCCGCATGTCAGGGTTCTGGCCTCCGGCGGTACCGCCAAGATGATCCGGGAGGGTGGCTTCCCCGTCGAGGATATCTCCGCCATCACCAAGGCCCCGGAGATGCTTGGCGGACGCGTCAAGACCCTGCACCCTGCCGTCCACGGCGGCCTCCTTGCCCGCGAGGTCCCCTCGGACCAGCAGGATTTGGTGAAGAAACCAGTCAGCCGATTATCTGATCCTGTGCTGACTTTTCTGTTAGGCCGACCAGAACATCAAGAAGATTGACTTCTGCATCTGCAACCTGTATGCGCATGACCTGTCTATTTCTAAGGTCAAGAAGTGCTGATGATGCCCCATCTAGCTATCCTTTCCAGGAGACCGTCTCGAAGATTAATGTCACCATTCCCGAGGCTGTCGAAGACATCGACATCGGCGGTGTCACCCTGCTTCGCGCTGCCGCAAAGAACCACAGCAGGGTCACCATTCTCTCTGACCCTGAAGACTACCATGACTTCCTTACCGAGCTCGAGCAGAAGGGTGAGATCTCCGAGCAGAAGAGGCAACTCTATGCCCTGAAGGCCTTCTCTCACACCGCCGACTACGACACTGCTATATCCGACTTCTTCCGTAAGCAATATGCTGGCGATGGCACCCAGAACGTCTCTCTGCGCTACGGCACCAATCCCCACCAGAAGCCTGCCGCTGCTTTTGTCCGGGACGGCCGTCTCCCCTTCAAGGTTCTTGGTGGCGCCCCTGGCTATGTCAACTTGCTTGATGCTCTCAACGCTTGGCCCCTCGTCAAAGAGCTCAAGAACGCTCTAGGCCTTCCTGCTGCTGCCTCTTTCAAACATGTCTCCCCCGCTGGTGCCGCCATTGGCGTGCCGCTCTCCGAGTCTGAGAGGAAGGTCTACATGGTCGATGACATCGTTGGCATCGAGAAGTCCGGCCTTGCCCAGGCTTATGCTAGGGCTCGTGGTGCCGACCGTATGTCCAGCTTCGGTGACATGATTGCTCTTTCCGATGAGGTCGATGTGCCCACCGCCAAGATCATCTCTCGCGAAGTTTCTGACGGTGTTATCGCCCCTGCTTACCAGCCCGAGGCCCTTGAGATTCTCAAGAAGAAGAAGGGTGGCAAGTACCTTGTTCTCCAGATGGACTTTGAGTTTGAGCCCCCGGTCATGGAGTCTCGCACCGTTTACGGCATCAACTTGTCGCAGCACCGTAATGATGCCAAGATCTCGCCGGCCACTTTCGGCACCATCATCACCCCTAAGGATGGCAACCTCCCCGAGTCTGCTCTCCGCGACCTGACCGTCGCCACCATTGCCCTGAAGTACACTCAGTCCAACTCGGTCTGCTACGCGCTCAATGGCCAGGTCGTTGGCCTTGGTGCTGGCCAGCAGAGCCGCATTCACTGCACTCGTCTTGCCGGCGACAAGGCCGACAACTGGTGGATGCGCTTCCATGAGCGCACTCTTGGCCTGAAGTTCAAGAAGGGCACCAAGCGTCCTGACAAGAGCAACGCCATCGATCTCCTCTGCAGCGGTTCCGTTCCCAAGTCCGGCCCCGAGCGCGAGGACTTTGAGAACTTCTTCGAGGAGGTCCCCAAGACGTTCACCGAGGAGGAGAGGACGGAATGGCTGTCCAAGCTCACTGAGGTGGCGGTCAGCAGTGATGCTTTCGTAAGTTTGTCCGCCATATTGCCACATTACCACATGCCATAAGAGGAAATTTTCTTTGCTGACACAATGACAAATAGTTCCCCTTCATCGACAACGTCTACCGCGCCGCTCGCTCCGGCGTCAAGTACATCGCCGCTCCTAGCGGTTCTCAGAATGACCAGTTCGTCTTCTCGACCGCCGAGAAGCTCGGTATCACCTTCGTGGAGCAGCACATCCGCCTGTTCCACCACTAAATGGGACAGTGTCAGATAGGCTTTTCAAAAACAGATGATAGCGGCTGTGTGGGTTTCACATATTCTTCATGATGATAGGCGTTGATCATTCTCCTATTTCCTTTTAACATGATTGGGATTGGTACGGTTTATACCACTACAAAAAATTGTGATGACGACGATAGTTCCTGCTGATAGGGTAGACGAGGAATGGCAAATCAACTTTGCTTTAACTGATCGTTGCGTTGATGCTGCGAACATGCATTAGGTTTTGATTTCACAGTCACATCCAAGTCGTGTCGCGCAGTCATGGATGATAGATAGCCGGAGCCATGGTTTTTGGTTGCTTTTCTCGAGCTGCGACCCAGACGGGGTAGTCAAACCGGGTTTCCTCCCCAGAATCGGTATATTACACAGCCAAAGAAATGAAGGACCAAAGATCTGTCTGTGATGTTTCAGATCGTTTTCATGTCTTGATTTCAAGGTTGTTTCTTCTTTCTCTCCTTCCATGCATATCCCCAGCATGGGGTTTTGAATGTGAGCTCAAACGCCGTCCCCCATCGTAACTCCTTGCTCCATGCACGCGATCCGTTTTTGTTGTGGAAAAGTGGGGTGTGAAGGAAGAACAATGACAATCGTCCCGCCGTGGAAATGCGGATGAAAAGAAGAAAGGTATAGCTGGGTTCGGGCCGGGTATAGATGCGCGGTCGTTCGGTCGATGCGGCGGGATAACAGAAGTCGCTTGTTCGCGGCACCGAGAACTAGCAGGCTAGTTTCGCAACCTGACAACCTTTGCCTCAAACCCAAGCGCAATCCGCGAAGGAGAGAGATCAAGTCGCAGCGGCTCTTTCTCCCAGCTCAAGCCTCTCCGCCCGCCTTCGCGATCTTCTTCAGCTCCATCTCCTTTGTGAACTCGCGGCTGAAGACCTCGAGGTCCTGAACAACGTCGCGGCAGGCGTTGACAATGGCTTCCTTGGGGGCGACGGAGCCGTCGGTGCCGACGCGCAGCTCGAAGCTGGCGAAGAGCGGGTGCGGGATGCGGTAGCCGGCGAAGGTGACGTACTTGTACTTGTGCAGGCGCGCGGTGAGCATGTTGGCGAGCGTGTGGTCCTCCTTGTTGAAGGTGAAGATGGCAGTGTTTGGCACGCCTATGGTAGAGCCTTGGTCAGTGTCGTAACAGTTCCTCGCGTGCTCTCACTTCTTGTGGGAAGGGAGAGCTGTGGGCAGGTGTGAGGGGACGTACGCGTATCGTGCTTCATCTCAACCTTCTTCTCGCCATCGCCGAGCAGGAAGAGCTCGAACCTGTCGAAGCAGGGATCAGCACATATGGGCGGCGTCATGTTGCCGAAACAGAGGTGCGAGGTGCGACGGAAAAGGCGGTGGAAATAGAACGCGCGAAAGATGCTTCGCGGATAGCCGGTGCGTGTGGTGTAGGTTTTGTGGAAGATCTCATGGTGACGAGCGGAGGCGGCGTAGAAGACGGCGCGCTGTCACTTGCGATTGTCACCGCGGCGGGACGGGCGCCGAAGCGGCGGGAAAGGGCGGGTGTGTTGTGGGTGAATCGTAGGCGACAAAGGTGAAAGTAACTGGGAAGGTAGAGAAAGTGAAAGTCGGTCATACCTGTCGGGAGCGTTCATTGTATCGCGGTGTGAATGTAGGTGTGCAGAATTAGGTGGAACCAATAAGTCTATGGGTATATGGCAAAGCAAAATGATAAATCCAAAGGCAAAGGCGGTTCGGCGTGTCGAGTTGAGTCGAGTCGAGTCGCGTCGCGTCGCCGATGGCTCGAGGACGACGATAGTGGAAGGAGTGTCGCAAGGACGGCAGCGATGATGCGCGTGGAAGTTGTCGCACTAGCTTCCGTTGCCTGCACGCGGAAAAGCCCAAACGCCGGCCGCAGATGATTCAGCCCTACGAGAATGATTAAGTCGTTGCCGGTAACACACCCTCAAAGAGACTAAGTGATTGATGCGGAATGATATTTTGAGCAATAACCACCTACATCCTCTGCGATCTCTTTTTCTTATATATCATTGCGACTTTATTTGATGCAATACATATCCAGCGCACGAGATTCTGAGTTTTTTTCTCTTCTGCACCTGCGAGTTGATTTTGCGCAGAGCAGTTAATTCCAATCCACATCACCATGATTCAGTCTTCAGCACATTTTGATTGACATTTTATTTTTATCATGTTTTCATGGAGGGAACAGGTATTTGGTATAGAACAAGATGTTTCAATTCAACTAGCTACATTCTCGTATTCCTCCAAATTCCTCCACTATATTCAACTTGTCCACTTCGTCAGATGAAAACCCAGAACTCCGTGTCATGCCATTAAAGTCGTAGTCATATTGAAGCACGGTTCTACCGATGATCGCTTGAGTTTTGTTGCAATTTCGGTGTCGTGTGAAGGTAAATGCTCTCGCAGGTAGTTTACTCGATGTTGATCCTGCGAGCCTTGGGGGCCTGGGCCTTGGGGACGGTGATGGTGAGGATGCCGTCCTTCAGGCTAGCCTTGACATTGTCCTGATCGACGCGGCCGGGGAAGCTGAACGAGCGGTGGAATTCGCCAACGCTGCGCTCGCTCACCCAGAACTTGACTTCATCGTTAGGCTTGCCGACCTCCTTGTTTTCGTTGGTCTTGGCCACCTCCTTGCTCTTCTCCTGGGGCTCTTCCTCGACGGAGGGCTTCTGGTAGCCATGCTCCTCACCCTCAATGAAACCCTGAGGGCGCTCGCCACGCTCGGAGTGGTGCTCGGTGCGACCTGAGATGGTCAGAGTGTTGGAGTCGGACCATTCGATGTTGATGTCCTTCTGAGCAATGCCAGGGAGTTCGCCGTGAAGCTCGTAGGCTTCCTTCTTCTCCGCAACGTCGAACTTGGGAGTGAAAGACCGAATGCTTTGAGTTCCCTGGGAGAAGGAGTGGTGCGAGCGACGCGGTCGTAGTCGTCGAGGAGACGGAAGAGAGGAGAGAACTCCTGAGTGAAGCGCGGGAACATCGACATGTTGGATAGAGTGTTCGAAGTGTGAACTGATGAGACGAGAGGCTTCGTGATTTTGAAGGCGCGAGGAAACTGTCGTCGAAGTGCGAGTGTTGCTGGTCGCAGTGATTGCATGAAACTTGTTCTTTGTTGTTGCTGAACTGGCGAGCTGAATGCCGTCCATCAGGCACCATTATATACACGCAGTTCTCTCTTCTAGAAAATACGGATGGCTGCACGAAAGGCAGTAGCATGACGGATGTTGCATCACCGGGCGGAGCCTATGGGACTTTCGAGACGGGGCCAGAAGCTTGGAGCTGGATGGCGAATGGTCCACGGGAATTCTACAATCCTTCATGAGATGGCGCGTCCCTGCTGGAGGCTTCCGGAAGTCTGGTGATCATTCTGGGGTGTTCCTCCACCTGATTGTCGATCACAGAGTCCGTGGCATCGGCGAAGCATCCGGACATCTCTAGCACCTTCTGCCAAGCCTGATCACGTGACGCTCACTACCATCTCTAAGCGTCTAGCGAAAGATGCGTTCCATTTCTATCGATGTATGTCTCTAATGCCAGGGTCTTCGTAGATCTCTAGTTGTCTCTGGCCTTTGCGGAGCATATACTCGATGGCGCTGAAGTCCTTTTTTCCGATCGAGAGATTCTTGTCGAACTCCTGTCTGCGTGGCGGTCAGCGAATCAATTCTTAACACTGGTTTCCAGCACTATAGATCCATCGAAGAGAGTGAGCATTTGAAAAATGGCTAATCAGTTAGAAGAAGGTGAGGAATTTCGGACATGATGTTGTTGCAAGCCCAACTATGCTTGCGGAGCTGAAGGAATCGTTCAGATGACCAGACTATTCCATCTGAGTATCTGCATCATATGAGTGCTTTGGCTTCGCATGGCAAGGATGCGTGCAATATCGCTTGTTCACCAGTCTCAGACATGGCCCGAACTCGCTCGAAGGACACTGTCAGAAGTAGGCTGCAGAATGCATGGGAGCTGTGGAGAAGACAACGTCATGCAGATAGTGGATCAAATTGGCGGTGTCTTGCTGCCATCTCAGGTGGTTTTGAGAAGAGAATATGGCAGGAGATACTTAAGCAGAGCGTTGCCGTTTTGGTCGCCGATGTGCAACGGAATTCTTGGCAAGGACTTTTGCACCGCGAGATTGCTTTGATCTAGCAAGCCTCTTCTTGTCCTTTTCCCCTTTTTGATAATGCTCCGAGAATCCTGATGAAGTTCCAAGAAGATGTGTTGACTGACCTTGTGAATTGCTCAAAGTGTTTCCTTGTCTCCTGTAGCCAGCAAAGTCAACAACGTCATCCATTTCCGCCCGGCTCATCCGAAACGCACCGTAGGCTTCTTCCGAGCGACCCTTAGGCACTGACGATAGAGAGACAGGACGTCTCTCTGCAAGCCTGAATATCTCGGCATCCGTTGTGCAGGGCGTGGGCGCGAAAGCGCGATGTGAGTGTACGATGCGAAGATGAGGTACGTTGGTGGCCGAGCCGGCGAACAATGCGGAACGACGTAAAGACTGTTTCTTCGGCAGCGGACGTGCGACATCAGCCGCAGACGGGAACGCAAGGGTCTTTTCGGCTCTCGGCCAAGCATCGCGCCGCATCGGCCCCGATGATCCCGAAGACGCGAGGCGGGACGCGGGGAAAGCTGTCTCGAACCGAACATCCACACACTGGTCACCCATCAACCATTCAACTCGCCTCAATTGGCCTCTCGCATATCGCGAGGATGACGACCTTCTCGGTGTGTGTCAACACCACTCACACGCCCCAGCCATCCACCTAGTTAACCACCTGTCCGCGCTCCCAATCCAGCGCCTCGTCCGCTTTCTTGCTCAAGATGGCCGCATCTACTACGGCGACGCCATACTTCCCTCCAAATCCTCCAGCATAAACACTGCCACTCATGCGCGCATCATAACTGGCAACCCTGTAAGCAGGCCTCCGCCTCTCTTCCATCGCAACCCTCGAGAAACGCGTATTAACATGTCCTCACAGTTCGACCCCACCCACTCCCCCTCTCCCAGCCAACCAACCGCACCCTACACTATCACCTCCCGCACCTCGCTCGTCACTCGTCGTCTTCTCTGCCCGCTCACCCCCGCCACGACGCGCACGATCCGCTGCTTCGGCCTCAACTAAGCCGCCCACGCCGCCGAGTCGCGCATGCCCCTTCCCACCCACCCGGTCCTCTTCTACAAGCCGCCCACCGCGCTCAACGACCCCTTCGGCGCCATCCCCGTCCCGCGCATGGCCCAAGAAACCGACGAGTCCACCACCGACGCCAAAATCGACTACGAAGCCGAGCTCGCCATCGTCATCGGCCGCGCCGCGCGCGACGTGTCCCCCTCGACCGCGCTCTCCCACATCGCCGGCTTCGCCGTCGCCAACGACGTGTCGCAGCGCACGTGGCAGCTGGCGCGCGGCGGCGGTCAGTTGGGGCTGGGCAAGGGGTTCGACGGGTGGGCGCCGCTGGGGCCGGGAGTGGCCAGCCTCGAAGCGTTGGCCGGCCGGGATCCGGATGAAGGGGCAGGCTTGGCGATCGGGGCTAAGGTGAACGGGGTGGAGGTGCAGGCGAGCGGGACGGGGGACATGGTGTTTGGCGTCAGGGAGACGGTGAGCTTCCTGAGCAGGGGTACGACGCTGTTGCCTGGGGATGTCATTTTGACGGGAACGTGAGTATCTTAAATTTTCTTTCTCTGCCCAATCTGAGCTTGAAGAGGCGTTGCGGTTCGAGTTGACTGACGCCTCAATCGGTGTAGGCCACAAGGCGTGGGTATGGGTAGGAGTCCTCCGCTTTGGCTCAGGGATGGCGACGTCGTCGAGGTCACCCTCGAGGGGGTTGGATCCTGCGTTAATAAAGTCGCATTCAGAAAAGATGAGACTCCACAGCCGTAGAGAAAAAGAACCTAGCATCGAGCATAAAAGAGTGATGGGGCATTCAAGCTACGTGCTAGACTATTTTGGTGTACGTCGTAAAGAGCGTGGAAAAAAAAGATAAAGGACAGTAAAGAACGACATGGATGTCAAAGGATAATGAGGGCTTATATCATAAAGCTAATGAGAGAAATCAGACGCTGAGCCATCCTGGTGGTGAGGGAAACCCGTTTTTGTCTACCTGGAACCAAGTTTTATCCGCAGCGACCGGCGCTTTTGGTAAACTCCTAAACTTCTTTTTTCCCGTGTTTGATATGATGGAATCTAAGGAACTACCAGACGAACGAAATGAGAGAATGATTAAGGTGAACATGAAAGAAAGAATGAAGGTTGCTGCAAGTTCCTTCATCAACATGAGCGGCGCGAAAAGGACGCGGGGATAACGTGTTTCGCATGTGGGCACGGGGCGCATGTAAGGGTATTTTATGAGTAAGCTGTAGAAAAACGTAGGTTTCAGTGCATCAGCACGCGATTGAGGGTCCGAGGTGGCCGACCGGGAATACATGACCACCGGCTGTTGCCAAGACTTGAGCAGCACGCCGAGCCGAGAATTCTGTCCAAAAGGTCGGGCAGCGATTCATGATCGACGGTATTGTCGCTGATGATTCTAGATACTTGCCCATATTCGAAGGCATTTGATGTAGGAGCGACGACCAGTTGCGAAGGTACTGAAGAGAAAGTATGCGAGTCACTGTGGTGACGAAAAGGAGTGGTATAATCTTAGCATCATCCAGCGTGATTGTTGGTCGCTTGAATGCAAAGGAATGCATGTATCATCAGCAAGAGCGACGGATCTGGAGCGTGGAAAGAAGGCGCCGTGGCATCCGTGAAGAGTCGATGCCGTCGAGGATCATCCGGAGTAAGACGGATCGATTACTCGGTCTTCACTGTCATCATTCAAGTCGCTATCACGAGCCGCATCCTGCGGCTGCTCGATCCTCCGGTTGTACGTCGACCAAGAACTTTCGCTGGCCAGGAAATTGTTCATGGAGTACGTATGAAGGGTTTGATCAACAGAGTCCGTTTCGGTTCCATCCCAGCTAATGGCTACTCTGTCATCCAAGGAACAGGCGAACTGGTGATAGGATGCGTAGGTGCCGAAACGGTCAGACGAAGAAGTGGGCGTATAGAGAGCTTGAGCATCGGTAGAAGCTGCGGACTGTTAGGTCGATGTCTCGGCTCGGTAACGGGGAAGATAAATCTGTCTTACAGGTGTCATCAGAGGCTCGGCAAGCCTCAGTTGAGTCGCGGTCTTCTCCTTGTTCCGTTGAATCTGGTGTACCGTCGTATTCTCTTTCAGTTGATGGCCAATAAATTTCATCGAAACTTTGCTCTGCATTGTCATCCACTGGAACATGGTCGTACACGTCCGGGTACTGGGGGTGCTCGTAGTCTTCCAGCTGGAGACACATGGCACATCTCTCTGATTGATCCTCGGAGTTGTTGGCGATGATCAAGTCTGACGAGCTGTGGATTGGACACGCCATGGTGTAAATATTGCCGTCGCGGCCAGCAGGCTGCTCTCAAAACTGCCAGCGATGGTGGACCGGAGCCACCAAATGACTCGACCGCGTGAAGGAAGAAGATGGGAAGAATATCGGGCAGCGCATGGGTTTCGAGGCACGGGGACGATGGACAGCTCCTGGCAGCTGCAAGAGGATGTGCTGCAGCTTGACAATTTATCTGGTTCTTTGATGGGTTCCCGGCGAAGACGAAGCTGCTGTGCGAACGGCCGTAGCGGGCTGACGAGAGAGGCGCTGGTGAGATCTTGTGTCGTACAAGCTGTAAATGCCCGCCCACCTAGGGGTCTAAGCAAGAAGAGGTGGTGGGCTGTGCAGAAAGAGAAGGAAGCAAGAAAAGCACTGCAGCAGATGCGTGCAGGACAAAAAGGCCAGAAGGAGCGTAGAGAAGGACGCCAGGTCGAGGGTAGCGCGTGTAGAGAATCAATTGCGAAGCAGATGACGCAGTCTTAAACAAATGACTGGCATAGCTGGAGCACGCCTACTGAACACGCAAGAGTGCTATGGCCAAGGCGCGCAATACATTTCAGGCGAACTTACGGTTCGCATTTCTGCTGCCTGCCGACGCCTGCTCCGTCAGTCCTATGAGCGCCACGATTCTGCGCTGTCAATCCTATGAGCGCGATGGGGGGTTCGGGGCGCAAGAAGGCCAATCTCAGCACAGCTGCGTGCATCAGTGATCCTGGGGCCGCTTCCTGCAGCAAAGGCGTCAAAGCACCGGTGAAGGTGGTGGGCGGGCGCGTTGTTTTGCAGGGTATTGCGGACGTAAGAAAACGTGTTGTCGTTCGGGTCCTGAAGATCGGGAGACGAACACGGGTATGCGTTAGGTATGGCCGAGAGAGGTCGCGCTGGGGGGGGCGCAGGCGCGCGGATGCTCTGCGGGCCGTCTTGAGGTTGCCGCCGCGGCCCCTCCTTGTGTAACGACAGAGAAGAAATTTTTGATCCCTGCCACGCCGAAGGACGACGTGCAACTGCGCAAGCCAGCAAGGCAGACAGCACCCATTGGCGAATACGTGGACGATCCTGCTGCCTCTAGTACGTCACTGCGTGCTTGGAAATTCTATTGAGGGTCAAGCTGGTCACGCGCGACCGCAAATTTCCTAATACAGACTGCTCTTATGAGTTCAGAAATTCCCCAGCCCGAACTGGTTCGACGCAGAGGGCGGCGCGATACCCAGCCTCGCTGTGACGGTGTTGCTGTTTTGAACATCTGGCAGAAGCAGCTGATTGTAATCACACAATTTGCGTCCGACCCTGCGTTAGTGCTGACCGCGCTGACATTGAGCTCTTTGACTACAACCACAGGTGGGCGGATTACGGAGCATCTTTGCTGTGCCCTCGACGAAATGAAGGGTTCAGCTTGCGGCTTGCGTGAAGCTGAATCGCTGAGCGCGTCGCGGCAAGTGCGCCAACGGCCATCTCTATTTTCGGTCTCGGTGGTAGCAGGGCCAGCTCGACTTTGAGGAGGCCACGAGCAGAGATTGGCCGGAGCTAGAGGGGATGAGGCTCTTTTGCGGAAGCGCGGACTTCTGGCACCAGGACTCTGAAAACGTCCTCGTGCAGAGGCAACGAACCTATGGCCTGTTAGTCGGGATCACGGAGGTATGCACGAGGATGGCCAGGGAAGTGATTGGGCGATGGGACAAGTCCTGCTGTAGGTGAGCTCCTTCAATGTCATGGCGGTGGCAAATGCACGGGGCTGTGGTCAGTGAGCTCCTTGAACGCGTTCCTGAGACAAGGCAACTGGACTAATGCACCAGCCGCCGGGATTCACATGGCAGCACCGTGGGCTCATGTCATGGGAGAGAAGCTGCAGCAGTACTGCAGAGCGCCGCGCCTACATTTGGGGTCCCCGGGGCCCAGCGGTGCTCAAACACTGCTTACTTCTCTGCGTGTCGTCTGGATACAGAAGAAAGCTCGGCCGGCCGGCACCAGCTGAGCCTGATGCTGCGAGCTCGAATGCGCGAGGGGGGGCCACGAAGCCATGCAGATCCACGCACAGAGGAAAAGAGACCCAGCACGGTGGCGTAGTTGATGCGAATGCACGAGTCGTGGACATCCGGCTTCTTCTCAGCACAGATGACATGCTTCCCGAGAGCGAGCGCACACGTGGCTGCGAGAAAAATGGCCCACTGAAGGCATGGATATTCGCAACCGTCTGATTCGCGTGGAGTGAAGCCGCAGGAAGGCGTACGGCGCTTGAGCACGGACACGAGCCGCGCAGGCGTGGACGATGGCAGCAACGGCGCGCGTGGGCTGCGGAGCCATGAGGAGCGTCAGCCGCGTCGATCAAGTTATGCTCCATGCGGGAAACGGCGGGTTTCTAGAAGGCTTCGGTCTGCAGGCAACAGTGTGTGCCTGGACCCACAGATCGCCATCGCCCTTTAGCGGCGTGACGACACCGAGCCCTGGGCATTGCAACTCGTGATCTCGGCCGGGCTGCTCAGGCGTAGCTTTGGCGATTGAGCGGTGTGAAAAGGATGTGTTTCTGAGCGGCGCAGCAAGGCAGCGTGGCGTCCAAGTTGACGAAAACAGAATTGCCGAACGCGGTGGGCCCGGGAGACTGGGAGGCTCTGTACACACCCACACACCATGCGGGAGTCATGGCGG
The DNA here is from genome assembly GCA_011503125.2 of Botryosphaeria dothidea. Taxonomy (NCBI): domain Eukaryota; kingdom Fungi; phylum Ascomycota; class Dothideomycetes; order Botryosphaeriales; family Botryosphaeriaceae; genus Botryosphaeria; species Botryosphaeria dothidea. The sequence goes on from WWBZ02000007.1 coordinate 1,608,024, forward strand.
TGAAGCAAACTTGGTACAGGCCATTGGAGGCTGCGGTCCCATGGCATGTGGGTTCGTCCGCGACGCGTGGGATGATTGAGCGATGAAGTTGCGTTTTTGGTACTCGTGACAGGAATAGCATATCTTCTCCCACTGTGGTGCAGACCGTGGGTTGTGAGGGCGCACACCACCTTCCGCAATCGAACTCTGAGCTGGCGCGGTTCGCTCAAAACGTCCAGCCTTGTGCTGAGTGATAGCCGCCCGCGAAATGATGTGCATTAAATCTGACAGGAGAATCAGCACAATGACAAAAGTTTTCTGGCGATTGGGAGCTCGGCGACTCATTCGCCCGGGGCTGTTGCTGAGCCGGTATCGTTGATGGCGGTGTTGTCCCACGGCGCACAGCCTGGGGCCGGAAACTCTCCCAGGAGCTCAGCCTTGCAGAACTGGACGAACGCTGATATTTTTGCTTTTTCAACATGCAACCCCGGGAAATGGGTACACATCAGTTCCCACGATCCGAGGCTTGCACAAAGCTTCATGGGGGCGGCAGTGGCAGTCCGATAAGGCAGGGATAGGAACGTGGGAGAAGCTACCATTTGTGCATTGGAAATGTGGGAGAAAGGGAGACGTCGTCGCCGGCGGTGAAGGTGGCTCCCAGCTATGAAACACGCCCGACGGCACGAGCCGACAGGTGCGAGCCAAACAAGCTCGGCTTCGTCGAGCTCCTCCCAGCTCTCTGGCACCAAGAGACTCGTTGCGCAACCAGGACGCACGAGTGGAGGGCCATTGCCGCAATCCGGTTGGCGACGTGAGACAGCATAAAGGCGAAGAGCTATCCCACCGCCCACGCATCGGAGCTGCCGATCCCCACCTACGTCTTCACGCTCATTGTCAGTGCAAAGGAAATGATTTTCTACTGTTCCGGCTGCGCTCAGCCAAAATGCCATCGGATATCTGCTTTTTATTTTTCCAATCCAGAAAACGCCAGCCGTATGAGAAGCAACTCTGGCCGTGTTATTCACCAGTCTCAAAACGAAGTAGATGAATGCAAGAATTGTGCCGTGCATGGGCGACGCATCTAGGCCGCTCCGTTGATGCCAAGGGCCTTCCTGCGCTGCTGTACTGCATTTGCCAGCTCCTCGAGAACCAGCTCCGTGTCTTCCCAACCAATGCAGGCATCGGTGATGGAGACGCCGTACTTGAGACCAGCACGTCCCTCTTTGGGAACTTTCTGGTTTCCTTGAATGCGCCTGTCAGCCTCTATGCAAGTAAGGGTGCGACATGTTGTTCCACCTACCTTCGTTGATGTTGCTCTCAATCATCACACCCATGATCGCTTCCTCGCCCGCAGCAATCTGCTCAGCCAGGACATGCGCCACCTTGGGCTGATTCTTGTGGTTCTTCTCGGAGTTGCCGTGGCTGCAGTCCACCATGACGCGGGGGTTGGTGTTCTTCTCCAGCAGCTTCGCCTTGGCCTCTTGGATGCTCTTCGCGTCGTAGTTCGTGCCCTTTGTACCGCCACGCAAGATCACAAAGCAGTCCTCATTACCAACGGTGCCGACAATGGCAACGACTCCAGGCTTGGTGACCGACAGGAAGTGGTGAGGGTGCTTGACGGCACCGATTGCATCAATGGCAACGCCCAGGGTGCCGTCAGTGCCGTTCTTGAAGCCGACGGGGAAGGACAGACCAGAAGCAAGCTCACGGTGCAGCTGGCTCTCGGTCGTCCTCGCGCCAACAGCGCCAACGCTCAAAAGATCAGCCAAGAACTGAGGAGAAATGGTATCCAGCATCTCGCTCGCAATGGGCATGCCGCGGTCGGTCAAGTCGACGAAGAGCTGGCGCGATATCCTCAGACCCTTGTTCATCTGGAAAGAGTTGTCGATATCTGGGTCGTTGATCAGGCCCTTCCAGCCCACGGTGGTGCGGGGCTTCTCAAGGTAGGAGCGCATGACGATGAGCAGCTCGTCCTTGTGCTTCTCCTTCAGCTGCAGCAAGCGATCGCAGTATTCCAGCGCCATCTGGGGGTCGTGAATGGAGCAAGGACCGATCACTACGAGGAGACGTTTCTTCTCATCGCGGCCGTGGACGATTTCGACAGCCTCATTGCGGCCACTGAGGACGGTCTCTTTGGACTTGGAGGTTTGCTTGATCTCGTGCTGCAGGAGGTCGGGAGGAGTCAGAGGATTGTAGCCGCGGATGCGCCAGTCCTCCGAGTTGTTCTTGTCGCCGACATTCTTGTTTTCTATGAAGAACTGGCGGCGCAGCGTGGTTAGTCGCACGGCTTCAATTGGGCGCAGGAAGGCGCGCGGCGAGGCGAAGGCGTACCTGAGCAGCCATGTTGGGGTATCTCGTAGAATGATCACAATAGAAGAAAGAACAGGCGGGCTTTTGCAGAGCTCGAGGAGCTATGGATTGTGTGGAAGAGGAGAGCGCGATTCTCGACTCATCTGAATGAGTAACACGTCTAAATGGACGCACGGGCGGTCTGGCAGCCAAAAAGTCGGCCGATGTGCGCACATCCCTGTCCGTTTCCGCAGCCCCTCGGTGACGTGCGCCCCCCCGGCCACGCCGATTTGTAAATAACATCGCCGCATCCGCCGTCCTCACGCACCGCTCGTCTTGTTCAGCCTCTGGGCGGCAGCGCATCCTCCTCCTCGTCCGCCCACCCCCCCCCGGGCCATCTCAGCTGCATTGCGACGAAAGAGTGACGGCCCAGCATGAAGCGAGGTTGCGCAGCGACAGGCGCAATTCGCCCGCCCGCGCGCCCGCATTTACGTCACCGCCCAAACCAGCTGCCTATGAACTCATTGTTACTCGACTGGCCATGGAATCAGTCTTCGATATGTTCCATCTGCTGCTTTATATACTGTTTCGCGTACTTTTGTAACCCGCACAGCATTCCATCTTTCTCCCAAAAGAAACAACAAGCATCATGACTCTCTCTCTCGAGTCATTCCAGACGACCCCGACGTCGTACGCAACCTGCTCAATCGGCTGCAAGCCGGAGCACACCCTCCCGAAGAAGCTCGATGCCATTGCTGCCGCTGGCTTTCAAGCTATTGAGCTCTCCATGCCCGACATCCTGGGCTTCGCCAGACTGTACCTGAAGAAAGACGTTGGCCCAAAAGACTGGGATGACCTCCGCACTGCAGCGAGGACAATCAAGGCTCAGACTGACGCGAAAGGATTGAAGATCCTGATGCTGCAGCCCTTTGCCAACTTTGAAGGCTGGGCGGAGGGATCCCCAGAAAGGAAGGATGCTTTCGACAGAGCTCAGGGCTGGGCTAGTATAATGGAAGCTTGTGATTGCGATATGTTGCAGGTAAGCCGTCGGCGCGGCGGACTAGCAGGAGTCCCGGATCATGATACTAAGCCTTCCAGATTGGGTCCTCCGACACTCCGAAGCATAAGATCGGCCTTGACCGTGACCGCTTCGTTTCCGACCTCCGCGAACTCGCCGACATCCTGGCCGAGAAGAACCTTCGAATCGCGTACGAGAACTGGTGCTGGTCGACGCACGCTCCAGACTGGAAGGATGTTTGGGATATCGTCAAGAAGGTGGATCGGCCCAATGTCGGTCTATGTCTAGACACATTCCAGACAGCAGGCGGAGAGTGGGCCGACCCTACCACCGAGTCGGGCTTGCTTGAAGGTGTCTCAAAGGAAGAACTGGAGAAGAGATTCCACAAGAGCCTGGAAGAGCTGAGCAAGACGATTCCTAAGGACAAGATCTACATTCTGCAGATCTCTGACGCGTACAAACCAAAGCAACCTTTCAGCAGGGATGTTGACGAAACGGGAACTCGCCCAAGAGGTCGTTGGAGTCATGGTTTCAGGCCGCTGCCGTTCGATGGCGGCTACCTTCCCGTTGCTGACGTGGCCAAAGCTATTCTGAAGACAGGATCCCGGAGCTGGTTCTCTTACGAGGTGTTCGATGGGGGCCCGGATGGTAAGGGGCGTGACTACGACTTGCACGAATATGCAAAGAAGGCAATGGACTCCCACAAGAAGCTTTTAAAGGTATGCGCTGAATAGTGAGCATTCTTGCGCGCACATATCTGTATGTACAGCTGCCCGTGATGAATTACGGTATCATGAGCCTATCTCAGGCTAAAGGGAATGTGCAAGTATCTATCCAATTCACTTTCTTAATCTTTCTCTTACGATATATCTTGTTCCTCTAGGAGGACGATTCAACACTTGATATTATCTCTTGTTAGTCATCACTCAAATAGTCACCGCCGCAGACCCTAGCCCCTTCGGCTTTTTCAGTAACGCAACAAGAACTGAGGCACGCCCCTGTTCTTATATGATGTCTAAGCTGAAACCCACCAAAAGACTTTTTAGCACACGGTCTCGGGTGCGTCTGTGTGTTTGCTGCGATTAAGTCGTAAATGGCAACTTCCCACAGCCCCTTCTACTAGGAACAAAGTCAAAACATCATCAGCCACGATATGGTCTTGCCAGGAGATACGATGTCTCAGTACTGCGTCGCAGAAGCAAACATTCCTGCCGGATTTCACAGTGTTCTTCCACGGTCATGATATTCCTTCCACCGATCCCGCCGACTGCCATCGCTCGTGCTAGACAAGCTGTAGGCTCTGACGCACATGGCGTATGGACTGCCACCACGTTCACCCCACCGTCCTACATGACTGTCTTCCATCCGGAAGACGTGTTGCCACCACAGAACTATATTGTGCCAGTCAACATCATGGTTTCGCATTTCATACGCGACCCCCACCACACCGCCTCCGCGGATAGAAGCCTTAAGACCATGGCCACCTACGTCGACGGCACATGCTCCGACAATGTCGCTTCGGGTGGCAATGGCCAAGCGCCGGTGGGTGACCAGTAGCAACAAGCCCATCAAGAACCAAGGCCTCTGGAAGGTGCTGAGTGAGGCCATTGGGAAGTCGGTCGGTGAATGCTGTGAGGTCAGTTTCTGAAGCTGCCGTGGAGGAGTTCAGTAAGCTTTTCGGCTTTGCTTGTCAGCTGAGAGTCTTGGAATGGCCCAAATGGGGAAGACAATATAATGAATGCAACGTAATCTCGCAGACTTAACAGCTCCGCTAAAAGATAGGAAAAACACTTACAGACTTTGATAACGATACAGTCAACTCATCTCTACTTACGGGTGGTTGGATCGGTCATCAATGCAAATTTCAATAATCTGTCTCCACGCCTGTATACGGATAAATTCTTCAACGCATCACGCATGGCTGTTGGTTTGTTCTAAGTCCCGGGACTGCTATATGTTCGCGCATGAGGAGTAGTCATTCTCTGATTTGGGAGTTTCCTTTTTCAAAGCCGCACCAATCTTGACACACTTGATATCCATGTACGTTTCTGGGGTTCCCCAAGTACGCTTTTTCAAGACAACATATCTCCACCAGGGACAGGTGCTGAGGGTATGATGCGTGAGGGTGAAATAAGCGAATCCAGACATACCGGTTTTGAATGCCTTTATCCGAGATCTTGGTTGCGGCCTCCCACTTGTGTCCATTGAGAGCTGCAATCAACGGCATGAACACAGTGGAAATAACTCCACCGGCCTTGGAGGCTTATCAGCCTGGGTCGTCTCTTGATGCTGACAGTTCTTGTCTTTGTCTTCCTCAGATCCGCTGTGGAGGTTCCAGCGAGATGCTCAAGCTTCGGCTAGTGCATGGGGAAGCCTGGGAGGCAAGGCCATCGAAAAGAATCTCACCCCTGGTGCTGCGCCCTACAAACCGGTGTGGAATAACTTCGGGTGCAAGTCCGGGCCGGTTGCTCCGTGGAGCGCACATACGTCACTGGTTATCCATCGGGTTCGCTGGATCCTCACCGTCGCATTAGCTTCGCCTACGGACATTCGACAACGCAGTCCTCGTCAGCACTGCCGACACTCCACCGGGGCCTTTACAGAGGCCGCCTTTCGTGTTGCGCCCGGCTTTGATCTGGACCGCAGGATCAAGTCACCAATTCACCAATTCATCGCCGTCCACTGCACCACATGCCTCGCCGGCCTTGAAGCAAGGTACGCGTTCCAAGATGGCGCCTAGCCACCTCCCGCCCAGTCTGCTTGAGCAGATTGCTGCTTTACATCACGAAATGGATACAAACGAAGAGGATGGCAGTTCGATAGCACGTAAGTGGGTCAAATACTTCACCTCCGTTACTTGCTGACCCATCTTAGTGCAAGAGGAGTCGAACGTCCGTGGTAAAATCCTAAGCGAAATGGACTCCATCTACGGCACTGCCTACCGCATCATACAACCAAGCCGGCTCAATGAAGTTACCGTTGCCCGGGAGTATCTCAAGGCACTGCTCAGCTCGGACGTCACTGTGAATCTGGCGCTGAAAGCTTGGCGGGCAGTGATAATTGCACTGTGCCAGCAACTCCCCCCTTCCAGCAGATATCCAACTTCGAAAGTCTTTTGGATCCATTCAATTGGGCGCAGGCTCATGAGGGCGGCTGGGATCGGAGATGAAGTGTCAGCAGTCACCGAAGCCAATCTTGCCGGTTTCGATTCTCAAGTGTCGCCTCAGCTTTCCGCTACTTTGCCAGCAGTCTTTCGGCAGAACATGGCAAAAATTGGATTATCAGAGGACTACTCAGAGCTTCAGCAGGCTTTATGCCGCCACCGGCTTGCGGATCATGATCTGATTGTCTCGACTGGTACCCCCTGCCGGAAAGGCATCGGCCGTATGCATGACAGTCAGTCTCGCGGCACTGGATCGGAAGCAGCCGAGTGTCAGCATTGTCGACATCAGTGCCACCGTACGAACGCCTGAACTTTGCCCTGGATGACGAGAAGCCCGTTAGAGGATTGGTCTACCATTACTTCCCGCAGCGGAGGCTGAGTCGGATGTAGGAAGATTTGACAGATCTCCTTCAGATGTCTACCGGCAAAACCCTCATCTTTGCCGAGACGAGGTCGACGGTCACAGAGATTGGTGTAATGCTCTCGGGTATTCCCAGTGTAGGATATCGACATGGAGATGTGGGTCAAGAGCAAAGGCAAAAGCTCTTAGATAACTTCGAGGCTGGCACGCTGAAGACATTGGTCACTACCCGAACCATGGCCGATGGAGTTAACGTAGAAGGTGTCACTCAAGTCATCCACTACCAATTACTTTCTTGGGATCTCTACGGAGACGTCCTGGACGAGTACATCCAGCGTACAGACAGGGTTGAACATACCTTACAACCAGCTCGATCATTCGCCTTTTACGATGATTGCCACCATATATTGCTCGGTCGCCTATCCCTTTACCTTGTCAAGATTGGTCAGCAATCTTCTGCGCAGGAAGTCATGGCCAAGTTCAATCAGAGGCATGCCTTTGGCCCGAAGCTGAAGCCAGAGCCTCTCGGAAATAATGAGCAGAGCCTTGCAACGCCGCAGGAGCAGAGTTCTGCAAGATCGATTGCGTTTCCATGTAAATATTGAACATGAAGGACGAGCTAGCAATTTCGATGGGTGATGCCGTACTTTTCCGGCTACGGACTTTATTTCATAAGAGCGAGAATTCATTGCTCAAAACATTCAGTGAAGGCGATCGAGCAATGGATCGGATAATAGACACTAGTGCCGAGCCAATTACAACTCATCTGCCATCCTCAGCTTCAAATAAAGTCAGGGAAGAACTACAGTAGGCTCGCGTCTGATGAGTAGGTAGTCATACGCGGGCATTGCACGATAGGAGCAACTATGACATTTTTGCCTGCATTTGCCTCCTTATTGACCCAGAGGGCTCGGTGTCGTGAGAATTCCGGAGCTTGTATGGCTAAATCCGAAAAGAAACGAGTGAAATGCTGTGTATGTACGTACCCTTGAAAGAAAAAGTCAGCTAATATCCACAATATAGCTGCAATTCTCGTCTGACCAAAATGCCGTTAATTCAGCCCCTGCCTTGGAGTAAATTAAGCAGCTGCACGACAAACGCGCTAGCCACAATCCCAGCCAGGGTAGACGAACCCACGCAAGCACCGACAACGATCAATCGCATCAGGCGGACAGGAGGACCGACCCGCTGGAGCGGGAAGCAACAGGGCGTATGCGAGAGAAAGCGGCCGAGCTAGAGAGCGAGAAAAATGCTAACACGGGGGTGCCGGCCTGTGCAGCTGCGCAATTGTGGGTAGCATTTGGACAGACCCCGCCGCGCAGGAGGGCGGGGATGGGGACCTCTCGCCGCGATGATCGTATTCCTGTGCCCTTGAATGCGGCACAGCTCCATTCAGAAAGCCGAGGGATCAATAATCTTTGGGGGCCGGGTTGGAGAGAGCCTGCGAGACTTTCTCCCGGGGTCCGAGATTGCTGCTGCACTGCGGAACCAGGCATTCGGAACGAATGTATGTACATTAGCCGGGGTGGTTTTGTCGAGATGCCGTGTTGCAGAAAGCATGCTCAACACCAAATTCAGTCTCGCAATTCATGCTTTCAACGCCGCTTCTTCGGCTAAAGCTGGCTCACATGCTCCGGGGAAAAAAAAGCGCAGCGCTTGCAAATCATCAAGCGGTGTCGCAGCGGCGAAAAAGCAGACCGCTCACGAGAGAGACGACGTCATGCAGTGCCGGTCAGCGGAGAAAAGAGCGTCGATACGACCGAAATATCCACTCGCATTTCTGGCACGGCGGTGAAAATTGCTTTTTCGACCGGGACAATCATGGAGATCGCGATGGACTTTGCTTCTGTGGGCGTCGTTAGCGAGAGCGATCACTTTTGATTGAGTGGTGGGCCGGGATCAATATCGATTCGCCCTTTCCAGCCGGCTGCTCCGTTCCTGCGTTGTACGCGTTGCAGAGTGGGGGCCACGGTGATAGGGCGGAGGGGGAATGTGATGAAAAACAGAGGCGGCGCATGCACACATAGGCGGCCCCGGTGTGGCTGCCTGTCAACCCGCCGGTTCGGCTCGCCGGAAAGGGGTTCTTTCCTAACAAGGATGCCAAAGCCCGCTGCAATCCTGCCTCAACCGATCTGGATGATGACAGATAATAGTAGCATCGCGCTCATGTTCTGGGCGCGCGGCAGCTTGGCCTGGAAGTAGCGGCGGGAGGCGCGGAAGCTGCGATTCAATATCCCGCTCACTGCCCGTCAGGTGTGCACAGCACATAGATCTTGGTCTGGCCAATCGAGAAATTGGAAAGGCGCTGCCCGTGTGATTCGGCAGACAAGTAGAAGACAGCGGCGGATGGCGTCCATGGGCCATGTTGACCGCCCGTTGCCCCGCTGCATTGTCATTGGCCTGAGAAACAACCCAACATCGGTGTCGCCGTGATCACAAGGTCTACGGCATCTGAGGCGGAAAGGAGATCTCACTGCCTTGAGTTAGCATAGGAAATATGAGGGTTGCATCACTAGGCCCAGCTACGGCGGAGCCAGATGTTCTTCCAAATCTTGGGCGGTGCAATCTCCGCGCTCATGATGCTCCCCAAAAGCTTATCAAATATCGGTCAACCTGATAGGACTCAGCAAGATCCAAAGTCTAGTCATACATTTTTTTACAGAGGCCTGCACGCTTAAACCCTATGATACAGCGAATTCAACATGGGCGGAGCTGACATACCGTGTGTGGATCACGCCACGTCTTCTGGTCGATCCAGCTCGTCGATCCCAATGGGTGGGAACAGGACTGCTTTCTTCAAATTAACTTTGCTCATGCCGTAGTCCAAATCTTTACAAGCCGCAGCGAACTCGAAGCTTCTCTTCGCCTTGTCCACCCCCAGCATATCGAGCAACTCCGCTGCCTTGCTTGGCAAGTACGGCTGTAGCAAGATGGCTGTGATTCTTAACGTCTCGGCGCACAAGAATATCGTGCGATCAACATGTGGAACATGTTGCTCGGCGATGGCTTCACCGGCATGTTCAGAAGCAGGAACATTCCTTTGAGCTTTGGGTACGAATCTCCAGGGGGCAGCTTCTTGAAGGAAGCTGTTGGTCTGGTTGGATGCATTGTCAGCCATTGCAAAAGATGCCATTGCGTACCGAAAGCACTTACCTCGTAGACGGCTTCCATAATCGTCTTCAACCCGCCGCTCACATCAAGGGCTTGCAGCTTCTGCTGGACCGCTCCAGCAAGTCCCTGCAATAGATTGAAGTGCGCGCGTGCCCTTGCTTGTTGCTCTGTGTTTTTTTTGGGTGAATTCTCTTTGCCAGAGATGACCGCTCTCCTAACATCCCACCCTCTACCTTTCATGATCCTGCTAGCAAGATTACCCAAGCCGCCTTGCAGACCCTTCTTGTAGCGCTCCACGACATAGTAGTTGCTGTAATTGGCATCCTGGCTAATACCCCCATCATGTGCAAGGTAGTAGCGCATGGCATCGGCTCCGAATCTATCCAGGGCGAAGAAAGGGTTCACAACGTTTCCGACCGACTTTGACATCTTCTGACTATTCATGGTCCAATGCGCAGTTGTGAGCACTCTCTTGGAGATAGGAAGCGAGAGCGCCATCAAGAATGCCGGCCAGTAGATGCAGTGAAAGCGCGTGATGTCTTTCCCGATGACATGGCAGTCCGGCGGCCAGCCGCTGTTGCCCATCTTTCCAGGAGGCCAAGGGTAGCCAATCTTGGTTGCATAATTTAGCAGGGCATCCAGCCAGACATAGATCGTTTGGGAATCGTCGTTGGGCACAGGAACTCCCCACGTCAACCTCGAAGTTGGCCGAGATATGGAAAGGTCCTCCAAACCCGAGGAGACAGCTTGAACAACGTCGTCCATACGGAATTGTGGGATTATCCAACCAGGATTATTTCGATAGAATTGGAGTAGCCGATCTGTGAAGGCGGACAAACGGAAATGGTAATTGACTTCGGTGGTCCATTCTACTTCCTTACCAGTCTCGATAGATGCCTAACTTTGATTAGTACAGCTATTGATTTTCTGCGGCTGGGCCGAGCCTACCATGATCTTACGGCCGGTGGCGGGCTCAACGATGAGATGGACCCCAGAGCTGGGGTAGTATGTTTCATCGCTGACAGAATACCAGCCTTCATGCTTGGAGCTGTAAATGTAGCCCCTCTCTTTGAGCAGGTGCTTCGCCACGATCAGCCATTATGCCACATGGAGCCGCTGCAAGAAGGCTGCCTACCCATGCATATTGTACGCCGTCCTTGTGGGCTTGGTCGGTGGTGCGCACGAAATGCTCGTTCGAGATCAGTCCTTTCGCAGCCAGGTTCTTGGCGGGTCAGCTTCTACGTGGGCTGAGGCACAGGAGCTAGCGGTACCTTGAAGACATCGGCGCCCTTATCGCAAAAGGGAAGCGGATCGCTCCCAGCCTTTGCTGCAGCTTGTTGGACTTTCAAGCCATGCTCGTCGGTGCCAGTGCTCAGGATGGCCTTCGTGCCCTCCAGAACTTGCCATCGTTTGATGATATCGGCGAGGACCATGGTAGAGAGATGGCCGACATGAGGCGCTGGATGGAAGGCAGTTCAGCATTGAAGTGCAAGCAATTGGGATTGGCGGGCAGTACCGGCATTGACGTAGAAGATAGGTGTGGTGACATAGTATGGCTTTTCCTCCGACGAGACGGGGGCTGTTGCAAGGGAGCGGCGAGCGACGGGCCGTAGCCTGCATGGTGCGCAGGTCCAGGTAGTGAGGGGGCGGAGAGCTGGACGCGCTCCAGCGCGGTATATGCTCGAGCGCATTGGAGGAGCGGAAGGGCGTGTCGTGAGAGACGCGCAGCACGCGAAGAGCTGACGTGACGACACCCAGCCGAGCCGAGCTTCGGCCCGCACTCCCCCCGATCGATCTATCCGTCACTCTCAACCTCACTTTGCCCCCCTCTCTCTTGCGCTGTACCTTTTCCATGCCTGCAACACCATGCCTGGGGGTGGGAAGCCGACGGCGCCGCACCATGCCGCGAGCCGGTCTCCCCCGGCTATGTAGTGAGTGGCACACCCTATGATCTGTGCAGCTGCGACTGCGCAACTGTTACTACGCCACAAGGCTATATTCTTGTTCACCAAGGCCTGCTGTTCGTCCAGTGCAAGCGTCCGCCGCCCCAGCTAAGCCTCCAGCTTCTGCGCTCACCCTTCCACGTGGACATCCCAGCCTACCGGAGCCCCACGCTGCCCTGGCTGAAGGACGCACTTCCCGCGAAATCAACTGTGCCGATAGCATTGCATTGTCTTGTTCAATTATTGCCTTCTCGTCCCGTCAGTCTCATGTCTGCGACTTGGCTCTGGGCTCTATTGAGGACAGCCCGCCGCCAACCCTCTTTGTATAGAAAATTCTTATTGAGCACTACATCCGGTCATTCTCGCAGACCACAGCAGGCCCCTCCCGTACGGCCAGAACACCATGAATGAACTTTCCTACCGTCTTCTTGTCCTGTCCTTTGTCATGATGTCGCCCCGTGTGTTCTGATCTCGACATGATGCTGTCGGAGCACCGCCGTGTGAACGCCACTGCTACCGCTGACCAGCGCCATTACAACGGGCCATCATCGAGAAGCTGCAAATCGACAACATCCAATGTGTATGATTGACACTGTTGTCGTACGGCATCATTCAATCCACCAACTGAGGGCCCAGACGGCAAGTCAAGCCAAGTCTCAAGACCTCTCAAAGCACAAAAAGGGCTCTCAGTCGTCATAGAGTGGCTGGAACCCTTATTGGCCTTTACATCCTATTGAGAAGCTGTTCTCCCTTATTGAGGAGACGGTCCCTTATTGACGACTATTGATGGAAGGTGGTTCGCCCCCATGGCATCCATCGAGAAGCCTATATAATGTCAGCAATGCCTGGCAGCCCTTTTTCTTTGGTTCATTCAACCGACCGAATACGTCGCTCTTTCTACAAAATCATACTCACGTTTTCGACAATATCCTTAACATGAAGGTTGCTACTCTTCTTCTCGGCTCCGCCATTGCCGTATCCACCACTGTCCTCGCGCAGAAGCCTGACAACGAGGCCATTTGCGACGAGCCTGGCCAGCCCTGCTATGCCCTTAGGCGCGCCGCTGATGCTGCCGCCTTCGCTCTTGCCTACGCGCAGCCTTGCCAGGGTCCCGCTCACGCCTGTGCTCTTGCTAAGCGTGATGTTGAGGATTTTGGATTGGTGCTCGACGAGCTTTGGGCCAACTACACATCAACTGGTAAGTCTCATCGAAAAAAGGCATCCCCCCATACATGTAGCGAGATAAAGCTAACTGAATCCCCTGCAGACGGAAACTCTCTCGACGAGTTCGTCAAGCGCGCTGGAGGCAGCGGTAATTACTGCCACTTCCGCGGCTCGGCTTGTCCCAAGAAGCGTGCGCCAGAGCCAGAGCCAGAGCCAGAAGCTAAAGGGACCGGTAACTACTGCCACTTCCGCGGCTCCGCCTGTCCTAAGAAGCGTGCGCCTGAGCCTGAGCCCGAACCTGCAAGCAGGTTCTACTGCCGCTTCCGTGGCTCTGCTTGTCCCAAGAAGCGTGCACCAGAGCCAGAGCCAGAAGCTAAAGGGACCGGTAACTACTGTCACTTCCGCGGCTCCGCCTGTCCTAAGAAGCGTGCGCCTGTGCCTGAGCCCGAACCTGCAAGCAGGTTCTACTGCCGCTTCCGTGGCTCAGTCTGTCCCAAGAAGCGGGATCTCATTGAGACCGAGGAGGGCCCTGTTGATTACAAGTCTCTTGACTTCTGCCACGACGAAGGCCAGCCGTGCTACAGGTTGAAGCGTGCCGCCGAGGCCATCGCCGAGGCCGTTCTCGCACCAGAGGAGACCGTGAACGAGAAGAGGGAGGCCGCGCCCGTCTGTACGAGCTGCATCCAGGCTCGTCGTGACCTCGAGGAGCTTTCCAAGGCTGCTGACCTGTTTGTTGCTTCTTAGACGGCTTGAACCGGCCGAATCTGGATGATTAGCTGCCATGCTCGACTCGATACACCGCGACGCTTTCATTAGGTGTCGTTCTATTTTCAGTCCTTTTCTTTTCTTGGATACTGGCTTAAATCTTGAACATACAACCGCCACCTTCCTTCACCGCGTTCTCCTGTCAACCACAGCGGCGGGATGGAGTAAACTATTTACCCGCCATCTCATTCCACAATTTGGTTTCTAATCAACGACACTACCAGGCCCAGAGACGAACACCCACCCCTCATTCAAAATTGAGTCCGTGACTGGACCCCAAAAACCTACCATTGTTGTCATCTGCTAGGTTAGCCCACCTTGGATGATCGTTAGGCAAACTGTTTGGACCTTTACGGTGTGAAAGGGTGAAATTGTTTGGGCGAGGCCGGCGTTGAGATCATACACCACTTCTGAATAGTAGATCCGATGGTGGTATCAGACGTGTCTGGCCATTTGCCTTTTCTTTCTTGTATCCGCCTCATCTTACCTTAGCCTAGAATAAATCAATCACCATCTTCGGGCAACTGTGGCTTTTAGTGTTTCTTCTTTCCTATTTTTACTCCACCTACAATTGTCTACGACACTAAGATCATCGACATTTTTTATTTGCGTGGCCGTGCTCCTTTGCCAATGTGAGAAATTGAGTACTTGTAAATGCGCTTGTGCATTTTCTTTTGGCCTATGTCCACAGCACTGGCAACTACTAAGTTGGTGGAAGGCATGCACGCTGGTTTGAGCCGCAACACTTCTCATCATTAGGAAGAGTTGATGTTGAATCACTCTGCATAATACATTTTGGTATGGCATTATCGCTGTGTATAACGCTAAGAAGACCTCTTTACCCCAGTTTCTAATTCAAGAGTATCTGGTAACAATGCACGATATAGCTAGCCAAAGTCCGTTACAAGAAACCATATGCCCCCGTTATCAGACCTGAATGGGTCGTCTTTCTCGAACTTGTGGACTAGAATTCTGTCGCTGAGTAGCATTTAAGGACTCGCGACATTCGTGCGGGCGAACATCAGTACGAGCTGATGACGCTCGGACGAATGTTCCAAATGTAGCAGGAGAACTGCTGGTACTTGCAGCCAAGCCACACGTGTCTGTTCTCCGGACCCCGCCAAACCTCCCCACAATCAGCGCTTGCTGAGGTTTGATTTATACATGAACAAACACTTGCCCTGATACGTGTAGAAAACTCCAAAAGAATAATCCAATTTCGTACGTTTATTGCTGCTTCTTCTGCGCGGAGGGGCCCATTTCTTTGCTAAAAGCGAAATAAGACACCTCGAGGCCAGCAACAGCACTAACACCAACGTAGAGGATGAGAAAGAGGACGAGGCTGACAGAAACACCCATGAAGATGCCTAGAACCCGAGGTTAGCTGGATCGCATAGGCGTTGACCGGAGGCTGAGTACGTACCGGGAGAGAGAAACTGGTACTTCTCAAACAGAGCAACATCATCATCATCCTTGGCGCGGCTAGAGAGAGCACGCTTCATCTCAGTGTGCAGAGGGAATGTCTCATCCATCTCATAGCCCTGGACCGGATGCTGCTGCTTCGGAGGCGGGATTTGGTCGACGGCGGGAGGGGTGGTAGTATAGATGACGGTGTAGCTTTTCTCCTGAACGGTGGACATCAGAGCATCCAGGAACGCATCTAGAGCGTGTCAGATGCTGCTGAGCTTGGCGACAATCAGATGGCAATACGTACCGTTCTCGGTGAGGGAAGAAGTTCTCTCCTCGGGATTAGCGGATGGCGCGGTGAAGTCCAGCTTGATGACGCGCGGGAAGTCGTCCTCAAGTGAAATGTAGCCGCCTGGGTGGACATGTTAGAGTGATGTTTCAGACGCAGAGCAGATGGACCTACTGGACGCGTCGACGTTCATTCTCGTGGCCTTGCACTGCTTCTCAACATACTTGGCCACAGCCTCGGCGTTGGTCCCGCCAACAACCTCATTGATGGAGCCAGTAGAGATGCCAGCCTCGGTGTTCTGGAATCGCGAGCGCAGCCAGGGTGCGGACCACTTGTTGTCGAAGTCGACAGGCGAGACGCCGGGCTGGTTGACGATGACGTAAGATTCCGAGGGGCAGCCCTGGAGGAGCTTCTCGATGGACTGAGTTGCGGAGGAAGAGGCGACGATGTTCTTGTTGGCAAAGTCGGGGATTGCACTGCGGTCTGCAGGTTAGCTTGCGCGGCGAGCTCGCTCAGACGTCGGGCTGGCCTACTCGGAGGAAGAGACGACGAAGAGCGGCGAGGTGCCCTGGAAAGCGGAGGCGGCGGAGATAGACAGAGCTATCGCGCCGACGGTTCGGAAAGCCATGATGGATGTGCGGGCGGAGTCTGGGGTGGCTGCAGCACCTGGAGCTTGGGATGACCGCGACGGTTGCGCTGGCCAGCTCGGGCCGTGTGTTTTCCCGGGCGCGCGGCGATAAGACGGGGCTGTTGGCTGGCTGTCGCGACCAGAGAACGGACTTGCACCTAGACCACCTCCGGCGTGGACCCTGGGGCAGCTGGCGTGCGGCGGAGCAGTTCCTGGGGCTGACTGCTGCGCATCGCCACAGGCGGTGCAACCAGGCGGCTGATTGTTGATATGATATGAGAGAGAGTGACTCAACAAGGCCGTGCGTCATCGCAGCGTCCCAGTGCGTCCGTCGCTCCGGACTTTTCTAGAGCTGAAGCCGACATAAAAGAACCCAGCTCTCGCCCCGCCACTCCCTCGGTCTTTCCTGTGCACTACACCCATCGTGAGACAACTGCGCAGTTTTCTCTTTCTCCCCCTTGTTCCAGTGGGCTATTTTTTTGAAGCCCACACCTGCGCCGCTGTCGTTGGCGCCTTCCGCGTTCACACCCCACAGCATCCCTACGACTCCAACCACCACTTCTACGCCAGACTCAATCCTGGATCGCATCAGAGTGACCCAGTCCTCCACGACGCCCAGCATGTCTGCACTTGCTGACGTCGCACCGGCACCTCAAGCCCAACCCTCCAACGACGCACCCAGACGCCACCGCAATCGAAGGAGACCCAACCGTGGCGGCAATCAAGCGAACACCGAAAAATCCCACCAAGATCAGGCACTGCAGCAATCCGCCCCTGCCCCGCGTGGTAGAGGCGGCCGGGGAGGACGAGGCGGCCGGGGAGGACGAGGCGGCCGGGGAGGACGCGCTCAGCCGGGCGGCGATGCGCCTCTGGAATTGAGACCAGCTTCTGTAGCGCCCACGCCGCAGGAGTCTTCCGCTGAGTCATCGCCAGTTCCTGCGAACACTGGCAATGACAACCCCCAATCAAGGCGTGGTCGTATGGGTGGTCGCGGCGGAGGCGCTGAGGCCCGAGGAGGAAACTCAGCCAGACAGAACGTCAGGACATTGCAGGGCAGACAATTCGGCGGACGATTGACGACATCTGAGGATGCTACAAGCACGCAGGTAGATGCTTCTCATTTACAGGCCGATGCTCCAGAATTTCTTCCCGGCCAGTCAGCTGCACCAAGACCCCCCAGAGCTCCTCAGCAACCACGCAAACGGCGAGCATCACGCTCTACGGCTCCTGATATTGCTACCAGGATCCACGATGACATCGATAACGGCCTATATGAATGCGCTATCTGCACGAACGAGATTCAAAGAAACTCGAAGAGTTGGTCGTGCCGGACATGCTGGACTGTCTTCCACCTCGGTTGCATCAAGAAATGGGCCACTAATGAGGGCTCCGCGGCTGCCCGTCAACAGGCCCAGGGAGGTGATCTACCGCCCCCACGCCAATGGAGGTGTCCAGGTTGCAATCTTCCACAGGACGTTGTTCCTAAGGTATTTGCCTGTTGGTGTGAGAAGGAAGTCGATCCTAAGCCGCTTCCAGGGCTGCCTCCCTTTTCCTGTGGAAACACTTGCTCAAGAAATCGCGTGATGCCGAAGAAGTGCCCACACCCATGCCCAGAGCTTTGCCATGCTGGACCATGCCCGCCATGTACACAGATGGGGCCCACGCGACTTTGTTTCTGCGGTCAAGAATCGAAGACCAGGAAGTGTCTCGATACAGACTATGAAAATGGATGGAGCTGTGGTCAGGTTTGCGGCGAGCTCATGCCCTGCGGCGAGCATTTTTGCGACAAATCTTGCCATGAGGGCCTCTGTGGTGCCTGCGAGATTCGCGTCGAGGCACGCTGCTATTGCGGCCAAGTGGAAAAGAAGATATTGTGTTGCGACAGGAATGATGAGAAGGAGAGCAAGCGTCTTCACAAGAACGAAACGGGCGAGGAGATTCTGGAGGAATGGATTGGGCTTTTCGAATGCGGAAACATATGTTATCGCCACTTCGACTGCGGCAAGCACCAGTGCGAGCAGACCTGCCATGTCCAGGGAGCGAAGCCGACTCACTGCCCTCGCTCTCCCGATCTGGTCACGCACTGCGGGTGTGGCAAGACACCTCTTAAAGATATGACCGACAAAGTACGTACCAGCTGCGAGGATCGCATCCCGAGTTGCGACGAGCCATGCCTCAAGCCACTGGCGTGTGGCCACCCTTGCCAGCAGATTTGCCACTCTGACGATTGTCTGCCATGCACGAAGACAGTTTCAATCTCTTGTCGCTGTGGAAAGACGTCGCTCACCACAATCTGCCACCAAGGTATTGAGGAAAAGCCTCAATGCGTGAGAACATGTCGTGTCACCCTCAATTGCGGACGTCATGAATGTGGCGAGCGCTGCTGTCCCGGAGAATCTAAAGCTGCACAACGTGCCGCGAACCGCCGCAAGCTCCGGCCACTCGATTCGGCGCCCACTCAGAGTCGAGAGGACAATTTTGAGGCAGAGCATATCTGCACACGGCCCTGTGGCCGTCTGCTGAAGTGTGGCAATCATCGCTGCCAAGAGCTCTGCCACAAGGGACCTTGCGGTAGTTGCCGTGAAGCTATTTTCGACGAGATCAGCTGCGACTGCGGTAGAACCGTACTGCAACCTCCTCTACCCTGTGGTACGAAGCCGCCGCCGTGCCGATTCCAATGCGAGCGGCCAAAGACTTGTGGACATCCACAGGTCGCCCACAACTGCCACCAGGACGACGAAGAGTGTCCGAAATGTCCTTTCCTCACCGTCAAGCCATGCATGTGTGGAAAGAACCAGCTAAAGAATCAACCGTGCTGGTTAATGGAGGCAAGATGCGGCGAGGTCTGTGGCAAGAAGCTCAAGTGTGGTGCGCACCGCTGCCGAAAGACTTGTCATAAGCTTGGCGAATGCGAGGACGCTGGGACATCATGCAAGCAAGCGTGCGGAAAGGAAAAGGCCTGCTGCGGCCATCCTTGCTCTAACCAATGCCACTCGCCCTATGCTTGTGATGAGAGCAAGCCTTGCCAGTACAAGATTCTTGTTACTTGTCCTTGCCAACACAACAAGCAAGAAGCAAAATGCCTGGGGACGAAGGACAGCGAAGGCAATCTGAAGAAGTCGCTGAAGTGTGATGATGAGTGTGCTAGGCTGGAGCGTAACCGGAAGCTTGCGCTGGCTCTCAACGTTGACCCTGAGGCGCACAAGGACGACCATATCCCTTACTCTGCTGAGACACTGTCTCTGTATCAGCAGAATGTCCAATGGGCCCAGACACAGGAAAGAGAGTTCCGCGTCTTTGCAACCAGCCCTGAGGAGAAGAGGCTGCGATTCAAACCGATGCCCTCCCAGCAACGCGCTTTCATTCACGCTCTTGCTGAGGACTTCGGGCTCGATTCAGAAAGCATGGATCCTGAACCTCATCGTCATGTGGTCATCTACAAGACTCCGAGATTCGTTTCCGCACCTACGAAAACGATTGGAGAATGCGTCCGCATCCGATACAACCAGCGTACGGCTGCCACCGCAGCAGCACCCACCACCTCCGATGTATCAAAGAAGCTCAAGGCAAGCAACATGGTCGGAGACCCATATAACAGCTTCCTTGTGACGAATCCTCGTTTCGCGCTCACCATCGAAGAACTCCGCACCGCGATCCGCCCCGTCACCGACTCTGCCCCGATGGTCCAATTCGACATCTCCTTCCTCCCCACCGACGAAGTCGTACTCAAGGCCAACGCCACACTGCCCGAGCGCGACCTCGAAACCATACTCAAGAACGTCAAGGCCGGCCTTGCCCGCGAAGTACGTTCGCACGGCCTCGGTAGCATCCAGCTCTGCCGCTCCGACACTAGCCTGAACATCCTCCGTCGCGAGACGGACAGCGTGGCCAATGGCGGCTGGAGCCAGGTTGCGACTAAAGCAGCGGCGCCGCTGAGGCCCAGGCCGCAGCAGCAGACGCGGACCGTGTCGAACAGCTTTACGGTGTTGAGTCTGAGTAGCAAGAGTAAGGAGAGCAGGGAGAAGGCGTCGCAGAAGATCAAGAAGAAGGCCGTCGAGGAGGCCGTGGATGATTGGGAGACGGCGGAGATGATGGAGGAGGAGAAGGAGAGGTTGGAGAGCGGAGAGGCAAGCAAGGTAGCGAGCGGGGCCGTTACGGAAGATGAGGGGGAGGTTCTTCAGAATGAGGGTGTTGCTGAGGCTTCGGGGATAGACGAAGGGGATGCAGGTTCGGCAGAGGTTGACGAGAGGAAGGACGAGGAGGGAATTGCAGGCCCTGCGGACGCTGAACCTACTGTTGAGATACGCGGCTCGGACTGAACTGGAGGCGCTCCTTGATCATGATATCCTATTAGAAAACAACTGGAGCAAGACAGACAGTAAAAGAAAAATGAAGTTTAAAAAAATACTGAATACTTGCTTGGTGCAGTGATGAGTCGAGACCCGTCTGCGCCTTCGGGCGGTTGAGAATGCTCATTGATCTGTTTCTCTTTGCTGGAGCTGCTGTTTCTGTGCAAGTGTTATTACTGCCATCGAAGAGATCGCCGTTACAGACTGAAAAGAAAGAAAACATGGAATGACTGAAACAGCATCGGGGAAACATTATTCAAGACAACATGTGTTATCTGGAAGCAATCAGCCAAACACCTGCTCACCAAATCCAGCACCAAATCAACACGCTCTTTACCTTGTCTATTCTTTGCATTTTCGTACATTTCCTACCTACATTTGAGTGGAAAGCAAGAAAGAAAAACCCCGCCTCGCAAAACCCCCCTAAAATCCTGCTCCATTCGCAAAAACGTCGGGGGTCTCATGCAACGCACGCAAAAGAAAAAAAAAGGTCGAAAGTGCAATATGAAAATTGAAGAAGCAAAAGCCCGTGGAGTTTCTCCAGATTCGTCTACGCCCACATTTGACTCCGCTATCCGAAGGATACGAGAAGAGAAAAAGAAGCCCAAATCATCGCAAACCACCCAATGGGAATCCTTTTCTTTTTTCTTTTCATGCATTTTACGCCCGAAAGGGTGAATGAGCAGCATACGTAAGGAGAAAAGGGGACCGAAGCGGAAGGCCGTAAGCAGAGAAACCGTTTCGAGGTAAACGCCGATATCAATGATGAAGTGACTGGACAGTATCGAAGTTGCAGGCTCATCTGTCGATTCGATTCGTGTCACCGCTGTGCTGTACTTGTATATCAGCGGCCGAGCGACATGCGCAGACGCTGACATACAAATGTTAAGAAGTTGATGGCAACAAGAGTCGTCGAGATAGCGATGTAATCCGTCATCGATGGACCTTCCAAACTGTCAGATACATCGATCGTTCTCGGTTCAAAATTTTCTGAGCTCATACCAGGTCATTGACTTTCAGGTAATGCTTCGCGAATACACCTACCATCTCCGTGACTGTAACGTCCTTGCGGTCCGACGAACCGGCCTGTGCTGGGGCGGAGTTCACCCCCGGCCTGGAAGAAGGAAGAGCAACTGTCAGGTATTTAACCGTTCTTTGCCAATTGGTATGTTCATGCATTACTTACCCGTCCGCAATCTGGTCCAGTTGGAGAAACTCCTTCGCGGCGTCCTTGTCACCGTTCTCCATCAAGTAGATCATGAAGTCGTAGGTCAGATCTCTGATTTCGTCCTGCAATAACTTGCTCCTGTGGGCAACAGTGTCGTGAACCTGCCTGATCGCCTCCAAGTGCTGTTTCTGAGTAGCCTCAGAAGTCGGCTGGGCCATCTCAAACTTGAGATAATCCTCCCAGAACTGACGAACACCAAGATAAGCCTGCGAATTGGTCTGGAACAGTTGACGCGCCTCATCAACAGCACCCTTGGACTTCCACAGGAGCTGCGCCCACTTGGCAACGAATGTGCCTTTAGCGTAGTTGCTAACTTCGGGCGCCTCAATCTGCTCGCGGTAGATCTTGATAGCGGCATCGACACCATCCTGCCTCTTTGCAAGGTTGGCCCAAGAGTTCACGGTCTCGATGTGACCCGGAAGATTGAACAGGATGGCCTCGTGAATACCGTGGGCAATGTCAACACGTCCAGTCGACTCCTCGAATACGGCGTAGTGGAGACGAACAGTAGGGCGGGCGATTGGGACATAGATGCAGCTGGCACGCATGTAGATGTTGCGTTCCTCCTCTTGGTGGCCCGCCTGCCGGCCCGTCCAGCGGGCATAGCGGAGCCAAAACCTGTCCTCATAGGCACATGTGACAAGGCACCTCTCGTACAAGAACTGGGTGCGCTCGAAGCTACCCTCAGCCTCCTCGAAGTCCAGGTACTTGTCCCAGTTGGTCAGCTGAGCCTCATCCAGCTCGGTAACGTGGAAGTATGGGCGCTTGATCTCTTGCTCATAGGTCCAGCGCCTGGTCGTCTCCGTCTGCGTCTTGTGGAAGATCTCAAGATGGTAGGTGTCAATGCGGGCGCGCAAATCACGCTCGATTTCGATCTCTGTCTTGGCGCTCGAGGCCGGATCCATCATGATCTCGTCGCGAAACTGCTTCAGCATAGCCTCCGGAACAAGCTCGGTAATGGGCCGGGTCTGAGCAAGCTGGCGGAAGCGCTCAAAGTAGCGAGCGTACTGGTGCATGGGAATGGCGATGACGCGATTAAGAATGACGAAGATCCTGTCGATCGACTCGAGCCGTTCCTCAAACTCCAGATATTTATCCCAGAAGGGATGGGCCAGGAAGTCCAGCCCAACGCAGGCAGCGCCGCGCTCGAAGAGCCTGTGAGACAGTGTCAGCATGGTCTAGGCCCAGTGCGAAAGGGGAGATATGGAGTGGGTAGGGCAGCAAACAAGTTCGATGTGAATTCTCGAGAGCGCGGTTAGGGTGTCCAAATTCATGCGAGATCGGATGAAGGGGCTTTTGGTCAGCTGCCATGCGCGGCAGTTCCAAAGACAAGGCAAGGAAAGCGTCTGAAGACACAGCGTGAGAGGCCGCAACACGGTCAGGAGGTTGGCTCTGAGGTCTCACCAAGCTCCAAGCTACGCCCAGGCCGAGCAGTGTGGGTTTCACCGGAGGAGGTCGGCAGTTGGCACAAGGCCTTTGCAATGGTCGCAGGAGCTGAATGTTGAGTATGGGGAAGGAAAGGCCAGCCTCTGATACTTACTCTCGAATCACGTCAGAGTCGTGATTGGTCTCGACCTTGAAGCCGCAGTAGTTGGCCCACAGGTCGACGGAGCTGGCGATGCTGGCGACACCGCGCTCGTAGACCATCTCGGCGGCCTCGGTGCCGGCGATCGAGAACTCAAGGTCGGCGTACTTCTTCCAGTATCCGAAGAATAGCGGGAAACGAGCGAGGAAACGGTCGTAGATGGTGCGAGTAGCGGCGATGGAGTTGGGGCTCGAGTTGCGGTTCAAGCCGCCCTCGAGGCCCTCGGAGCAGCGAACCAGCTTCTCCCAGGACTCAAAATCGTCGGGGGCATCGAGCTGGGAGGAAGAGGGCGTGCGGTCAGCTTGAGAGGGGCGCAGTGACGCGTCGGGATTGCGGAGCGAACTTACGACTTCCTGGTTCAACTTCTTCAGCTCGGCGTACTCGTCGCCGTCGAGGAAGTGAAGGTCGGCCATGGCGTCTGGCTCGCGCAGGACGTCGGAAATGGCAACACGGTCGCGGGTGGGTGAGGTTGATGGCGAGAGCGCAGACAGGTGTTGCGGTGTGTGTTGACGGGAGGAACAGCGACAGGGCGTGAGGTAAAGCTGGGTTGAAGTGCTGTCGCGACGCCAGGACGCAGAGCCTCACCGCCCGCCGCTCGGTCGCGGGGCCATTGCCGCCTGCAGCTCCGCCGCCGCTCCGCGCCCCTCCAGCTGCCCGTTCGTGCACCATTCACGCCGTGCGCACTGCCTCGTTTGAGCCGGTATAGGGCAAAGAAAAAAAAGGTATCCATTGAAGCCTACTGTGGACGTCGGCACAGTCCAAAGAATGGTATATGTAGTTGCTATCCGCCGCAGCGCGCTCCTAACGCCCTTCGCTGAACAAGTTCCCGCTTCCCTCCCGTACCCCTTCGTCACGATGCCTTCTGGTCTTTCATGTACTTCAATGTGTCGCTTGCCGCGAATGAGAATGGGCTCTTGGACATGTCCGGGCTGCGCGGGCTGATGGGCAGCGCAAACAAGTCATCCTCGCGGTCGTCGTCCTCCGCTCCCGCCGCCGACGAGGTCGGCACTGCGCTGAACCCTCCGGCAAATGCATTCAGCGATCCCATGCCCGTGGCCTGCTGCTGCTGCTGTGCGAGGATCTCGGGCGGCGGCGCTGCCGCCGCCACCCTCCGGGGAGCAGCCTGCGCGTCCTGCGCCAGCTGAGAAGGCGCCTGTGCCTGATTCTGCTGCTGCTGCTGTGACGGCTGCGGCGGTTTTGCTGCCAGCACTGCTGGGTTCTCCTTGAAGGCCGCGAAAGACGACACGGCCACGTCCGACGACTCCGGCGACAGCGGGCCAGCGGGCGCCGGGCCCTCGTCCTTGCTGCTCCCTGCGCCGCGCGCCGCCAGCTCCTTCTCGCTCGTGCCAATCTTCAGCCCCTTGAGCTTGTCCATCAGGCGGCCGCCGCCGGGGGACCGCGGGCTGCTCGGGCTGGCCGGGTTCTCGCTCTTGGGCATGCTGATGCTGGGCCTCGACGAGACACCAAAGTTCTGCTCGATCCACTCCTTCTCCTGCATGGCCATGACGAAGGCAATGCCCTCGACGTTGTTGCGCGCCTCGGCCTCGATCTCCTTCTGCAACGCCTGCAGCCGGCGCTTCGCCCAGATGGTGTGCAACACGCCCTTCTTGCCGGCCTGGCGCGCGGTGGCGCCCAGCTCGGGCGGGAAGATGGCAGGCAGCGAGTTGGTGCGCCAGGTCACGGCGGGCTTCGAGGCATCGGCCGGGCGGTGCGTCAGCGTGACGGTGGGCGGGACGGGCACGCCCGGCGGCAGCAGGAAGTACAGGCGGTTGACGTCGCTGCTCGTCTGGTCGTCGGCCGGCAGCACGGTGCTCTTGCCCTCCCACGAGATGTGCCAGTCGCCGCGGTTGTTGCGCGTCGTGTCGTCGTCCTCCCACTCGACCATCAGGATCTTGGTGCCCTCCTGGCCGTGGCCGGCCTCGAACTCGAAGCGCACCAGCGCGTTCGAGTTGGACAGGCTCGGCGACTCGACCTCGTCCTTGAAGCTGCCATCGCCGGCCGACGTGTCGACGGGGTTGAAGGGCGGCGGTGTTGTCGACGTCGCGGACGCTTGCGCCATTACGAGCAGCGCGCAGGTGCAGGAACGAGGCGGAGCGATGCGGAGTACTCGATCTGGTGCGGCGGAGTGCAGAGACTGTAGGGCGCTTCGAAAAGGCTACACGGTCGATATCGGCAGGCGACGCAAGACTTGACGGCTCCGGCGTACAGGTAGTCTAGAGGCGCGAATCAGACGTGCCATCTCTCTCCGAAGCAACAGTGCCGTCTGATTTCTTGGTGGACTTCTATTTTTGGAAATGCTCCGTCTTATTCATGGTCTGTGCTGCTCATGCGTAGTCAGCCGCGCCGAGCTGTAACAGAATCGAGATTGGCCAAATTTTACGCCTGCCTCGCCGCCAGACCTCCAATCTCATGGAGACCCCGGCCCTGCGAACCGCATCGCTCTTGCAGAAGAACCGCATGCTGCACCAAGCCGGTCCGATAGGCACGCCTGGCCGGCCAACAGGACGAACACGCCTAACGAGCCTTTCGGACGGATAGACGCCGCGGAAGCCCTATCCATTCCCCCGCTCTAAAACCACATGCAAACCCGCTTGCCCCCTAATGGCCTTATTGGCCCCATTTCGCTTTCGCCAGTCACGTTTCGCACTTGGGCCCAAGATTGCTAATAGCGATCAGCGAGATCCCCTTCATTCGGAGAACAGCTCTCTTCAGGCTTCCTGTCCTAAGTAAATGCTCTGTCTATGGTACACTCGCTGAAATGTGTCTTCGTAACACTGCTCCAGCAACAATCTCCCCACCTCCCCCTATCAGCATGAAATTGGCCCCCGAACCCTCCCAAGACGCTTAGCGCACGAAGCTTAGCGCAGAATATGCTCTGAACATGCATCCGAACTCGTCAAGTCATCCGGTAATGCTTTGTTCTCCTGAACGCCGTAAGCCAGGTGATGCAGTCCCGTTCAAATGCTTACTGTCTAATCAATGCGAGAGAAATTAAAAAGTGGGTATAAAGCGATGGTGAAAGGAATATGTGCAGAAGAAAGGTAATAGTGTATGGTATGTGTATGTCGTTGATCCTGCAGTCCGTTGCGGGTATCATTTGGGTATATCGGCCGTCTCTTCGTGTTCAAATGGTATGTACTTCCGTCGTCTTTGCTCGGGGTTTGAGCGGACCAGGATGGACCAGTAGGAGGGCTTCTAGATCAACAAGAAATCCCAACCCTTCTGGTGCATCACGTCCCGCCAGTGGACGCTCCGCTTGTCACCCCTGGATAGGTTGTCGTCATTGATGGCCCAAACATCCTTCAGGAGCTCCCTGATACGGCCAAAAGAGCCGACCTCGGCGGGTTCTCCCATAAGTGCGGCGCGCTCTGCAAACATGGACCGGAAAGCCGAGCCCTCGAGCGAGTAAGATCCCGCAATGAGGAGCGGCCAGACCAGAGAGCGGTCGAAGCCCTCGGGTCCGGCGGGAATGAAGCTCATCGCCTCGGTCAGCTGATCCACCAGGCTCACGCTTGTGGGGGACTGCCGATCAAAGTCGGGAACTAAGCTGCAGAGGTAGATGCGTGCCGCAATGCGGAAGACGGTCGTCATGTTCGACTTCAGCTGCTTCGGACGAATGGCACCCGTCGACGAGTAGCAGTTGGCAAGCGGGACCGAGGACTGCTCAGTGAGGTTGATCTGGTCGCCGAGCAGCTTGATGTGCGCGCACAGCGTGACATCATCCATGTTCTCCATCTTCACCGCTTCGAGGCATGCAATCTCGGAAATCAAGTACATAATCCGATCGTCGCAGCCCATGAGCTCGGCGAGTCCGGTCGGTGAGCTGGCCAACATCTTCTCGCGGTAGCAGTGCGCGAAGAGCGGGGACCTCCCAAGCATGGTCGCGCCAAGGATATCGATCCAGGAGGCAAGAGTCATGTTGAACGGCGGCTGCGCGTGGGGCTCTCCGTTCAAAGCGAGCAGGTGTTGAGGAAGCTCGAGCTTCTCAATCAAGCTCTGTGCGGCCTGGAAGTGCGAGTGCCACGGAATGTCGGGGAGCGAGTCATCGGGGCGGCCGACGGCGCACTGGAAGAAGATCATGGCAAGAGCCGCTTCCAGAATTTGCATGTGGTCGGTGTCTCGCCCGAGAGCCTCACACAATTCCGAGATGGTCTGGTAGCGGTGGCGCACAATGTCGTTGTCAATCTGCTCGCCCTCGAGATGCTCAGAGTTCTTCAGGTGCTGAGCAGCGATAGAAAGGCAGCAGTGCAGATAACACTTGTTGGACTCGAGCGCGGGAAGAACGACATCTGAACGAGCTGAACCGTGCTGGTTGACCTCCAAAATCGGGAAAATCAGGCGAAGCACCTTGTCAATGAAATGATTGAGCAAGTGCTGGTCGCCCTCCTCGACTTGGATGGTCGCCTGGTGCGAGGGAGTAAATGGTCCGTGCGGAAAATCGAAAAAATTGAAGTCAAGAGGCTCTTCGGTGAACTCCTCCTTTTGCTCGAAGAAATCCTGCTGGACCCAGTTTTCCGGGCACACCGAAAGGCCACTGAGCGCGGGCGGCTGGAAGGTGCTGAAGGTCGAGATGGTGGAATCCCTTCGGGTCGGGATGTCATTGACGAACATTTGTCGCTCCGTCTTGATGTCGACCTCGTAAGGCGGAAACTGCTGGAACTGGTGGTAGGAGTCGTACATTGGCTGGGGCATCCCGACGGAGTAGATGTGCGGGGGCGAAACATGGTTAAAGTCGCCGGAAAATTGTGAATCGATGGATGCCGCGCGAGTCTTGGAGTGGCCGTCGGAGTAGGTGTCGGAGGTCGGCAGGGAATGGCAAAGGCTCGGAGGAGTGTTGGGGTTGAGCGGGATGGCTTGCGACGACTTCTCGTTGAGCTTGGTGCGCTTGATGATGTTCTTGATCTTTTCCTTGTGGGCGCGACGGTGCTCGTTGTTGCTCCACCACATGGGCCTCTTGTATTCGCACTGGAGACCGAGGTGTCGGCAAGCTTTGCAGGATGGCTTTCCCTCATCGCACTTCTTCCTACGTAATCGACATGTGAAACAGCCTATAGGCAGGGTCAGCGCTACACGCCGCGACGCGACAGCAACAACGAGAACAGGGTACGTACCGGTGCGCGATCTCCTATGCATCTTCGTCGAAGACTGTTTTGCGCTCGCGGCCATGTTGGTGCCAACCATGGTGGTGGAGGGTTTCGAGACGGACGCCGATGTGGCAGACATCGGGAAGTACTGGGACGGTGTTTATAAGAAGCCGATAAAACAATGCAATGCGCAATGCCACTAATGCACGGCGGGAGGGATCCGTAAGGGACAGTGAGGATCAAGCGGAACACTATTAGATTAATGATTGAAAACCAAAGTCTGACCCGCGGACTCTGGACTGGAGGTAAGAGAAACGAAAAAGAGGGCAAATTATTCAGGCCGATGCTGCTGCCTTCCTAGGACGGAGCGGGCGAGTAACTTATATGTTCCTGAAAGCGTGCAAAAGGCAGCTAATAGCTCCACATCTATTCTTAGAGGCCTGCAGCGGGTTAGCTCCGGAGGCTGGGAAAACAAGCCCGAGTGCCATGAAGGAGGGGTGCAGGCGTCCGCGATTGGTGGTAAACGGATGGTTGGTTGCTCGTCACCCAAGCCCGGGCCACATGCACGAATGCACGCTATTTTTGAGAGCCGCCGCGGCGAGCCCGCATCTGGCCCAAGCTCGAAAGAGGGGTACGCTGGGTCGGCGGACAGCTATCGACGGGCTATCTTCCCTGGGCAGATCCGCCAAGGCAGGGTGCGGAGGAGAAACGAGATAGAGTTTAGGGCGGCAGGCCTCCAGGGAAGGGATCCCGCTTGGGGCATTTGCGGGAAAAAATGTCGTGATAGTGATCTTGCTTTCTTGGCTTTCGCTTGAGTGGCTGCCAGCAACAGGATGCATCAGGGGAATACTTGCAGCGTGCGCTGAGGGCTTAGCGGGCCGCCCGTTACTCGAGATGATCAGTGACGATCACAACGCATGAATATTGCCAATGCGGACGCCAATGACGCTGCCGCTGTCACTGCGTGCTGTACCACGGCGCGAGAGCGTCAGCGGCCGAAGGAGGAAGGCCGTCTGCTCCGTGAGACGTCGGGGCGGCCCTGAGGAGCACGACCGAGTCGCCGACCCGCGCTCTGGAGCCAGACCGACAGAGTTCGCGCGGACACAGCATCTGGACCATCCAAGACAGCGGAACATCGCGCGGTGCGGTTGGGGAAGGAGGTTGGGCTTGGAAGGCGTACAAGAGCAGATTGGTGCAACGTTACGACGATATCGGCCATGGGCTTGGATCCGGCAGGACCAGGCGACATCTTCCCAGCCATGGCAGGCGTCGTCGGCTGGAACTCCGTGGTATTCCCAGCAATCGCTGGGTGCAGCGCGATGTGATGGTGGTGCGTGGTGCATGACAAGCTCTCGCTCCGCTAGTTTAGGCTGGGGACCATGCGCCTCGGGCGCTGCCGTCTCTGCCAATCGCGCAGCCCAACGTTATGTGGGGTGCAAGGACAGAGATTGAGCTGGCAGGGACTAGGGTCCACTCGCACCGGTCGGCGCATTTTCGACAAAAATAAAGACGACTAAATGCCTCAATCGGGCGAGCAGTGGTGAGCTAATTAGCCGCCGACTTCCACCATAATTAGCCCGCACCGCTCGACTACAGCGACCAGGGCAGCTGCGGGCGCTGATTGGTTCCCGATAAAATTTCCTAATATGCCCGGCTGACCTCGACTGGCGAATGCGAGCTGAGAGATACGTACCCACCTGACTCGAGGCCTCCCGTGACGGTGGTAAATTGGAGACGACTTCCGAAGCGGTCGACTCATCGCCCGAGTGACTCAGTGGGCGCTCTTGTCGCGGCTGCTGTGGCTACTCGACAAAATCCTGCTGGGAAGCCTCACTGTTGAGAGCTTCGCGGAGCGACTCTCGGAGGAGAAAATAGGCGCAGTGGTCTGATGGCGAATAGAGCAACGAAGAGGCAGAATGGCGGGGTGCGCTGGCACCCGACATGGGATCCATGGACAGCACAATCTCCGAGCGAACGCTTCTTTTGCTGCCAACCGTTCTTGCTTGACGAGTGCTGCTGCGTGACTGCACGATCAGAGCGAAGCATGCGCACGGAAGTGGACGGCGAGGCGACGATACACAGCAGAGAGTCAAGTCACGGCGGTGGAGCACGCAGAGCGTCGTCGTACCCGTGGCCCGGCGGAGCTGCTGGCAATCCTCTCCATCGACGCCCCGCCGAACAGAATTTTTCCTGTTGTGGTGGCACTGTGTGGATAGAAGTGGACTGGGCCGCATAGGGTGTGCGGTCATGTGAGAAGATGGAGGAGGCGTTCGCAGGCTGGTTGGCCGCTCGCGTGGTCACCGCCGTCGGCTTCGGAGCTCGGGCGGTGCAACGTGAAGGAGCGGTCTGAACGTCTGGACCCGAGGCTCTGGTGAAGACGACGTCGTCACAGGTGCGCGCGGGCGAGCGGTGGTACGCAGGCCACGGTGGAAATTGGGTTCGGGCGTGGTGTTTGATTGAGGTCGTCGGGTCGATATTATTGACGCGGACAGCAGCAGCTTGCTGCGGAAGCGGGAGCAGCAGCGCGCACAGATGCCTGAGGCGTGGACGTCTGCGCTGCGCTGCGCTGCACAGTGTGCTGTCGAGTCGCCGGCTCGGGGAAGTTGCTTCCGGCATGACGCAGGCACGGCGGCGGGCGTTCTTGCGCGCAGCTCGCTTGGCCGCTCCCCCCAGCCGCACGCTCGCACGCTCGCTCGTCGAGGCCACCAGTATTGCTGCCCTACGCACCCAACGCCCCTTTTGCGGTCTGGCAAAATTTCGCCGGCCACGCGGGGCAGCGGCACCCGCGCGTTGAGATCAGATCAAGAGACGGCCTATCAGCAGCGGGCCGCCGTCCAAGATCCAAGGTCACGCAAGCACGGCGAGCTACCAGACACCCAGACTCGGCGGCCGTTGGTGATCCGCTCGCGCCACCTCTCGACCGCAGCCCGCCAGCCAGCCTCCCGTCGTCGGCGGCCGCCTCGCCCGCCCTTGCGCGCGCGCCGGAGCGGACATGGCACGAGTCGCACACACGAAGTTCCAATGTTCCATGGTTCCATGGATCGCGCATCGCATGCGCATGTATATGTAGTGACACAGGAGCAGCTGGCAGAAAACGGGAAGGCCATGGCAGCCACGCTGCACGCCTCGCACGCTCCTCGTCGTCCCGCGTCTGTCGTGCCGAAGCGAGACGGCCCTTCCTGAGGATCCCGGAGCCTTGGCGCGTGATGGCCGCTATTAATACGTAGCAAAACGCCCCCGATCAGGCAATGGGGCGCTACAGCCTCACAGGGCCCGGCGAATGGCAGCGCGCTGCGGGGATCTTGCTTGTGCTGCCCTATTTAAGCGCCGACTCGAGCGCCCACTCAACGCCCGCAGCGCGCGTCGCCCGCGCGCATTGGCGGAGCGCCGTGCTTGGGCAACGCTTCCGTGCTGCCCGCCGCATTCCACTGGCCACCGCCCATGTGCGTGCGAAAGTGCTCCCGCCCATGCCACCACACCGTATCGCCCGCCCGCGCGCGATTGGCAGGCCCGCCGTCTCATCCATCCTCCTGTTTGACATACTAAAACCCACGATAGCGCCCACCGCCCGCAGGACCCGTATACGTGTTTCCGTCTTGCTTGCCCTCGCTCCGTGACCCATGTAGATCTGCGCTCGAAGAAAAGCCCTGCTCCCGACTAACTCACCGGTCCACGTAGCCACCAAGCTCTCTTCTCTTCACCAGCCCGCGCGGCGCCCTGCCTTCAACACCATGGTATGTCTTCCGCCCGCTGAACGCCGCCCCAGCTACCCTGACCTCGCCATGCAGGAGGCGCAAACTCCCATCACGCCGCTGCCCCCCGGCGTTGAGATGTTCCAGCGCGGCAAGACGCAGCCGTTCTTTGCTGTCCGCTCCGATAAGCCCCGGCCCGTTTCCGAGGCCACCGAGATCTTTGACACCGACTTTGAGGACGACTCGAGCGAGTTCGAGGAGGACGCCCAGTCGCCCAAGTTCAGCTTTGAATCTGTAAGTAGGCCCCCAGTCCCCCGCCGCACCGCGCTGACCGGCGCAGAATGACAGCAGAAAGAGCCAGACGACAATATCAACCTACGATGAGGTGCCGACGCCGCACTCGAGTCGGCAATTCTACTTCGATCTCCACCAGCACATGCAGGAGATCAAGCCCGTGGATGGACCGAGGGGCCCCCATCTCTTTCGCTCCTCTCTGTCTTCGGCCGAATTCAACTACGAGTACGCGCTGCAGATGTCTCCCCTAGTGCCAAAGCATTCGCCGCCCAGAGCCGAGACCGCCTTCCGAGCCGAAACCGCTTTCAGGGACGAGCCGACGCCGGTTCCCTACGCTTATTCGTACGACCCACAAGACGACTCCGACCACGATGACGGGGATGAGTCCGACGTCCGCTTCTGGTCCGCGCAACTGGTTGCGTCGTGGATGGCAAGTCTGGGCTTCGAAGATGCAATTATTGAGAAGTTCGAGAAGCACGATATCACTGGCGCTGTGCTTCTCGACATGCAGTTTGAGGACCTAAAGGAGTTGGAGATTCCCTCTTTCGGCAAGAGGCATCAGCTGTGGAACCACATCGACGCGCTCAGGGGCAATGATGGCCGAGTCAGCCCCGTCCCCACTCCATTCCAGGACATCAGCCGGCCCCCCACAGGCATCAATCGGTCGCGCAGCACTCGCGACCACTCGCGTCCTCGTGATAAGTCGCGCAATCGTGACCGGTCGAGGTCACGGCACCCCCGTGGTGATTGTGAAGAGGGTAACGACGAGCCGACAACACCCGGTGGCAACCGTAAGAGAAGAGCGCGCAAGCACAGACACGGCGACGACGTCATCACTCCAGCCGAATCTGTGTCCATTGTAGCTATTGAGCAACTTCTGCCTAAGCCTCATAAGTGCGCGAAGGGCGAACGCTGTCACAAGTGGAGGAAACAACAACGACTGTATCAGCGGCTACAGCAAGAGCATGGTTTCCCCATTTCTCCCGAGAAAGGCGGTCACATTTTCATCGCTGGGGACCCGGGCAACGCTGGTGCTGCAAACAAAGTTGTTGACAATGTGTACCGCCCTACTTCTGACGCCCAGCCTTCAGTCGTTGCTTCTTCTGATCTTCTCGGTCCTGGTCAATTGCCTGAGTTCGTCCAGCCTACCGAGGAATCACTGCGTTGTGTTGAGTCGCGCGATCCTCAAGAAAATGTGAAGCAATTCTTGAACTTGCAACACATGGAGCCGCCGCAGATGCAGCACTACCAAGACGAGCGCTCCACCACACCCCCTCTGGAAATGTTCCCTCCTCTCCAGCCCCCGCAAGAGATACAGCCCTCCAACCCCAATCTGAGGAGCTTGCCAAAGCTCCAGATTCCGCGCTCGAATTCTGTGCAGCCTTATTACACTCCCCAGCAAGTCCATCCCGGCGAATACGTCAACACGTTCTCTCCCTGCCGTACCGCCAACGCTTCTCCTGGTCTCTACCGCTTTGGTACTCCTGCATCGGAGATGGACGTTCCGGTGACACACGTGAGTCTTGGTCCTGTGTCGCGTGATGTGAGCCAGTCGGTGCCGCCAAGTATGCAATATCGCGATCCGATTCAGCGCAGCAGCAACCTTTCGCGTGCTACTGATTGGCAGCGTCCCTCGTTTGCGTTGCCACCGGTGCATGAGGGAGAAGTGTTCAGCCCCCATTCTGATCCAGAATACTCCGCGACGACGCTGCGAGACAGCGCCTCCGGTCAACAAAGTCTGTCTGGCGAATCGCAGGCGCTGAGGGACCATCAGCAAGCCAAGCGCTCTACGGCTTCATCATCTGCATCAGACAACTTAAAGCAAAACTTGCTGGCGCGTTATGAGGCGCAGCACGCTCACGCTCACCCAGAGTATGCAGGTGTCAATCACGCTGGTTGGATGAAGAAGCGCCGGACTCGACTGCTGCGGCACGAGTGGCAAGATCAGCACTTCCGTCTTACTGGCACGCGACTTGCCATGCACGCCTCTGATGTGCCTGAAGCGATGGCACTCAATACTATCGACGTCGATGAGTATGCCGTTGCATGCAGCTCGCTTGCGTCCAACAAGCTGGCTGCGAAACTCAGAGGCCTCAAACTCGCCAACAAGAAGGAAGGTGAAGGCAGTGGTCCGCCCGGGGCAGCCTTCACCTTCCAGCTCGTCCCAACCGGTCCGCCGGACGCGGAGAAGCGCGTGGTCAAGAAAGCAGTAGCGCACGGCAAGACCCACCACTTTGCAGTCAAGACGCGCGATGAGCGCATTGACTGGATGCGCGAGCTCATGCTGGCCAAGGCGCTCAAAGCCAAGGGTGAAGGTTATGAGGTCGAGGTCAATGGCAACGCCATCTAAGCGCCCGGCCATGTCTCACCTTCAAGCGCCGCAACGGCCCCACATCTTTCTCTCCTCTTCCCCTTTATCCAAACTATACTGACTCGCTTACATTCCGTCTGATTTTCGTCGCTGTCTTGCCGTGACTCTTTTTTCCGTTCGTGTTACAGCTCTATAGTTTTCATTGTTTTCCTTGTTTCCTTTACTGTGTTTTCAAGCAGATTTGTCTCTGCTGGTCGGCTTTATACCCTTTACGCGTTCTTCTTGGTTTTCCAGTTCTGTGAACTCCAGATGATTACCACGACCCGTTACGACTCTCTTCGACCAAAGAAATGGCATTTGATCTCGGGATATCCCTTTTTGTTTTCGGTGACGACCTTTCTTAACTACCTCCACTTCTGTATATCCATCATACCCCGCTGTTGGCTAAGATTGGTACGAAAGTTATTGGAAGTTTTTATCTATTAGATCAAGCAGGCAATAAAGGCCTAAGAAGGAGGGAAAAGATCAAAGGATACGTGATGCGGAGGATTTTGAACCTGTTTTCAGTTTGCAGGGAGGGGAGTAGTATTTTGTAGGTAGTGAATTAGATAGTTTTGCACCGTTGTTCACATCACTTAGCGCAGGTAGCTGGGGAAAAAATCAATGAAGATCTTGAAGAACGCTCCTCGCGGAATTGCGGCACTGCGAATTAGTGGATCACAAATTAATTTGGAATAATACTCGATTGCTCCTCTGGTCCGGGATCTAGCCCTGGGAAGACCTCGTGTATCCGCTGTGCCGTTTCTAAGTGCCTCCACTAAAAATTTAGCCTGCTCCATGGTGGGAACTGACTTTTTCCTCCTGACATTTATGTAACTGAGACGCACTCCCTTACCTTAGGCACAAAGAAAAATAAAATAAGTAAAAAAGTTAAGCATAAATTCATATTAATCCATACGCTCAAAACAGACGCAATATGTTTCCCCAACGGAGCTAGTGGAGTATGAGCAAAGATGGGCGATCAGTAATAGTGACGAAACTTCAGACAACAGGCAAAATCCTCAAGATTCTGGGTAGAGCCGAGGAATTGAACACTGCGTAGGGAATAGGAGGTTTTCAACCATAAGTCATGTTCGTTCTCTGCAACCAGGGTATTGATGCTTTTAAGACGGGATATACGATAAAGTATTATTGTGCACGTGTAGTGCCGGACTTTATTCTGGTGCTCCTTCCCTGTTCTTTGGCAGGCTGGTACGAGACTAATTCAATTGAGCTTATGGACATAGTTTTCTACTGAATTTCCGTAATATGTCACTAATTTTTCAAGTACTTGATTTAAACTCGATCTCAGACGAGGCACAGTACTACTCCGGCGCCTAGTCTCCTTCGAACCCGTCGCTTAAAGTCAAGATATAAAATACTTCTCAGCATACTACAGCTTTGAGTTTGATTCAACAAAAATTTTAGTACCACATATCATTGGCATACTTGCTTTTCTAGACAGCTGGAAGGAAAAACGCCCGAAAAATGAAGGCGGTGGCAGTTTTTTTTAGATCAAAATGGTGTACCTCTCGAACGATAGCACTCTACACCAACACAACCGTTAGTACAAATGAATTCAGAAAATCTTGCGAAGCAGTAGTGCTTAAGCTCGTGCTGTGTATCGTAGAGTGTTGGACCCTTTCATAGGTTGGAACCTAGAAGCTTTCACGGTTAGAAAGGTCTCAGTCCCACGCAGACACGTGAGAAATATTAAGACCTTATGGTTGATGTTCAGCCAGTCATCATAGGTACAAAAAAATCCAGAATGACTCTCTACTTCATCTCGCCAGGCCTTCATCTGCATTGTAACGCTTCCTTCAAGCCCATTCGTTCTTTCCACTTCGACCCCAATTATGGCAAGCACAAAACAGTTCATTAAATATGGATTCATGATCGTGGAACCGCTAATACTACTCGACAAACCCCGACTCAGCTCCCGTCCTCAAAACTTGCCGGCTTTGACCTTTCCACTCAGAATGAAGATTCCAGATGCACCTCAAATGAAATAGAGGGATATTGATGGATGTGGTGCGAAAGGATGATCGATTGAAGAGAGAGTTGGCAGGGGTTGATATACCTAACTGCCAAGCTCTGCTCGTTAAGCGAGCTATTAGAGCTAATCTGCCAATGGTCTTGGAGATATGAGTGAACAAAGAGGACAAAGGGAGAGTCATTCCAGGCCCATGGCCTCCACTACAGTCCATGCATTCCATCAGATATATTTCGCCATCAAATGACGTCTCGAAGCTGGGAAGCGTTCTAGCGCCCAACTTCCAAATCCGTCTGGCCTTCAGCGTCGACAACTCCTTTCCGGATCAGCAACATTCGCATTTACCCCATCATGTCATCACCGAGGCTTTGCCCCGCCATCACATCAGCTGGAAAATCATCCGTTTCTCGAAACATCGGCTATATGGTTGACTATCGCCACCCCCGCTCCGGGCCTCTATGGATGCGCACTTTACAGCTTCTCCCCTAAGCCTACACCGAAGTGTCCCGCTATTTTAGACACAGTGTGGACGTGCATGCGTGAGCTTTAGACGATATACCCGAAGAATGAGAAGAGAAGCGAGGCAAGGGTCCGGGTACAATCAGTGACTGCTTTCTCAAAAGTGAGATCGACGCACCACATGGCATCGGTAGCAAGCCCGAATTTTCTTTTCTCCTACCCCAATTTCGGCTTTTGTCAAAGTGAGTGCCCTACGAAATTTGAACTATCATGATATAAATACTGATGAGCTTTGCGGTGAGCTTCCCAGAAACATTTGGATTAAACGAAGTGCTGTTGTTGCGAAGAGCAATGCCTTTATTAAATGACG
Source organism: Botryosphaeria dothidea (assembly GCA_011503125.2). NCBI lineage: Eukaryota > Fungi > Ascomycota > Dothideomycetes > Botryosphaeriales > Botryosphaeriaceae > Botryosphaeria > Botryosphaeria dothidea. The sequence goes on from WWBZ02000007.1 coordinate 1,645,545, forward strand.
TCGACACTGCGAATTTAAAACCACGAATTAACGTCATGACACCGGTATATAACATTAGGAATACGTTGAAAAGAGGCTTCCTCACATCAAATCCATCTGCGTTTACAGTTGGCTTCTTCCGTCCCCCAGTTTTACGGTCATCACCAGCCAAGCTTAGAAGCACCTGTACTCAAACTACCAAGAAGAATCTCAAGGCTAAAATGGACGCTGAAGGTACCGGCCTGAGAAGTATCAATCGCCACCGTTCGTATACTCTGGCATTTCTGGAGGGAACGGCAGGCATGATAGGCCCTTAGCTATGCGAAGGTGGGCTCATGAGGTAAATCAGACTCGCCAAACTGAAGTGAGAGATTTGGTAGAGCCGCAGCGAGACCTTCGCCTCATCGCGTTATACTTCAGAAATCCCGTCGTTTCATCTCCAATGCCGACACCACTGACCTTCTCTGAAAGGGCTCGGTGCCGGCGTGGAGGAGCTTTCGGGGACGGAGGTCTCCGCCCCCTGAAAGATCCCTCACGCCGCCAATCCACCTCCACCACTTTCACGTGCTCAGTGGCACGTAAGCCCGTCCCCATTTCAAAGGACGAGGGTCATAGACAGTGCTCTCGCCAAGCCGACACCTCAGTCCCTACTATCACCCGCTCTCCAACAGTAGCATTTCCCCGATCATATCAGGCATGGCGCTTGCCTTTCTTGGACTCACCCATGGGCCCAGAGGTGCTTTCACCAACTTCAGACGTCGGCGAAGATGAGAGGGGGAAGAAAGAGAGGGCGAATATTGACTTTTCAATAAACGTGAAATGGTGACTAGCATAATTCTTGTGTGACACGGTCCTTATAATAAACGATGCCTTAGTGGGAGCTTTCAAATGCGAAAAATTAACAGGACTTGGAGACATAAATATCGAGGAATATGTTTAACGAGCATCACTCAAACGCAAAGGTTGACTTGAAGATAGACACTGATGAGCAGGACAGGAGAGGACTGTATAAGTGGCTCAGCAATTGCCTTCGGTATCAAGGACGCGATACTGAAAGCCGGACTCACTTCCTTGTAGGCGCTGTCGTCATCTACCCATTTGCATTGTTGGCGCGACCGGCTCGAAGAGATCCCGAAGACAAAGGCACAACTCAGTGCGTAGCGGAAAAGCGGGTACTGAGATCGGAAAGCGGAGACGAGAAGAGTGATGAGCAAGTAATGAATAGATGATAGCCAGGATGCAGGTTGCAATGAGACGGAGCCAGAGTGTCGGGCGGCCTTAATGAGAGTAGCTTTTCATTTTGAGTGTTGGTACCACTCCATGCAGTTGATGGCCGAAGTCGTGATGTCGATGCGGCAGGAGCTGTTGGTCGACGGAACAGCTGGGAGATGAAAGGGCAACAAGTCAAACGCAAGACATGTGCGGAGTTGAAACCCTACCCCCGGTTGGAGCCAATCGGTTGTCTTAGCGGCCACCAACTTCACCACGGGTACGTAGCTCCAACTTTATTTCCTCGACAACAACAGTTGATTGCTCCCGGTTTGGAAGATGTTAGACTGTTCCATAAATAGCCACCTCCAACGAGCCAACATCTGGTCACTAAACTCAGCACTTGCTTGCGCCTTCATCGTAAATGCTGCAGACGGTCACTTTCTTGTGACTCGACGCATAACTTGATCTACCAAGGGGCCTGGAGGCCGACACTTGGATGCCTTGGCCGCGAACCTGTGCACGTATGAGGTCTCATGACTTGTCTCTAATCTTAGTTGGACATTATCAGGCTCCACTTGTCAACTTCCGCGAGTCCTTGTCTAGCTGGTGTCGGGAGACGACTACCGCACCAATCATCTGTGGCTACGAAGTAAAAGAAGATCCGTCTCAATTTCTGGCGCCAAGGTACCAAGGGTATCGTAGTAGACACACATCCCTCAATCTTCTTCTCTACGGAACCGCCACATGCCAAAGGAAAGTAAGAAAAGATGAAAAGAGAAAAAAAACTATGTAGATGATAAAAACGCCTGCAATGCAACGCTTATGTGCCTTACCCAAGGGGTATAATGATGATGATAGTGACGAACGATCCTTCCACCTTCAGATGATTCATTTACCTCCTCCCCGAGTCAATTACCCTCAACGGCTCGAGTCACCAGTCGATTCCCCTCCAACTCCACTCTCCATCAACATTTCTCCACGAGCCTTGCTCGATCGCCTGCTCCCACCCCATCATCACTGCCAAGATCCTACAACCCGTTGCACTCAATGTGCACATCACCTGGTCCGCCTTTGCTAACACAGCTAGATCCAGAAGGTACGCCCGTCCTACGAGCTCGCGCATCTTGAGCGCCTGTTCACCCGGTTCGACATTCTTGTCGCCGTTACCGGCGTTGTTCGTCTTCGAGCGGCCCAAGCTCCAGAAGACGTCGCGGTAGAAACCACCCTCCCATCCGGAAATCTCGTCGATATAGCGGTTCTTGTTCTTGGCGCCAGACGCCTCGAGCGTCTTTTTGCTCGCGAGGACGATGCGGTCCTGGGCACGCACGACACCCACCATTTCGGGCGCGGTGTATACATCGGGGTCATCGGATGCCAATATAGCCTGGGAAGAGGTGAGGGCGAGAAGATCCGGCTGGTCCTGTTGGATCGCCGCCGCGGCGGGTGTCTTCAAGGCTTTGATAGGACCGTCGTGGGCATCACGGGCGACCTTGTCATCGTCCGTGGTGTTTCCTGGAAGAGAAGGGCCATAATGTTCGGCAATGTAATATTGCACGCCTTGCATGAAGCGGTCGAGCGGGATGTAGTCCTTGGAATACTGGTACTCAAAAGGGTGGCGGTCTCCTCGGCGCACGTGCATTCCGATATTAATGCCGCCTTTCTCGATGACAGGCTCGTAGAGGCTGCGGGTGCGCTCCAGAACGTAATTGGCATCATCGTCGTGCAGTCGGAAGAGGGCCTCGTAACCATCCCGAAGCATGCCGAAGATCTTGTGCTGGCGTTGAACTTGCATCTTACGGGGATCCTCGTACTCCTCAACAAAGGCATGACCGAAAGTGGTGCGGATCGTAGCGGCGGAGACCATTAGATGCTTGGCTTGATGGGGACAAGGAACGACCTGACTGGTCATTGGTGGAAGGCAAGACGGTGTGGGCGGCGGTTGGAAATAGCTTGTGTAGTTTCCGTAGGGCCTGCACGGGATCAGTAAATGAGCAGATAGTACGGGAGCATCCAGGCATACCATCTCGTATCATCGACGAAAAAGGACCGCCCTTCCATACGAGCAAGCCCATAGGCCATCCACATGGCCATCAAAGTCTTTCCCATACCCGCATCCGAAGTCTCCATCACGAAAGTCATGCTGGTTTCGCAGACTTCCATTTTCTTTCCCTCATACGTGTTGCCCCGCCCCATGAGGGCATCATCCCAGCCCACAGCAGAGACCATTTTGGCGTTCCCCTTCGGATTCGGCAGGAGACCCTGCTCCATAGCGTCCCCGACATCGATGTAGTGCGGATCAACATAATAGTAACCCTTGTGATGACTTCCTTTGCCGTGAATCGTCATTGCAATCTCCTTCGCTTGGCTACACAGCTCCTGGTACTGGCCTGGACGGAGCGGGAACTCGGAGTCGACAGGAATGGAGATAGACCATCTGGTTCTGCCCTTCAGGTCCGTCATCCCCACAACCGACGGTTCGTCGGGCAGTAAGCTACCTCCGACCATCTCGTACTCGGAACCGTCGGCCGTCTGGTAGGTGACACCGTTCGGGGCACGGTGCGAGTACCACCAATGACGCACGCCCAGCCATCCCAGGAAGACGACACCACAGAAGACGACGAGAAGCTTGCGGAGCAGGCGCGAATAGCTGGAAGGCGATCTCCTCGGGTTCTTTGAGCCCAGCGGGGGTAGACCAGGCGAGGGCGGAGGCGAGCGCGACAGCAGCAGTGGATCGCGGAGAGGGTCGCCGCGGGCGGAGCGAGGGGTACGCGGGGTGAGAAGGCCGCTCGGGGGCAGGGCGGAGGTGGAGGGCGAGTTGATGGACAGGTGGTGGTTCTTCCTAGCGTGCATTCTGGGCGAGTGGGGAGAGGGAATAAGCATGGCGAGAGAGCGACAGTGTCTTTACACGGCGGGGCGGAGAAGGGGAGCCGTCAAGGCTGGACGAAAAATGCGGATTGGTTGCGAATGGAGGCAGAATGCGGAGCTAATGCAGGGCTGACTGAGCAGCTCGACGGCAGGGCGGATTGAAAAAGGAAAGGTCGAAGAGAGGGATGGAGTAGACCTGGGACCGGCAGGTGGCTGGCTGCAGAAAAGGCGCGCTGGCCGTGGGCGTGCAGCAGGAAGAGAAGCAGTTGAGACAAGCAATGTTACGCGTGCATGAGGGCTGATGAGGGCGGGCTCGGCGGCGGGAAGACGACGCGGCGCGCAAGGAGAGCAAACGAAGGAGACGGGCGCGGGCTTCGGGTCAGGGCATGGCGGCGCAATGAAGTAAGAATACAGGAGCGGAGGGGGCGGGAGAGGGTTGGTGGAGCGCTGCGAAAGGCACGCATGACGGGGACGGGTGTTGTGGCGCGCCAGGCAGGCCGGCCGGGGCCTGAAGCGGCGGGCGCTCGGACCGGACGGGGCTCGCGTGTGGCAGGCGTCAGGCTAAGGCTCCGTTGGCTGCTTCATCAAACGACCTCTCCTCCTCGACCCGAGCCTGCGCGTGAAACCAACCCAAGACGCCCGCTCACACGCACGCGTCGCACATCCGTTGCATCTACCCCGCCCCCTCGAGCGCGCTCCATTTTTTAAAAGCTACACAAGCCTGCCTGTCCCCCGCAACCACATCCCTCCCTCCCCTTCGTGAAACGCGTGTATAACAGCCCTAACAATGAAATGCGACAGTGCCCGTCCAATGGGACGGCGAACAGGGTATCAAGAGTCGAGAAGGAAAGAAATGCCACGTCCGCCGCATGAAGCTGCCTGCGGATCCCCAGGAAAATGAACCAACAAACCCCCATTACTCCCCCGCCCAACCTACGACGCTCCCCGGCCCTCAATCGCCATCCTAGCTATGCTCGTTCTTCTTGCATTGACCGTCGGTTGCCCAGAATCCACCTGCTCCGAGATCATGTTGTCCAGCATCCTTGTAATGTCCTCTACATCTCGAGATCTCTTTTCTGACCGCGGTGATAGGAGCGCCACCGGGCTGGCTGCCGATGGCCGACTGGTATACGACGAGCCCGTACTGCCCCGGCTCCGATGTCCCGGCGTCCTCATCCCTAGCGATGTTCTCCGGTCTATTGATGCTCTCCGATCCACCGACGTGTCGATTGTCAGATCCGCCACGTCGCGCTTCCTGGCCGCCGACCGCAGTGCCGACAGCATGCGATCCTTGTCGTCGAGTCGTGCTCTGAGATCCGCGATCTCGTCGTCCTTCTCCTTGAGCAAAGTCTCGAACCCGCCCTCCTCAGCCGAGTGCGCCGAAGTCGCCAATGCCATTGACACACGCGAGTGGCTGGACCGTCGCGCTTGAAGCAGCCGCTTCTCCAACGTAGCAATGTACCGGTTCTTGTCCGCCAAATCCGCTTGGAGAGCCCTGACTTGCGCGCTATCGGTGGCTGTGCCGTCACCGTTTTCGCCAATAGAGTCGTCCTCCTCGGACGTGTGGTCCGGCGGGATGCCCGATCCCTGATTCGCGTACGAGGGAAAGGAGGCCGCCGAGCCTCCGGATGACATCCGGTTGAAATGTGGCACTTCCAGGGTTGCAGTCGAAGTTCGGGCCGATACCGTATGCGGCTCGCTGTTGCTCATCATCGAATTGCGGTACTGGAAGCCCATCGACGAGAAGGAGCGGCCGGAGTTGACACCGATTGACTTGGAGCTGAGGATGAGGCGGTTGAGGTGCTCGATACGCTCCTTCAAGGCCGTCCGTGCAAGCTGCATCTCGAGCATTTGCTCCCCGTGTCGGGCCGCCGCCTCTGCTTCCCGCGCTCTTTCCTCTTCCATGTCCACATCTTTGACCACCTTGACCTCCTCCTTTGTCTTGGTCTCGAGTTGCTTGCGGAGCTCCTGGATCTCCATACGGTACCTGTCCAGAAGCGCCCGGCTACCAGCATCACCACCACCGGGAGCTGCCTCATCTGCCTTCTTGGCATGACTGATGATGTTGTTCTTTGCACGAGAGGCAAACTTGAGCGTGTTCAAAGTCTCGTTGACATGAGTTGCGATCGAGGCGGGAGTTCCCGTGGATCCAATGGAGATCGTACACAGAATGCTGACAAGTGAGTTTCCAGATAGAGCCGGTTGCAGCAGACGAGTCAGTTTACTGTCTCTGTAGGGAAGATGCTTGTCTTTGTCTGCCCCCTTCTTTTCCTTCGCTTCAGACAAGCGAGCGATGACGGTACCAAGCGTTAGCAAACTTTTGTTGATGTGAGCACCCTCTGTCCTGCGCTCCTTATCCTCAGCAGCCTTTTCGGATCCTGCAAGATCGATTAGACTCAAAGTGGAAACCCGGACGCCACCCGGAGTGATGGCAGTGCGCTTGGTATCCTGAAGTGCCACGCCTCCGGGTATACGTTCACGGCTTTCGACGACGATTTGGACAACTGCATGACTTCGTGAACTGCGAGCGTTGAATTGAGTTCCGGCCACTCTCCGGTTGTTATCACCTCTCGCAATGACGCGAAGCAGCTGCGTTGGACTCTGAACGATCTCTTCTTTCAAAGGAGTGGCGTATACGCCTCGCTTGCTGTCCTCTCTCAGCTTGATCTCCTCTTGCTGGATAGCCTGTGCGCCGGGTCCTGTCGCAGGCGGATCTGAAAGAAGATCGTGAATCTTTTCGTTGTAGATTTCCAGGTAGCTTACGCGAAGCAAGAACTCTCGCTTTGGTGTTTCCCGAATGAACGAGAAGATATCTGTGATGGCCAACGGAATTACACCGGGTGAAGTTGCTGTTCCTTGCATAGAAAAGGTCTTTCCTGTGCCCGTCATTCCGTACGCGAAGACCGTTCCATGGTAACCTTCCATCACTCTACGGACCAACCGTTTTGCTGCGGCATCGTATACCCTGGCGTTGTTATCCTGGGTGGAGAAAACATTATCTGCTGATGGTCAGCCTATCGCCGTTTCACGCAAAAACTCAAAGCAGGCGCACGTACCGCTTTGAAAGTCGCCACCCTCCTTGCCCCTGTACGAGATGACGCCTCGCCGGCCGTCGAGCTCCCAATCCTGCAGACCCGAGTTCTCGTTGTTTGAGGCATTGGGGCGTACTCTGACGCTCACAATGACATTGCCTTTGGCATCCTTCCCGGAGTCCTTATCCGACGACATGGTCTTGCTGAGCTCACGCTCTTTATCCTCCTCACCGCCCATCTCTTCTATACCGGTTGAGTACGATCCATTTGCCGACGAGCTTCGACTCGGTGTGGGTGAAATCTCTGTCAACGCGCTCGGCGACATAAGGGGCGACTTGATTGCGGACAGCCCGCGACCCTTGACGCTGGGTCTCTTGCGCAAGGCACTACCGGGTACGCTCAACGAGCCAGCAGAGCCCCTTCGGTCAGTGGTCACGCCGTCCGGGGTGGTGGCAGCGGACAGCGGGCTCGAAGGATGGCTCTGGCGGCTGCTCTTGGGCGGCTGTGGGAAGGAGCCTATGCTGATTGTTTTGCGCAACGTTCTGTGCGGCGGCGGGCCGGATTGGGCCGTCTGGGAGGCCGCCTGCTGGGGGATGGTGGAGGAGGAATTGGCGTGTTTGCTCTGGGGCCTCATGGGTAGCGATGAGGAGGAGGCGCGGGCAGAAGGCGAGGGCGGCGGGCGGGCAGAGGGATTCGAGGCGGTGGAAATGCGGCGTTCCGGACTCGAGGGACCGGAGCGGGCGGTTGCAGGGCGCCGCGTCTTGGGGACTGGCAAGGCCGGCAGCGGGCCGGTGGGAGGGTTCATGGGGCGCGGCAGCGTGGTGGTTGTGGTGGTGGCCATGGTGGTGACAGCGCGCTGGGTGGCGCCGATGTGCGGTGACTGACGCGGCGATGTTCAAGTGGACGAAGCCTGGGCGGTGGGCTCCGCGGCCATGGGCGGCTGTGTGTTGTTCACGAGTGGCTGGATCAGCGGGCGGCTGCAAGGACCATTCGCCGACGTGGACGAGGCGGAGAAGAGTGGCGGCGGTGGTTTCTCGTCCGTTTGGTGGGGACGCGGTCTCCTTGAGGGCAGCAGTTGCGATGGAGGCCCAGGATATGGCAGGATATGGCAGTGGCCCGATTGGCGCACAGGGCAGTGCTGGTGCGGCGATGATACAGCGGCAGCGACAGACTGTGACACACGAAGTGCGATGGGAAGAGCGGCCGGCAAGGCGGTTATCAGGCAACGTGCACGCGCTGGTGTGTGGGTGAAAGGGGAGGGCGCAGAGGGCGGGTGCGCGGTGGTGCCGCAGCGCAGCCTCTCTCGCGGGAATGATCAGCGCGATTGTTGTCGCCCGCTAGCCTGGCACCCGCCGGGCCTCCAGCGACGCAGCCCCTGAGCCCACTCAACGCCCACGAATCGCTGTTGAGATCGTCGCCGTCCCGTCGAATCAGCACGACAAATTCCGCCTGCCTGTCACGCCCGTTGCCCTGCACGACTCGCGCTCGACGCTGCACGCGTCCAACAGTGCCAATGCCGCTGCCCGCGATGCTTTACCAGGACATGCCTGTCTGTCGCTGCCACTTCCCGCTCTCCGCACCGAAACGTCCGCAAGGGACGCGTGAGGGTCCAGCGTGCCGTCGTGTGCTCGGGAGGAGCTGCCTTGCTGCCGCCTTGCGGCCGGCTCCCTGCAGCTGACGCCAAAAGGACAATCTCCCGCCGCACACCAACAGATCGCACGCGGAGATGACCACATTATCGCTGCATTACTAGCTGCTGCTTCTCTTGGACGGCAACCGAAATCGTTTAATTTGCACAAGTTCCCTTTCTGGCCGACGAGGCCATGCACCCGCCCGCCGAGCCGCCACTTCTATGCACCCGACCCCGAAACCTATCTAGTGCGCGTGGCCGTTGACGGCGCGGCTGTGGCCATTGACGCCGTTCCCGTGCCCATTGACTCCATTCGACACGCCGTCGATGCCTGCCGCATTGTGCACCGCCGTCGACGCCTTGCTCGTGTACCCGTTCTGCACTGGCCCGCCCGTCGCGAACCCATCAACCGCGTCGTCGTTCATTACCGCCTTCTTCAGGCTCGATGTGCCGTTGCTGGGCTTCCTCTCTACTGCCGTGCCGTTGATTGTGTAGCCCGTGTCACTCGCGTCGACGTACGCTTCAAGGCCCTCGCCCTGTCGCGGGTACTCCTTCATCACCTGCTTGTGCAGGTGCAGCGCCTTGATCATCTCCTCGTGCGACACGTCATTCAGGAACACGCAGCTGCCGAGAGGGCTGGGGATGGCAGCCCGAAGCTTGCCATCACGGGTCTTGAGAATGGCCTTGGTACCCTTGTCGAGAATATCGTCGTCGAACTGAGGATGATCCATGGATAGCCCTGCTCGGGAGAATAGATTTAGGATCCTCCGGTACTCGGCATTGCTCAGCTGGCCTCGCATGTTTGCTAGCGTTGCTGAGTATGCCATGTCGATGGAGATGGCATGTCCGTGGCGAAGAGGCACATCTGGAACCAGCTCGTGCAGCGGTGACCATCTGTAAAGGTCAGCAAGTGAACAACCCGGAGATTTCAGGAGGGGCTCACGTGTGTCCGTAAGCAATCACCCTATCAAGGCCAATCTCGTGAAGGTTCGGGGTCTCGAGCTCCAGCATTTTGTGGATGCCAGCCCTGTTGATCTTGTCCGCTGCAGCCCGAACCTCTGCGGGAGAGCCATCGGCACGACCGAAACCAGTCTTAATAAGCTCTTCGCAATATTTATCCAGCAGATTAAATGTATCGAGGTGTGCACATGTCGAGATCTTGATCAGTTCAGCGAACCCGTTTCGTACCTGAGCTTCCGGAAGTGTCCGCAGAAAGCCAAAATCGAGGAACGTGTGCAAAGGGGCATGGTAGGCACCGAGTCTGTTCTTGTAGTTGCCATAGTTGACAGCAACCTTGATCGAAACGGACGCATCGATGAGACCAATGACTGTCGTAGGAATGCGGATATAATTGGTGTTTCGGCGATAGGCGGCACACGCGAATCTGCATGACCGGGTTAGATTGATTGGGACGAAGAGCTAATGGATCCAAGGAAATTGCAACTGTTGCATGCCGTCTCGGCAATAATAGGAGCTTGTGTTGGGTTGGGTGTCTTTACCCGGCAACGTCAGTGACCAATCCACCTCCGACAACAAGAACCGGCTCCTGACTACGTCAGCAAGACGAACATCACCTCTCCCTCACACGAAGACGCTCACCTTGCGCATGATTCCGAAATCAGTCATGGAGTCGGCAATGCTCAAGAAGGTGTCGATGGACTTTGCCTTCTCGCCTATCATGGTCTTGTGGATCTTGAGGTCGATCCGGTAGTGATCAAAGTACTCCTGCATCTGTACACCGTAGATGCTGAAGATATTGAAGTCCATCACCGCCAGACATCTTCCCCAACGCTCGTAACAATCTGCCAGCTGTCTGTTGCGGATGTCAAAGATGTTGTCCAGGAAGGTGAAGTCATATTCGATCTTCTCCCAGCCCTGGACATGGAACCCAGCCTGGGTCTCGGCAACGGTTGCTTTCATGTCTGACATATTGAATGGGGTATGAGGGTTGTGTAAAAGAGCAAAGAGGACAAAATTGAAGCGTCAACGGCAGAGGAGGGGTCTGATGGTGAATAAGACAACTGGAAAACTGGCGCTACTTGTACCCCTCCACACCTTCCGACCGGATCAGACGAACACGAACTTGGTAGTACCGAGGATATGCAGGAAACAGCGCTCATGAATAACAGAAAGCGGTCACCCAAGTCACGCAGAGCGGAGCGTGGGGCTCTGATTGGCCGCGGGAGGCCCTCAGAAAGAGGCTTCGTGGGATGTTGATGTCGCCATTGAGAGCGAGCAGGTTTCGACAGGTTAGCTCGCACAAGAAAACGACAATTCTCAAGCGTGCGAAACCGCAAGTGCATTAGCACGACCCAGATCAATGTGGTGGACCAAGTCATGATGTAGGAGGGATCGGACGCATGCCTCTGCATGTCGTCAGTACAGCGCAGGTCGACCCCACAGATCTAGATCCGGCGATGCTAGCGTCGAGATCTCAAGGCTCACGCCATTCGCGGGATGATAACGATGGGCAGCAGTAGGCAGGTGGGCCTCTGGGAACATCGGAAAGTATGGAGTGATGATGATGTTTACATCGAGCATTCGGGACGGAAGCGCGCTTTTTGCTGCGGGCCATGCGTCGCCGAGCACGCCCCGTGCGCCCCAAAGCCTCGACGACTGCCGGAAATAGAGCGTTTGGCTGCTGATCGCCTCGGGCGTGATAAGACTCGTGGCTTGCAACCCTTCCAAAAGGGGCGTCGGGAAGGATGTGAGATCGTAGCCGCGCCGTAGTGCCAGATCTCTGATGCGCGGTGCTGTTCCTGAGCCAGGCCCGTCCTTGCCCACTGTCCGCTGCCCCTCCCCCGCACTCGTTGTCCAGGTCGACGCGTCTCCCGCGTTTGCGACGACGCGGCCGCTTTTGCTGCACCATCCGCCCTTTTGCGCTGCCACTTCTCCGTGACTCTCCTGCACTGCGCCAAACGTGTCCAATTGCTTCACCTGTTCCCTTCTGCGTACTCTTTTCCCGTCGAACCCTGCCTTCGGGTCAGCTGCACTCAATTCGGATTCCATTGCCCGAATTGCCTGTCGCGTTTGGAGCAACTATTCCCGCTCCTCTTCTTTAAAGCAGTTCCTGCATTTGACAATCGCATCCACAAAAAAATTATGGCGAATTTCGACGAGACCAAAGCCTACGCTGAGAAGAAGGAGGTCTTTTTCGACGATGGGCGCGAGATCGAGCTTCTTCACTTTGTCTATGGTAGACCAAACATCGACGAGATCCGTGGCTCACCCGCGTGCGTGCTGGCTGCTATTGACGAGTTTGCTCGGACCAAATTTCTCATGAACGTTGGCGAGGATAAGGGGAGGATAGTGACCGACCTCATTGCTGAAGTCAAGCCCAAGACCATGGTAAGCTCTCCAGTGCAAGAATGCGCCGCCCAGCTGACGAGGCAACAGGTCGAACTCGGAGGTTACGTCGGTTACTCCTGCATTCTCTTCGGCGATGCCGTGCGCAAAGCTGGCGGAAAGCGTTACTTCAGCCTTGAGCGGAATCCGGAATTTGCGGCCGTCATTGCATCTCTGGTCGATCTTGCGGGCCTCAGCGACGTTGTCAAGGTGATTGTTGGCTCGAGCGACGCCTCGATCAGGAGACTCCATGCAGCAGGGGAGTTGCAGCATATCGATCTCATGTTCCTGGACCATTACAAGCCTGCCTACACCACTGATCTCAAGCTCTGCGAAGAGCTGAAGCTGATCATGCCAGGGTCTGTCCTGGCGGCCGACAATGTCATCACTCCGGGCAACCCTCCGTACCTCGAGTACGTCCGAAGTAGCGTGGAGCAGAAGAGATCCGATGCAATCGCCAATGGCACGCTCGGCACAAATGGTGTTGACACGCGGTTTGCGGAAAGGACGTCCAAACAATATCTTGCGCGTGAGGGAGAGGCCAAGCTCGATGTAAGCCGTAAAGGCAATCCGAACCTGATATATGAGAGCGAGGTGGTGAACAGCTTCGAGCCCACAGGTGAAAAGGTACCGCACCCGTCTGGACTGTGTTTTTGGAGCACTGGGCTAATAGGTTACGACAGGATGGCGTGGAGGTCACCCGGTGCGTCGGCGAGCATAGTTAAATGCGGTGGCCAGGGGATATTGAATGATAGAGGATGTAGGCTGATATATGGAATGTGTAGCGATGAGTCTGAGGTAGCTTCGTTAATAATAGACTTCGATGAATCTCACGAGTGCGATGAAGCAAAAACTCAAAAGTGAAACGCTCCACATGACGTCGCGTTCACCCGCGCCTTCCCTTCCTGGAAGATGACTGGGATTTCCGCCTCTCAGTCTTTTCTAACGATACTACTCCATCGCGACAACTTGTTCTTCACCGCAATTGCAAAATATCGGCCAACTCTTGGTGCTCTTAGTGTGACAGAACGTAGCGCCCGAAACAGCGAGTCCATGACGTAGTTGTGCAGAATAATCATCTTTTCGCATAACCCGATCCTTTCAGGTCCCGCTGCGAACTTTCCCCGCACTCGATTCTTTACCAGGCGTGTTGATTCAATTGTCTACCGGTTCCTTTCGCCTGGCAGGAAGCAATCATGCCCTCACTTCTCTACAGCCACATCCCTAAAAACTTGCTCCTCATCCTCCTCAGTCTCATATTTCTGCCCTTCAACACCTTCATTCTCGCCTTCGCCTACCTCATTCGTCCTCTTCTTACTGATCTCCACTGCAAAAATGACGACAGAACCTCCTCTCACGGCCAGACAATCCTCATCACCGGCGTGTCTATGACCAAAGCCCTCACACTGACGCGCCTTCTCCGCCTCCACTCCCAGCACCACCGTATCATTGGCGCAGACTTCCACCCGCTCGCCAGCGGCCGCGTCTCCCGCTCCCTAACCCGCTTCCACGTGCTGGCTGCGCCCACGCCCGCCGATCCCTCACCCTACATCTCCTCCCTCCTCTCCATCGTCGCCGCCGAGCACGTCACCCTCTGGATCAGCTGTTCGGGCGTCGCGTCCGCGGTCGAGGACGGCGTTGCGGCTGAGATCGTCGCTGCGCGGGAGCCCTCATGTCGCGTCGTCCAATTCGGCGTGAATGACACGCGCACGCTGCACGAGAAGGACTCCTTCATGCAGCGGACCAGGGCGCTGGGGCTGCGCGTGCCGGAGACGCGGACGGTGCGTAGTGAGGAAGAGATGATTGCGGCGCTGCGCCAGTGCGTCGGGTTGTCTGATCGGAGCAAAGGACGTTCAGATGGCGGGAGAAAGTTCATCGCGAAGAGCATCGCCATGGACGACAAGAGTCGCGGTGATCTGACTCTTTTGCCGTTCTCGACGGAGCAAGAAACACGCGCGCATGTCGCACGCTTGGGCGTCTCCGCGGAGCGCCCGTGGATTGTGCAGGAGTTCGTTCGCGGCCGCGAGTATTGCACGCATGCGTTGGTTGTGCGTGGGGAAGTGAGGGCGTTCGTGGCCTGCCCGTCGGCTGAGCTGCTGATGCATTACCAAGCGCTACCGGCAGCCTCGTCGCTATCGTTGGCCATGCTGGAATTCACGAAGAGGCAGGCAGAGGCAGGCGGTAAGGGGTTTACGGGACATCTGAGCTTTGATTTGCTGGTCAACGAGGATGCCATCGACAAGACGGAGCCGGAAAGCATTGCGCTGTATCCTATCGAGTGCAACCCACGGGTGCATACGGCAGACGTACTGTTCAATGACACTATGCGCCTGGCAGACGAATATCTTTCAGTGCTACAGGAGACCCGCCGCAGCGTGAACGGGGCTGGGTCTAACGGCGAGCATAAGACGTCGCCGGATGGAAAGAACATTGTGGTTCCGGAACATCCCGCCAGATACTACTGGATCGGACACGATCTGGTACAGTTGCTTTTGCTGCCTATGCTATCATTGCTGACCGGCCAAGCATCCATCGGCGAGACTTGGAGATCAGTCCGGGAATTTGTTCAACACGTCCTCTTCTGGAAAGATGGATCATTTGAGCTCTGGGATCCTTTACCATGGTGGTGGCTTTACCACGTGTACTGGCCTTCGCAGTTCGTCAACAGAATCCAGACAGGACGGAAATGGAGCAGGATGAACGTGAGTACCACGAAGATGTTCGACTGTGAGTAGACAAAAGGGATGTTCGAGGGGAAATTGGGGTTGCATAAAAGCTCGATTGCACGAAGTCGGCCAAATAGACAAACAATCTACTTCCCTGAAAAGGAAGGTTTTGACTCTGTCAACCAGCACCGACAAGTATATTTAGAATGAAAGGTAACAAAGAAACTTGCCGAACGAAGCGCTTTTCTCTCCATATCCTCGCAGCCCTGAACGCCGAGCTCCCTATATGCTGTATCACAATCTCTCGTGTCTCTCTTCTCAACTCCCTACAACTTCGTCCATCTCTCTGAGTGTGAAGTCAAGTAAATAGCTTTCATCCACAAGCTCATCCATGCGCTTGTAGTGTCTGTCAGTGTACGCCCCCAACGCATCCATCACCTCCCTCACACTGCTTCTTGCCTGGGTACCGCCGATGACCTTCAGCGACGAGAGTCTTGTTGCAGGGTATGATCTCATCAGTGCCCAAAGAATCTTCTGTGCTACTGATGCCGTCCTCGCATTGGTGTTCCAGTCTCTGACCCTCAAAAGAAGGGTCAGAATCTGCTCGTCCGCGAGACTTCTCAAGACCTCATCAACGGCCACGTTCCCAGTCAAACTGTCTTTCGCTTGCTCTTCCGCTTCAACAACTCCCTTGAAAAGACTAAGCAGCCGTCCGGGCTGGTTGAGCTGCAGAGCTAGAGTGATGGCCTCACGCCAGTTGCCCCCATGCATATAATTCTGCAGCTTCTGGTCTTGTTCGACACGCTCTGCCTCTCGCGAGGCAGCAGCCCCCATGGACGCTTCTGTCGTATCCTCCCAAAACGTAATGACACTATCACCGCCACCAGAAACAAGTGTTTTAGTCGTCTGATTCACCGTGAGTGCCCAGACGCGGTCGGTGTGGTTGTCCAAAGTGCACGCGAGCTCGCCAGTACTCACATCCCAGACCTTGACCAGACCGTCACCAGCGGCAGACGCAACCTCAGCCCCACGCTTGTCACGAGAGTCTCCAGTTTGAATATAAGGAAGCCATGCAAGCTTGAGGACGCTGTTGGTATGGCCTTCAAAAGTGAGTAGGCAACTATAGTCTGTCAAGCTCCAGATTTTGATTGTCTTGTCACCGGAACCGGTTGCGATAAGGCCACGACTGCCGCTGCCTTGGATTTGAGGGGTATCTTTAGGAGCAAATTTGACTGTCCAGACACCACGACGATGCCCGCGCAGAACTCCGACCGTCTCTCCCGTTTCCACAGACCAAATTTTGACTGTTCTATCTTGCGAGGCAGTAGCGAATAATGTCGAGTTGTGATTGATGTCGATGGCGTTGATATCCTTGTCATGGGCCTTCCGGGTCCAAGTCGCGCGTGAGGCCTTGTGGGAATCCTTCTTGATGCTCGAAGTGTCCCACCGCTTTATAGTCTTATCCTGCGAGCCGGTAATGACAAACGAGGGGGGATGATCCAGGGGATTCGAGTGGGCTGCCGACCCGACCTGTGGAGCTGTTTTGGGCAATGCGATAGCGCCAAGAGACTCTGCATGCCCGGTAAATGTGGCGTAGCAGGACCAAGACTCGTTTTCAGGATCCAGTCTCCAGAGGCGAGCAGTATTGTCCTTTGCTCCTGTCGCTAGCCAGTGGCCGGACCAGTCAACGTCCAGACAGATGATGATATCCTCGTGCCCCTTCAGCAAGCCTTTGTCGGCACCGAAGTAATCGCCACCTATCTGGTCATCTCCGTCCTCCTGCTGCGACTTGAGGGAAATTATCCGGACGTCCTCGACATTGGTCGCCAAGGCCAGAAAAGACCGATCAGAACCAACGTAAGCCAGATCAATGACTTCGTCGTGTGTCCCAGAGATTCTGCGGAGTATGGGAAGTGGCTCAAAAGCGTTGGTTGCCTCAATTTCTCCCAAAGGTGCCTTGGAGTGGAGAAGCAGCGTCTGGTCTGCGTGGACAGTCAACACATACGGAAGTCCTTCGTGATGGACGATATCCACAATTCCCTCGGCTTCAGTGCCGGGCTCTTGTTCTCTTGTCACCTCCCTACCGCCGGACAGTGTCCACAACCGAAGCTTTCCGTTGGGCCCGCCGGTGTAGATGAAGGAGCCGTTCTCCACAAATCCAGCGCTTTCAACCTCTTCAAGGACTGGGATTGTGCTTCTGACCTTCCAAGTCCGCGCATCCCATACCATGACAGTCTTGTCCCTGCTTCCGGATACCAGGGCATTCTCCTGCGCGGAAAAATCAAGGCTTCGCACGACTGAGACATGAGAGTCCAGCACTGCGACGCTTTTCCGCTTGTGAAGATCCCAGATCCGAACTTTCCCGTCCTCTCCACCACTCGCAAGCCTATAGCTGATGATTGTTGTGTCACCGTTCTCCGCCGCGCCGGCTTCTGTCTTGACCTTCCTCTTCGCTTTGCCTCCTTTTTCTGGTTCAAGGCCAGAAACTTGTGCCTCAAAGAAACGGAGCGAAGAAATGACTCCGCTATGGCCATGGAAGCTGTGGGTTGTGTATCCGCCTCGAATATCCCATACTTTGACAATGCCATCGGCGCCGCCGGTTGCAAGCAAAGTTCCGGTGCGGTCGGTAGTAGATACGACGACTGGAGACGAATGCGGCTTGAGAGTGCGGAGGAGTTCAGCATCGATCAGTTCGTCGGTGAAGTCGGAGGGCTTCAGGGCGTATATGCGCATGGAAAGGGAGCGCGAGCATGATATGAGATGAGAGCCGGTGGGGGTCAAGCTTAGCGAAGTGATGACTTCTCCGTCCTGTTCTGCGCGTCAACGTCAGATGCAGAGGATTTCCATGGTGCTATACTGCTCTACCTACGCCTTCTATGCGACCGAGTTCGGTGCCGGTGGCTAGGTCGGTCAACAGCGCATCCTCGCCCAAACATGTCGCGAGGATGCGGCCATTGCGGCTGAGCGCAACGCTGCCGCCAACGTATATGGGCTGGATGGTCCGGCTGACCTCGAAGGTCGTCTTCACAGCGGCCCTCTGCGCCATGGTTCTGGTGGGAAGAGAATGTGTCTGGAGGTCAACGAGCAGAGTCGGCGTCGCAACTTTTTCGAAGCCGCCTTATCGATAAAGACCACGCTAGCCCAGAAACAGAAAGACCGCGGACGCGCACTTGCGCCTGCTCCGTTGCGTCAGTCAGTCTCACCATTACCACCTCCACCACCGTCCACCACCCAACGCAGCTGGCAGGTCGTGATCGCCGAGCTGCCCGGGAGCCCTATCCTTTCTGCGACATGCACTCTGTAGACTTGTCCGAACTCTCTTTCCAGTTCACTTCCCATCCTTGAGCCTGACTCAGAATGGGCCGAGATGTGTTCCTGACTAGGCTGGTGCTTGTGAGTATAAACCCCACTTCACTGGCCAGCTCTGCCTACACTTGCAAGGCTCTTCATGAACGTGCCCCTTCGTTTTGGTCCCGTCCATTAACAAGGCGCTACAAAGGGCCGCTCATCACACGAACCACCAGAGCAGTTTCCCAACACCGACTCCCCGCCTGCAGATGGAGCCGACTCTGGCCCTGATGACCAAGCCCCTCAGTACGATGAGCGCGGTCATCCCGTCAATCCCAGAGCCCGCGCCTTGGGCAGAGCGCTGAGAGATGCCCAAAATGACATCCTTGCCGCGGTAGGCGTCGTTGAGCGCAAACGGGTTCACATTGCCGGATTTCCCCTGCCTCCACCGAAAGATCCCCATGTTATAAAGCAGGTCGAGGCCGAGGATCTCAGCGGAAGTCTTGTGGCCATTGTTGGAACCTTAACTCGATATGCAGGTACATGGTGGGTTAGCGCTTTGCATGATCGCATCCTTGTAGGGGTTTTCCAGACCATGCAGCTGCCTGATGTCTGACGTGTGGCAGGCTTATGACTATCCTCAAGAGCTCTCGTTTTACGAGCTCGTCAGCGCTCAACTGCAGTGGGCCGGACCGACAGCATTCTTTTTGGCTGGCCTTCCGGCCCAACTCATATCCATGATCACAAACGACGGAGATCTGTGGGCATCTCTTGTTGTTTCATTGATCGACGACGCCATCTTCAGATCAAGGCTCTCTCGGAAGACTCGAGTAGCCATTTTGAGGTGGAAGCCTTTCATTCGGAAGTTGTAAGTAAGAGAGTATCCAATTTCCATCCAGACGCTAATGCTGCTGCAGGATAGCAATTTCCATTGAGCTGGGCTTTGCGCCAATCGTTCTCCATGCTGGTTATCAGAGACTTTTCCTAGCACCTCCCTCTCAGCTCTTACCGCCAGTATCTGCTTTCAATCCTTGGTCTTCGTCCTCTCCCATCCAGGCAATCGCCTTTTCTGAACATCTTCGCCTTGACAATATCAGAAGCTGGTTAGGTGCCATCTCGACCTCTCCCGTGATTATGATCATCGCTTGGAGGCGTGCAATGATCCGTATTCAACGACTAATGTACGAACCTTTGGAGAAAGGCATCCTGTCACCGGATAACCCTGATCAATATACTGCGGACGAAGCTTCCGAGAGGCGCCGGGCTCTGGAGAACGAGGCTGCGGAAAACGCGCAGCCCAACCATTCATGGTCAAACTGGTTTTTTGCTTGTCTCAACTGGAGCTGGAGAGTAGATATGTCGAGAGGAGTTCCCGGCAACACTGTCGGTGGACTTCTCTCTGCCAATCGATCTCAGGAGCCCGCAACGGACGGAAACCAGTCAGCTGGAGAACAGAGACCCGAAACACCTACAGATGACGCAGAACAGTCAAGAAATCCACGCACCCCGTCAGTCCAAGAGAGGCATGCATCGTCCACATCACCACACTCCTTCAGCGACTCGAATAGGCATCATGATGACGATAGAGATGCAACGGTTCGGATTGCGTCCCGCGATGAAGGTTCAGGTGTGGTAAGCTTAGAGATTGCATTACCAGAAGAACTCCAAAATGGCACGAGCATCTCACGACGAAACAACGAATCTGAGCCTCAGGATTCAAGCAGCGGACATCATCAAAAGCGCGTCAGTGGCAGTAGGCGCAGCAGGAAGAGGACCCACCGTGTGACGCAGCTCGCCGAAGAACCAGCCGAAATGCTGGGATCATGGGTCAATTTCACTTTCTCAGACTGGGTTCTCTTACCGCTGAAGGCTGTGGGCTTGCGGATGATTGCCATCTCATATTTGCGCTTCGTTTCTTCCAGAAGTAGCAATGCACCGCTTCCCGTGCTTGTGAACCGTGTCTACTCGCCATGGTGGCCCGCCTTAACAGGCGAAGACCTCACGTCTGGGCCGGGATTGAGGAAACTCGGCGCATTTGCTGGGAGAGTAGGTTTATGCTGCTCTTTGGAAATTCTTTTTGGTCTCGGCTTATGGGGATTCGAATGCATAGCCGTCACTGTGCTGGGAAAGAGATACTTTAGCTGGGGAAAGGCTCGGTGAAGCCAGGACATAGGCCTCATGATGGGGAGTGGAAGGATTGAGTTCGTCGACCGTCTTATATAGACGGACTCGCCAGAGTATGACGCAAAATCTAATCCAAGGCATCCTGATTCTTGTGGCGCAGTATTTTGCAACTCACTGTACAGGAAATGGACCTACAATCAGGGAAAGTACAGCCTTAAGTTGCTGAATGTCTTAAGGAGCAGGCGAGGATAGGCGAGATGGCAAGGGCTTATCCCTGCCAGTGTTGCGTGGTGGCTATTCACGTTCCAGAACCGGATCTTGCAAAGACCCCTGTCGGGATGTGCGATGACGTACGTTTGATCACCGCTCGGATCTTTCAAGAAGGGTCCAATCGCCCGTAATTTGCAGCTCCACTACAAGATCCGCAGGCTTCTGGATTGCGTTATCATCAAGGCATCGTCGAAGATCAACTCGGTTCTTGAACTTCTTTCCCAAATTTCTACAATGTCTAGCCTTGACGAGCTCAAAAAGCAGAACGAGGCCTTTCAGGGTGAGTCCAACAGAAGAACGATCAATCTACGATTTACCAAGACTATACTATATCATCGATTCCGAATACAACTGCCTATTAGAAGTTCCCTCACATCCAGTGCCGAACGATGCTGACCTCAACTCTGTCTAGCCGGCGTTGCAAATATCCAGAAAGTTGCCAACAGTGGCGCAAATAAACCCGCCGTTACTACAACCTCACAGACAGCAAATACACCTGACAAGGCCAACGCCCCAGCCGCTACCAAGTCCACGCCCACAACGGCTACGAACAAGGCAACTACCACGGCTGGAACGGCGAAGAAGACAGCTACTCTTGGAAAAGCGACGCCTGTGAAGACGTCAACACCAGCAAGGGCATCCTCCCATGCTCCGATAGGATCTAAGAAGCCCATTCCCGCTACCAGTCAAAAGGCTCCAGCAGCTGGATCCCCCGTGAATCCTACAAAGGTCATATCGACCACCAATGCTGCCAAACCAACTGCAAAGCCCCGTACGCCAATCGGCACAAAGAAGGCCGTACCAGCTTCCGCCGCTACATCTGCCACCCCCAAATCTCCTGTAGCAAAGGTCACACCATCAGCCCCAACTCCATCCACTGTCAAAGCGCCGGTCGTGGGGCCCGTCGCTACTGGGGCCACGGCATCGGCCACGACGCCTAAAGCAACAGTCGCGCGAAAAGCACCGGCTTCATCCAGCACTACCACTGCAGAAACAAGTGGTACCATCAGCCCCGCCGCAGCTAAGAAAGTCACAATCTCCCCAGAATCCCTCCCAGCCTCCAAGCGCAAAGCCCCGCGCAAGTTGAATCGGAACGCCGTGACCGCAACCACCGGCGCAGCGACTTCGGTTGTCAACGGTGGCGTAAACGCCGCCACTGGTGCCCTGACCGGCACCACCTCCACTGCTGTGGGCGTTACGAATGCTCTGACATCTGGTCCGTCGAACTTTCCTCGTCATAAGATGAACGAAGGAATGTACTGATTTGGCAATCCGATCTAGGTACCACCGGCGCTGTCTCAAAGACTGCCGAACGCCTCCCTCCCGGCGTCGGTCAGCCCGTCTCGCACGTCTCCAAGGGCGTGGGCCAAACGCTGACTGGCACGACAACCGGCGTCAAGGACACCGCCAATAGCGCCGCCAGGGGAGTCGGATCCGCTGTCACCGGCACGACGTCCGCTCTGGGACAAGGGAACATTAGTAGTGCGGTCGGCGGGCTGACCGAGAGCGTCGGCGGAACGGTTGGAGGCGCGGGCAAGGGCGTCGGTGGCACTATCGAAGGTGCTACAGGCGGCTTGGGTGAGACGATTGGGGGCCCTGTGGGTGGCGTGGTTGGGGGCGTTGGGAGGGGAGTCGGCGATGCGGTCGGCGGGATTACTGGAGGCTTGGGTGATGGTGTGGTGAGTGATCCCCTACGCGATTATATGCACATGTGAAGGTGCAGATGCTGACTGACTGAACGGTAGACAAAGCTGGGCAAGGGTAATGTAGTTGGAGGACTAGGGAGTACGGTCGGCGGTGTTGGTAGAGGCTTGGGTGGACTGGCTGGTGGTGTTTTGGGATGGGAAAAGAAGGAATGATCATTGCTGGCAAGCATTTGGAACGAGTGAGATCACGTAATCAAGGAAGTGCACATCTTTGAGGATATTGGTCGACAATGCTGTACTAGTCTGATGAGCAATACATTGAACGAGAAGAACGCGCATAAAAGTGTATTCCCAAAGTCATGTCACCGCTGCTTCCATCAACGAATTGTGCATGATTTAGTCAGTGTGCAGTAATAATCCCAAATCTCATTGCTCATCCAGTATATCTTGCAGGCTAGCCATACTACCACCAATTAAAGAACCAGAAGTCGGCAGCAGCAGCCACGCAAATATCCGCAGTTTATTTTCCAGCACAGCCCTTATAGCTCATTCGCACAGCGCCTATAATACAGAGCAAAGTGTATGATATCATCTGTGACAAAGAGCACCAAAACAATAAGAAAATGAAATCCACCTTATCGCCTACTACGAAGAGAGTAGCCGAAGAAAAGACATCGAAGGGGCAAAGGGGGAATGAAGAAAATAAAGGTCCAAAAAGTAATTGTCATCTTCATCTGTATGACATGTATGCATCATCGACGCATCTCAAAGAATCATAACAAGCATTCTTGCAATGCCCCGTCAAGACCCATCACGCGATTAGTCATCCATCGGCTTGTCAACAAGCTCGACGCCAACAGGTCTGTGCGGCGCATCGTCTACCGGGGTCGAAGCGCCGTCGGCGTCGCGCAGGCTGCCCATACTATCGCGCTTGCCGGTGCCAATCAGACTTTGTCTTGCCAGGCTGCCAGCCTTTCTGGGGAATCGGGAGCTGGCTCCCGTGGAACGTCCGAGAGAGTTTCTCTTTTCCACCGAGGTCGCACTGGTAGGCGTAGAGGAACCATCGGACGTGATGCTGTCGCGGTTGGAAGCGGAGATGGTGGTGGATGCGATGCTGTCCCTGTTCGAACCTGTACTGGCAACCGAGGTGGCAGTACCGTTCGTCGCGACGGGCTTTGGGGGGGAGTCATTGAGAACGGGCGAGTTCTCAAGACTCCCGGGGACCTCAAGGGAATCACGTGTCTTTCCTCCAGTTCCACGACGCTCTGTAGGACTGTTGTTGCTGGTAGCGATCGGAAAACGAGTCTCGGGTCCTCCAGTACTCCGGTCACGCCGATGTACCCGCGACGCTGGAGCTGGACTGGAAGCGCGGCTGCGAGAAGCAATGGCCCGAGCGCGCTCCTCCATGTGAATACGACGGTTGCTCTCGTCGGTGCTGATCGCCCGCGGCCTGGCAGAAGTGGAGTTGCTGTGCGCGAGAGCCGAAGCGCGCTTCAGCTCTCCAAAGATAGCGTCCTTGTGGGCGAAAAGATCGCGGATTAGGCGGTAGGCATAACGCTCGTTCATGGTAAGAGAGTTCTCTTGGCGCGGCCTCAAGATGCAGGGCGACAGCGCCGTTGCCAGGGTCGCGATATAGTTCTCATCCGCGGAAGTGAGCTCAATTAGGCGGACAAAATGGGTCGTAATTGCATCAAGCGTAGCGATATTTGCAAGACGCAGCTGACCAAGGGTAGACTGGATGACGGAAAGACGGGCGTCCTCGCTAGTTGAGGGTGCAGTCGTGCTGTAGATCGTCTTGACGATTTCGTAAACGTGAGATGAGACGAGTGAATCTGAAGATCATCAGCACTAGAATTTCGTCGCTGTCAGAACTCAAAATCGACTTACCGGGAAGCTCGAGGAGGTACAACTTCAAAACACTAGCGACTATGGGTACCTCATACTGTTCGAGAATTTCGTGAGAGAAAGGCTTGCCGGTGTTGATCTCAGCACGGAGCTTGTGTGTGGCCGCCAGGGGCACATCCACGAGCCAGATGCCGCGACGAGCTTCGTCGCCTTCCAGATCTGGGTAGTCTGTCGAAGTTAATATTTCTACAGCTGCGGACATGTTTATTTGAAGAGTATGCTTACGATTGTCGAGGAAAGTCAGGATCGTGGTGACGATAATAGGCACCCGCTTCCGATCAGAGCGAGCCCGAGCCTCGAGATCGACGCCGAAAGTTTGCTCTGGATACTTCGTCAGCAAAGGCTTATGGGATGCGACGACGTGAGGATGCTTACCGTCAACATTATTGTAGTAGTTCTCGTAAGTCAAAACCTTGGGCACGAAGTGGCCAGTACGGTAATTCTCGAGGAGATATCTCAGGTCACCCAGAGGCTGAACGGTCTCCTGGAATAGCATCATCTTGTCAATGGTGCTCTGGAGAGTAGGCATGACGTTGCTGATGGCGCCCGAGAAATCCAGAACCACTGCCTTAATCGCCTTCAAACGGTCCAGCTCACAACGCTCCATGAACTTCAAGTGGTCGACCATCGCCTCTTCCAAGTTGCAGCGCAGGAAATCCAGCTTCTTGACAGCAGCCTTGTAACGCTCATCTGCCTCGCGGGCCTCGCGGCGCAGCTTCTCGGAAGGAGTCTCGCCCGGGCGAGCGGTATTGATGGGGTTCCAGCCGGAGAGGAACTCGCCAACGGCGCTGCTGGGAGAATCGGCCGTGGCACTATCCGACGACATGACCGAGGAAACCCTCTCGAGGGGCTTCTTCTTCTCGGGGACTCCGGTGATTTGGAAGACCTTGGGCCTGAACTGGTAGTTCATCTTGGAGCTGTTCGCGAAAGTGCTTCCCACATTACCCAGAAGCCTCAGAAAGCCATGTGAGCACAGGTCCTGGCCGATCCTCTCGGCATAGCTAACGCTCGTTGCGCCCATGTGCTTCTGAATGTAATCGGTGATGTCGGCACCGCTAGCAACATTCTGGTATGTGCCGATAATGGGAAGCTTGTATTCGCCAAGCTTGATGTTCTCGAGCATGTGGGTAAAGATCTTCTTAATCTGGTCGGGGTGGTAGGTCTCGTCACCGATTTCGATGGGCTCATCGTCGATCTCCTCGGGCTCAGAGATCTTGACGGTAGGGGTGTTCTTGGGGCTCTGGGCCTCGTTCCTGGGGTCCTGGAAAGCTAGCTTGTCCTCTTCCTCGAGATCCTCGACCAGGCGGCACTTGTTGTAGTACTGGCTGCGGAATTTCCTGACGGCCTCGGCCTGCTTGTCGTGGACCTTGATACGGGCCTGCAGGTCGTCCTGGGAATTCTGGACGCGCGCGGCGTGGGCCTCGCACCAGCGGCCGAAGGGCTGGACAACGAGTTCGCGAATGTTGGAGGCGATCTTCTTGTGGCTCTGCGACGCCTGGTCCATCTCGGCGCGGACGCCCTCGTAGGCCTGTGGGTGGGGGCTGGTTAGTTCTCGCCAGACAGCGCGGCGCGGCGCGTCGCAGGACTCACCTTTCGCACGCTGGCGCCATCATCGCGCCCAAAGCCACCAGAAATGCGGTCTGTCGAGGGCCCGATCTCCGCAAGCTTGGCGGCGTATGCCTCTTCGGCGTCGGCGCGCAGACGGGCTATTGTGAGCACCTGCTCGTTTTCCTGGACGCCTTGCTGGAGCTTCCCGAAAAGCACGCCCAGGCCTGGCGCAGCAGTCAGTACAGCTCTCGGGCGCTTGGGAGGGTGGGAGACTGGGGAGCGCACCGCCGGCATAGTCGCCAGACCAGAAGGAGTTCGCGAAGCCGGACGACATGATGAAGTTGCGCTGGCCGGCGCGCGAATCAGCGGGCTAGGGAGGAGGGAGCGAGGAGCGGCGGCAGGGCGGAGGAGGAGGAAGCGAGAGGGAGGCGGCGGGAGGAGTCGTGTCCTTTGCAGCAGCAGTGTTCGCTGCGGTGCATTTAGTTTAGGGGGGTGTTGAGTGCGGTGCAGCGAGAAACGGCTGCAATTGGCCTTACGGGGATCGTGCTCTTTCAGCGGTTACGAGGGCGCCCGCCAGCGCCCTACCACAATACCGCCGCCCGCACCTTGCTCTGCTCTCCTGACGGCCCCGGCCCTCGCCCTGCCCTGCCGCGAAACGCCTACTCAGCCTCAGCTCGGGCGCGCGCCTGTCATCTGCGTACCGGCCGTTGCCAAATATACGACTCCGCGTCACTTCACCGTCGCTCTCCTGCCTGCGCCGCCGATCATCTCCCAGCCCAAGAGGGACCGCTCGCCCTACCCGCGCGACCCACTCCACGCCCATCACCACCTCCGCGCGCCCGCCATGTCTGCTGCCGCCGCCGCCCAGCTGAGCGCCCCGCGCCAGCTGACCTACTGGAAGCGCTGTCTCAAGACCTTCCTGCCGCACCTGTACACGTCCAACGACTGCAACCGCATGACGCTGGCCTTTTTCATCGTCTCCGCCCTCGACCTGCTGGGCCAGCTGCGCGACGCCACCTCTGAGCAGGAGCGCCAGCACTACATCGACTGGGTCTACCACAACCAGCACCCCGATGGCGGCTTCCGCGCCGCCCCAGCCATGAACCTGGCAGGCGCCCGCGCCGACGACAACGCCCACTGGGATCCGGCAAATCTGCCAGCCACCTTCTTCGCCCTGCAGACGCTCCTGATCCTGGGCGACAACCTGCAGCGCGTGAAGCGGCGGGAGTGTCTGCAGTGGTTGCCACGACTGCAGCGCCGCAAGGACGGCAGCTTCGGCGAGACGCTGGGCGAGGGCGGTCGCATCGAGGGCGGCCATGATACGCGCTTCATATACTGCGCTGCCGGCGTGCGCTGGGTCCTGCGCGGCAGCTCCGTCGAGGGTGCGGTAGACGGCGTGGACGACATCGACGTCGACGCCGTTGTGCGGTGCGTACGCGCGTCGGAAGTGAGTGTTGCTGCTCAGCCGCGCCATCCTTGACTACTGACTACATCCAGACCTACGATGGAGGCATATCCGAAGCTCCCTACCACGAAGCACATGGTTCGCACATCCTTGCAATAGTTTGATTGTGATGCCCAGGGCTTCCTTTTTTTTTCTGACCTTTTGCAGCCGGCTTCACGTACTGCGCCATCGGCGCGCTAGCTCTGCTCGGTCGGCTCCCGAGTAATGCAGGCAGTCGCGTTTCGGATGCTCCCTTGGTCGGCTTGTCCGACCCTGAGCTCACGGCGCGGTGGCTTGTGGCACGGCAAACGCTCGCGCTTGATGACGAAGAGCTCATGGAGACATCTGATGGCGACGAGCCCGCGGCAGCCAAGACACCGATAGACGCTCCCCGTGCTGTCAAGTTGCACAGCCTTCCGAGCCTAATCGGAGAAGCTGGCGGAGCGGACTTCTTGCAATGGGCGGGCTTCAACGGCCGCTGCAATAAGGTTGCTGATACCTGCTATGCCTGGTGGGTGGGCGGATCTTTATCGGTGCGTTCCCGTGCCTACCTCCGCCCCTCTTGTCCTTTCACTGATTGCGCTCGTAGATGCTTGGTAGAATCCATTTGACCTCGCGCTCTACTGCGCGCCGATACTTGCTAGAGAAGACACAGCACCTGGTTGGCGGCTTTGGTAAGATGCCTGGCGACCCTCCGGATATCTATCACTCGTATCTAGGACTGGCCGCCCTGTCCCTGTTGGAAGAGCCCGGCGTCAAGCCCATCCGTGCAGCGGCCTGCCTGAGTGAGCACGCATGTCAGTTCCTGGAAACGCTGCCCTGGCGTAAACAGATCACCGGGTGAAGCTGTCTGACACGTGCATTGAATTAAACATTGAATGTGGCATTAGCAAACAAAAATCACAGCAAAAGCCAAGACTCACTGAGTGCGGACCAATGTACCAGAGACTGCGCCACTCTGTCACCAGAGGGCGAAGTAAAAAGTAGTGTTTTCGGCGGTCACAGCTGAACCGCAGCATAGCTCCCGGTGCTGGGAGTATCGGAATTTTCTACAGAAATAGATCTCAATTACTCTTTCTCGGCCTGTTCTTGTGCTCCCGTCTCTTAAAATGTTGTCACTTTGACTCTTGCTGCTCATCCTCCTCGTACGTCTCATCTGCATCCCTCTTGACGTCGAAAACAACGGCAGCGTTCTTGCCAGGGTATTTTCTCCATCTTCCTGACTTCAGCTCCTTTGCGACAGCTGCGATAATGCAAACGCCGTCCTTGCCCCTGTCTCCTCTCTCGAAGACTGAGAGATCGTTAATCACACCTCTGACGTTCCCCACCGCAACTTGGTGACCATCGGTGCCGTTAGACACGGCGAGATCGCCGTCGACATCGCCTTGCTGCCTTGTCTGCCCAACAGTCCCTAAAGATTCGATCTTCCTTCCCTCTTTATTAATCTTCCATGCCCTGATCCATCCGTCCCAGCTGCCGCTGAGAATAACGTCGGTATACGGAATCGTAGTCAATGCAGTAATCCACCTTGGTTGCGGGGGCGGGATCCAAGCATCCTCATCGATCTTAGCATCCGCATAGACCTCTTCCGGCCTCATGGGCGGGTCCAAACCGTGGGCCAGCGGGACGGTAAAGACTGGCTTCTTCTTGTGAATGGACCAGAGGGATATCGAGCCATTGTCGCTGCCGGTGACGAACGTCTCCTCATCGACGAGCGCGACGCGGTCAATGCTACCCTCCGCATAACCTCCACCTGCTTTGGCCGAGTTGCCATCGGACCTGTTTGTCCGGGTGACGCTCGATCCTCCACCGCGGAAGACCAGCTGTGATTCTTCAACCACCTTCCATAGTCTTGCCGTTCGATCTCGCGCGCCCACACTTACGCATCGCTCCTGCGCCAGCGCCGCAATGTCCACCACCGAGTCCTGGTGTCCAAACAGCGTTTCGACGTATGCAAGCTCGTCTAGGCTCCATGTCTTGATCGTTCTATCGGCGCTTGCGCTAAACAGTTGGTTCTTGCCCCTCCGGAAGGCGAGGGATGTCACGGTATCGCGGTGCTGTGTGAATACTTTGAGGGGCGTGAGATCCTCGGCCCGCCACACAATAAGCTTCTTGTCTGCTCCGCCTGTCGCTACAAATTTGCCATCAGACGAGACAGCCACACATAATATTGGCGCCGTATGATGTTGGTAACTTGGGTCGTTGGCGAAGTTTTTGTTGCCCTTGGACCAGGCAACTTTTGTCGGGCAGCGTCGTGGAGTCAAATTTGAAGGATGTTCGGCGTTTAGGTCTTTGGGCTCAACTATCGACCACTTGATCAGGCACATGTCCTTGGTGGTTGTGTATGCGAAGGGTGGGTGTGTTGCGATTGCAGTAGTAGCTTGATTATCGGCACGGAAAAAAGCGTAGGTTGCGGAGGGGAAGGCGATGCTCGACGCTATCCGACGGTAGACACGACCTTTACTCTCGGCAACATCCTCCTTCAATCGTTCTGCGATGAGGTCCTTGTCGATTTCTGCGGCGTCAAACCCGGCCTCGTCGACCTCTTCGCGGACATTGTCCAGGTAGCGCTCAGCAAGACGCAGGCGGCGTTCTGCGGCGGTCTCATGCTCTGATTCCGAGGAATGATCGCTGGCGTCTCCGTCATCATCTCGTGGGCGGGAATCGTCGTCGTCGTCAGATTCGCCGCTGGATATGGAGTCCTCGCGGCGCTTGCGATTGCGTTTTTCTGGAGCGTGAGCAGATGGCTGAGAGCGCTTTCTTTTGCGCTGGGACGCCGGAGTCGTGAAGAAGGACGACATGTCGGCGAATTGGATAGCACGAGGGGACAAGTGGTGTGGGTGGGCAAGCGGGCAGTCGGCGCGGAGAGTAGTTGGAAGGTGAGAAATAAATTCGAGAATTCGCGCCAAGACTTTGCCCGTCGGCGAGTGTGAAGCTCCGACGTGACGGTGAGCTCCCGCGGCGGCCAGGCCAGGCAGCTGGAGCTTCCGTCAACACCACAGCTCCAGTCCATCGCCAGCCCTTCGATTGTTGCATCCCCGCTCCACCGCTTCCCTTCCCATCCGCCTCGGTCTTCAACTCCCTCGACCTGCTCTCGATTGACGTCGCTCTCGCCTACCACATCTCCAGACCTCACACTTCAACGCCGCCAACATGTGCGTGTCAATCGTCTCGTCGCCGCTGCACCACACTAACTTCTGCTTAGGGAGGTCTTGCTCGGCATCACGGGCAAGGATTTTACCATCGTTGCCGCCTCCAAGGCTGCCATGCGCGGCGCCAGCATCCTCAAGGCCACCGACGACAAGACCAGACCTCTGAACAAGCACACGCTGCTAGCTTTCTCCGGCGAGGCAGGAGATACCGGTGCGCTTTCCACAGCACTGCCTACACTCGATTCCTTTTGCTGACTCTTGATATTTCCCGCCGTCCAGTTCAGTTTGCAGAGTACATCCAGGCCAACATCCAGCTGTATTCGATGCGCAACGACACCGACCTGGGCCCGTCGGCCGTCGCGAGCTTCGTGCGGGGTGAGCTCGCACGCGCTCTGCGTTCGCGGAGGCCGTATACCGTCAACCTGCTGCTCGGAGGAATGGACCCCATTACCGACAAGCCCAGTTTGTACTGGATCGACTACCTTGCCGCGTTGGCGCCCGTTCCATACGCGGCACACGGCTATGCTCAGTATGTTTACCCCTTTCCCGGAATACCTGAAACGTGTTTAGGGAAATGATGGTTCGGGTTGCAATATAGAGCAGAGATACTGACGCTCGCTTGTCCATAGGTACTACTGCCTTTCCATCCTCGACAAGCACCACCACCCGGACATCTCCTTCGAGCAGGGCATGAAGATTCTGCGTATGTGCTCGGACGAGCTGAAGAGGAGGTTGCCTATCGACTTCAAGGGTCTGACTGTCAAGGTCATCACCAAGGAGGGCATACAGGAACAGGACTTCAACGACGATGCGCCTGTTAAGCCCGCGTAAAGTAGGAGCGCTGGGTAGGTGGACATGACAGGCGAAGATGATATGACGATGCTTGCCGAAAATGAGGCATTGTTCGGCGTTCCATGACATGTGTATAACCATTAGTTTAGTGAGGCTGGTCGGAATTAGAGCTCACGAATCTACTGAACGAAGAAAGGTTGATTTTAGTTGAATTGATACGTGCAGCCGGTCTAGGAGGTTTGTTCTCAATCACAAATCACATGACAAAGTTGTATATCACCAGCATATATCCAGGAAGGATAAGCCATAATGCAAAAACTCTGCACGCAAAAACATTGAAACAGCTTCGTTCAGTGCTTGACTTGACGTGAGAATGCCCACAGCACTGCCTGTACGTACGCATTTGTTCGCGGGTATAAGCCCCACCTCAGTAATACTGACGACACTAAACCAAGAATGCTATATATTGGCAACCTAGTCTTTGCATTCCTGTGTGGCGTGCGGAGTTCCCATGCGTAGAACCGAGCATTCCCAACTTTCAGCCCTGCCCAGATAATTTGAAGGCCTCACTTTTGGGGAAACAAGATGCTAGGGCGCATTTCGACAATGTCCAAGGCAGAGGACCAAGCACAAGAAATGAAAATCACAGAATCGTTGCTGTGGACGGAGATAAAAGCGGCCATGGCCTGGCCAGTTTTTTAATTGAATGAAAACGACAGTGCTAGTAACATCCTCAAGCTCGATTTCCGAGCTGATATACAGCTTCCCCCCACTATCAATCAATCCCCTCGATATCCCATGAACGGATCGAACCCATCATCCGCGGCGAAATTCAAGCCGTCGAACCCTAGACTTACCTTATTGAGTTCTTCAGCCCACCTGTCTCCTTCCCCTTCATCTCCATCGCCTCCATTGTGGGTTGTACTCGTATGTATCGGGCCTAGTAACGGTGCCGGTTGGTTCGGGCAAGGTGCAAAGAGATAACGCGTTATCATGTCTTGTTGATGCTGGATGCTGTTGCCAGTTTGCTGACCAAAGGCATCTTTGATCGGACTATCCGTGGAACTGCTCTCCGATAGGTGAGGAACAGTACGGCGCTGACGCTTTGGCAAGATCTGAGATGTAGCAGGTGGGCTGGTGAAACGGGAATCGCGCTTTTCAGGCCGGGAGGACGAGGACAGGATGGATGTTGGTGTGGAGGCGCCATCGCCAGATGCTATGCCACTGCTCTCGTGGTTGGACTCCATGACTGCTGGCATGGACACGTTGATTATAGTAGTGGGGGTATTATCGGCGAGCGTAGGTGGCGCGTCTTGATCGCGATAAAGGGCGGCCTCGACTTCGAGAGGAACGACAATCTTCCATTTCGTGACAAGATCACGAAGGATGCTTAGGCAGCCCATGGCCCGCTGGTTCTGTTTGACCAGGTCCTGGAAGTTGTTGCATGCGGCCGCAAGGTGGCTGGTTGCTGATATGGAAGGGAGCTTGATGATGTGTATAGTGCTCGCAGTGAGCAGACAGTGGAGCTGGAAGGTGAAGATGCCGTCCAGACCATATTGCTGTCGGTGTTGCGCGAAAAGATTGGAGATTGTGTTGGCTGATTCCCTACACACCTCCAATGGAGACACGTAGGACTTGGTGAACCTTGCTTTCAGGAAAGGTCGGAAGAGCAGCAGAACTGCCGCGTGGTAGAACATGCTGGGACCGGTGTTAACTCGTCTAAGTTCATACAACTACTCAGTGCGTAGGGGCGAAACGAAGGGAGCTCCAATGTGCAGTCGCTTCGCAGTCATCCAGGCTCGCACTCCCAGAAGTGAACACAGCAGAGCGAGCAGCTTGAGATTCTCTTCTCGTGTAAAAGACATTTGAGAATCTGGAAATTGATATGGCCCAGAAGCAGCTAGCGTCCCATAATTCTGAAGATCCAGACGAAATCTTTGATGGCTGCGCGATCATTGGGTCATCCATTCTCGCTGATCGAAGTAGGCTCGTCACCCTTCGAAACGCTCTGCAACGAACTAGGCGACGATGACGGTACTCAGGGGAATGCTTCGAAAAGAAGGAATTTTGTGCACTGTCCAAGACTTACTGCAAGCTTATGACATGTGGCGGCGCGTTTTCCACAGAGGCGACTGTGGCAGGTAACTTTGCAAACCATTTGATGTATTTGTTGTATTCTTCTAACAACAGGCTGCCGCTCATTGTTTGAGATGGGGCGAAGAACATCTGAAGAGTAGAGTTGACTATCTTCGAAAGGCTAATTATCTGCCTGAAGGTGGTTGTTCTAGCGCTTTTCCTCGGCTGATTGACGACTTGCCCAGGTGCAATCCACTCGTCTTCGTCTTCTGCAGGATTCACCGGTGGAAGATCTATGGTTATCGCATTAGTGGGTATCAAGGGCAATCGCCCGAGAGTGAAACTGGTAACCCTAGACATAGAGTCAGTAGGTGGGTGGGTTAAGGCAGTCGAGCAATCTATTATCAGTTGCGTGTCACTCAGTACTAACACATGACATGCAGTGTCTGATTGGCAACCAGAAAAGGGGCAAAAGTCAAAGGGTAAGGAAATCAGACTAATGGACAAACCGTAGGCTGCACATACTGGTCGGTAACAAAACTACCCCAAAAGACATGAGCGCGGGCGTTCGTCTCAACTGCCTCGGCACTTTGCTGATCTTTCGGGGTAGAGTTGCCATGTAGGTGGATATTTAGGTCAAGCGCCATGCGCGAACTACGGCCACTGTATTGCCATTGAGAGCTGAGGCGGCTGAAGCTGCTTTCAATGTGGCAGAGGACTGAGAGAGCAGCGGTCGTCGTTAGCGTAGACTCTTGCTCCTCGTTCAACAACTTGATCGCCTCTTCATAGAAATCCAAACCAGCTGTGCCAGGATCATCTTGGTCACGTCGGGCTCGCCGGCTACTAGAAAAGAGACAGCCTGCAGCGCAGAGCGCATTGACAAGCAACTTGGAACAGTAGTCCGTCCGGCCAGAGACCATGTCAGCTCTTAGAAGCTGTTCGGGAAAGTTCTGGAAGAACTGATGCTGCCATGAAAAGTACAGTGAGAGCAAGTGCTCTATCCACTCATGGTCCTGGGTCACGGTAGTCCAGTTGTTGATCGGTGGATTTGATGCCCCTGATCTCTGGCGGGCGTCTTGCAGACCGCTTGGTCCAGTGACCTTAACGAGGCCAAATTGGTGGCGGCCCGAGAATTCAGCTTCCATCCCTGGCATGCTCTCGTGGTCGCGAGAGAGGGTCTGGAGAAGGGTGTCGGAGCTGGCAGACGCCAGGATGGAAGCCGGATCCTCGCCATCCCGAAGACGGTTGACAATCTCGTCCAGCTCAGGAGGTTGGGCTGACGAAATGATGCGGACGATGCTCTGGTATTGTTCGACCTGAGGCGGGGAACGTAGGGTCTGCGGGACGATTGTATCTAGGAAGCGCATCGAGCCTCAGCAAATGTTCCAAGCCAGTCTCAGCCCAAGACGGTACGGGCAGCGTGCTCACAGCCACTTCCACCGCTATTTTGCGAAGGTGACGCGGCCCGCACCTTCGAGAGCAGCTGACCAGCGTGAGCGTGCCGCGCAATGGTGTAGAGGTCGTCGCCCGTACGTAGTGCTCGCATCACTTCTGCAACGTCGGACTCGCTGGCGCGCTGGAGAGTCAAGAGCAACGACTCCAGCTCGCTCTTCTCACGCTCGAGATGCTCGACATTCTCTCGGAGGAAGGTTAAGCGGCGCTGCTCATCGGTCATGTCATACTGACACTGCCCGTCTCTACCGAGACATTGCGAGCACGCGGGCCGTTTGCCATCGCACTGCGGCGGAGACAGGCGTCAGCGTGCGGTGGGCAGAGAGGGGCGGCCTGGGGAAAGGCGGGTGGACCGACCTTGGTCTTCCGCCGTCGGCAAGGCAGGCATGCGACTATGGTGATGCGGCCCCTCTTCGCGTACGTCGGCTTGCTGGGCGGGGGGGGCGGTGGCAGCGGCGGCGGAGGGTCAGGAGGCGACAGATGGAAGGGCGGCTGGCTGCTGCCATAGGACGGTGGAAAGGGGAGAATTGGTCTGCTCATGGCTGCGCAACAAGGACATTGAAAAGGCGTTGTGGTAAAGCGCGGCCCTCCAGATGCGCGCTGTGGTGGCAGAACCGAGAAACACAGCCGCGGCGTAGACTGGCGGCGGCGGGCTTGGGCGTGCCGCTACAGGCAGCAGCCGCGCGAGCAATAAAGGAGCGGACGCACAGGAAAGAAGCGCGAGCAGCCAGAGCAATTGTCACATTGCGGTTGGAAGGTGATCGGTGGGTGGAAGCGGACTCGAGTCCGCCGCCCCGTTCCAAATCTGAGAGGACGAGAGATTCGGGCGGGCCAATCAGGTCGGCCCTGGCGCCGGAGGTCTTAGAGCCGCTCGCAGCAAGACGTCAGCAGCATCTCCACACGAGCTTGACGACCGCCATCGTCTCGAGTCCAAACGCCGGCTTCCTGCCCGAGACGAGCGACGCTAGGCCCTACGTCTGACGCGCTGCCTCCACGCGCGCGCAGGCCAGGCGGAAACAGAGGCGGAGCAAGCAGCAAGCAGCAAGCAGCAGCAGCGATCAGCCCGCCGCCGTCACAACAGCATCATTGCTCCCTGTCGCGCGCCGTCTGGACGCCGTCTGCTGCTGCGGGGTCCCTGGACGGTATGTGCTGCCGACTCGCATCGACACGCGATCCTGCTCGGCGGCGGAGCGACCCCCGGGAGCTAAGCAGGGGTCAGCACTGCAACAGATGCCGAATGCCGCAGCCTTGAACGGGCGTGAACAGCCGCTTAGCACCGGCGCGAGCTGCAGGTCATGGGACGAGGAACATACAGAGCCGACGGTTAGCGCCAAATGCGGACATCAGCCAGGACTGCCGAAGGGAGTTGAACCATTCATCCGAACAGCTTTGTTACCAGAAACGCAGAGCAGTTTTTGCGTCCGGACGAATGCCTCAGCTCCCCACAGCAGTCCCAATCTGATATCTTTCTGACTCGTTTGTCGGGGCTCGCATTCGGCGCTGACCGTCGGCCGCAGCACCCCTCTGTAGCGTCGCCGCCGGATCAATGAACGGCCCGGGCCGCCCACACATAAAACGCTCCTCAGCCTTGCATCCTCTTTTTCTCCTCAGATCAAAAGCCAACAGAGCCGCCACGACCACCGCTTTAACTCCTCCACAGCGGGCGTGTTGCCAGTCGCTTTCGAGCGGCATGGCTCTGGAGAGAAACCACTCCTGGATAGGAAGCTCTCTTCTCGTCGGGTCGTCTTAAGTGACGGCGATGGGCTGAGAGCGTCGATGATGGGAGACATGCCAACCTCAGATGCTGCTGCTTGCCGTGCGTGCTCCATTTCGCTCTTTGGGCCGATTCGCTGCCCCTGCAGACCGTGGCGTCATTGTCGTCATTACTCGCTCCGGGCCCCATGCCATCTGGGCCTGCTGTCGGCCGGTGGAATGTCTCGTGTCAATCACTTGCTGCACTCTTCGCTTTCAGAGCCGTGAAGACCGTACCTGAGCAAGAAATTCCCGTGTGTTATTCCCTATAATTATTGCCCAGAGCCCAGCTAGCCCAGGCCAGATTCCCCCGTGTGTTATGACTTCCGTCGTCTATGCGCTGATCGATGCCCCTTGCCCACCGGCAGCCCGTCTCGTGGTCAAGTCTCGGTTGGGATTGCACGAGCTCAATGCCAGTAAGCCACGCTCCTGAAGCTCCGCGATCCTCTCTACCTTACTGCTCATCGCTGTCGCTCTGATCCTGCTCGACAGGCGTGTCGGTAGTACCGCCCATTGCCTCTTCAAGCAGCTCGTCAGCATCGTCGCTGGTTAGGACCTCGTCCTCGTCCTGGGGGGCAGTGTGGACAGACCCGGATTCAGGTCCGGATTCCTTCTCGGCACGGGCGTTCTTAGGGTTCAAGGTAGATTCGCGCCACTGTAAAGCGGTCAGATGACTATGGAGGGTAGAGGAACTATAGGAAACAGTTGCTTACCATCTTGCCCAAAGCCTTGCGCT
The DNA here is from genome assembly GCA_011503125.2 of Botryosphaeria dothidea. Taxonomy (NCBI): domain Eukaryota; kingdom Fungi; phylum Ascomycota; class Dothideomycetes; order Botryosphaeriales; family Botryosphaeriaceae; genus Botryosphaeria; species Botryosphaeria dothidea. The sequence continues at coordinate 1,682,459 of WWBZ02000007.1, forward strand.
GCTTCTTCTTCGGGATGTGGGTCACGTCGTCTTCATGGGCTCGGACTGAAATCCAGGTCAGCAACTCTTCTCTCCAGCAAGCCCTAAATGACAGCCACACTACCACCTACAGAACTTGTGCATGAGGCTGGTTGGATGCTCTATGATGCTCTTGCCCTCTCGGGCGGAAGAGATGCTCTTCTTCTCGATCTTCACGATGGGCGAGACGGGCTCATACTCGCGCTTCACGACACGGCGAGAAGGAGCCTTGCGGGCAACACGAGAAGCGATGGCATAGGCGGCACTAGGACCATTCTTGGGCGGGCATCCAGGGCCACGCTTGGATGGACTTTTGAGAGGGCGGCCGGTGCCTCGCTTTGGCGGGACAGCGCTGGTCTTCGCGACGCGACCGGTCGCGGTGCGCTCCTGATCAGCGACGATGGCGTTGGAAGCCTGACGCGCTCTAGCGGGCGCGCCGGGCTTCCTGCCGCGAGCCTTAGTTGTAGCGGGAGTGCGGGTAACTGTGTCGGCAGCTGGGAAGGTGATCAAATCAGCATCTGCAAGCAGTTCGGATAGTGCCGATATACTGACAGCGCTTCTGGTTGGTACGTGTGTCTTGCGAGGCAAATCAGCATTTTCTGTCTAGGTGAGGTGGCGACGGCAGGTGCTGCAGACTGACCCTTGTAGTCTATCTTCTCAAGATCGCGCAGCTCTAAAATGGCACGTCAATAATCGGATAGGCATAGCGGGTCATGATTGACCTTACTCATGTTGGCGGAAGCTGGTGCTAAAGAAAGGTTCTGATGGTTGGTTTTGGAAAAGTGTGGAGTGGTTGACCAAGGAGGACTTTTGGACGAAAGATACGGCGACAGTGCAGACTGCAAACGCGCCGGAAGAAAATCCCTCTCCCTCACACTTGAAAAGCTTGTGGGTTTCGGTGAGCTGTTCGAAAACATCTGCCGTGCAATCCTCGTTAGCAAGGCAAGGCCCGGCCCATCATCACTCGCCCTTACGCGAAGTTGAGCGTCACTTTACAACTCAATGCATTCACCGGGTAGGCACATGGCCTTGGCTCCTTTTGGAAAGTCCGAGCGCCATCGGCAAGTCTCGTCGACCTGCCTTCCTGCCTTTATGGAAGGAGCGGCAACTGAATCGCGCCTGAACTCGTACGCGATCCGCGAGCTCGTCGCCTTTGACCGATTCCTGTCCTTCATACCACGCAGGCATTGACTGGTCATAGAGCACATATCGATATCGTTTTTAGGCGTCTCCATCGCTCTTGTCTATCTTTTTCTAAACGCATACAAGGTTCCCATATCTCTCTCGATCCCAATGGACGAGTCGGCCACTTTGCAAGGTACTGAATGAAAGCTGGCCGCTATGCTTTCCCCTCAAGGTACCGCAAGGAAGCAATCCGCTCACGATATAACAAGAAAATGAACCACCTACGGCAGCTCTGGCGGAAGCTGCACCCCCAGAATACGCCGCAGAGGAGAGTCCCCCAACGTACGAAGCATCGATCCTCGACAATTGGCACCGCAGCCTCGACCACTTATCTCCACAAGCTCAGCGCACAATCAGACGGACCAGAGTCGTACTCTGTCAAGCAAGGCTCAGCCTTCTACAGCTTCATCTCCGTCAACTCAACAACCGATGCAACGAGCTTGACCACCGACGCCGACGTCTCCAGGAGCAAGTCATTGATTACCGGGAGAGACTCCAAATACTACAGCAAGGGCCACCCACCTTCTTACACTGCAGCAGGAGCCTTCTAGGGTTCCCAAACGAGCTCACACGGCAAGTATTGCTGCATGCCTGTGGCCCCAACCTCCTGCGTCGCGACTGCGCAGACCTCCTCTTCCGACTCTCGCATAGCACGTGGAGCCATCCGTCATCTCGTGGGCGAATTTCCGTCGTCGAACAGTTCATTCACGATGATCGATTCCGTCTGTACGAAGCGCAGGCACCGATCTGGTGCACAGAGCTCCACAAGTACGCCCAAGTCTGCCGCCTCTTCGACATCAGCCCTCGCCTACGAACGGATGTGGAATGGGTCGAGCGAAAATGGCTGCAGTCAGGCGGGTACGACCGGCACTTTCAACAACGCAGTTTCGCGAAATTCTTGGCCCATGACCCGGGTATTCCTTATTCGGAGACGAAGGGTATCATCCTGACACTCTTTTCGCAGCTGGATGTACCTTTTTCAATACATTCCATGAAGAGACATGCGGATAGGTGGTGGGAATTAATCAGGCTCATGCCACGCCATGTTGAACGTGTGCAGCTGCGAAATATCAGGGGACCGTGTCATATATCGGGACCCAGCGGACTGGCAACGCTGATTGAGCGTTGGTTGTTGCAATATAGACCGCGGTGTCAAGTAGAGGTTGTGGATGTGTCGGATGACAGGCCAAGGTGCTCCCAGCAAGGTCCTACAGTAGAATTGTTGCGCTGAACATAAACCAAGCACGGCTTCGTCGGCAGAGAACAAAGTCTGAGCTTACATTTATACAAGAATGCAGGCTGTTTTAACTCTACTTGCTTGCAGTCTGAATTCCTTCCTTACCGTATTGTCGGAGATCGCAGCAATATGTGTGCCTCATCCCAAAAAATATAAACAAATCCGTCATGCACATACACATGTATGCTGACGTCGCCGATACGTATGGAAAGCAGCTTATGACGGCACTGCTCCACTCCGTAACATGCTCTCATCAGCATCACCAGATGCCACTAGAAAGACTAGATCACGAGGTCCAACAGCAACGTTCTACCAGATACCATGATCACACTTTCGAACCCACCAGACATCACTATTCTTACGCCAATTTAACCTTCAACACCCCATCCAATGCCTCCGTTAGTCCTTGAACCAGGAACCCTGCTATGTTCCTGACCCAGGTGCTCTTACTGTGGCCCAGCACCTGCACGACCATGTCCCCAGTCTTTCCCATCCTAGCAGCCTCTGCCACAGCTTCAACACCTTTATCCGCAAGCCTATTTGTCCAGTCCAGCGCTGGCTGACGAATGGCATCCTTGAAGACATCCTGGGCAACAGCCCGAAGGGCGCCGACCTCCTTAATTGGGATCGCCTGCCACCACTTCTGCGTCTTGTTTTTTGCGAGGCGGGTGGCCGCGTCGCAGAGACGAACGGTTGCTTGGAGTAGTTCGGCGAGAAGGAGCAGAGATTGCACATCAGTCTGCAGCGGAAATAGCCTTTTGTCTTTATCCTGCTCTCCAATAGACAGCGTCTTAAGTGCGTTGATCAGTCCTTCCTGCTCGAACTGGGTCTGTGACTCCGTTAGTGCAGACAGCCAGGTCTGCAGATCGGATATAGACGCGGAGATGTCGGTGACGTCGGCGCTTGTGAGGGTCTTGCGGGCAAGGGCGCGCAGTTTGACCCAGCCGGGAATGATGGCCTGTTCCGCAGCTGTGAGCTCGGCAAGATCCTTGTCGGATGGGCTGTTGGCGATCTTCTCAATATTATCGACAGTGATGCGATGCGGGCTATCCGGGGAGGCGATGACGCTGCAGGTGTCGTCGATGAGCATGAATAGGGCCAGCCAGTACTTGCCAGGCGGCGGGCCAGAAGAAAGAAGCTGCTCAAAGCGCGGAGCAGAGGAGTGCTCATAGTTCCACATGCGCTTAAGGTCGCGGTTGTCAACGAGGCTATCCAAGTCGTCATCTAGAGCAAGCTATTAACATCTCAGTGTATCCAATTCGGGCTTAGACTTGAAAATTGCCGATGGCGCCTGGTTTCGCGCTTGAGTTGCTTCAGATACGTACCTAGCACTTCGCGGAACATCTCATCCATCACTTCGCCCCGGATACGGAGAATTCTACGCCTTTCTATAACCCACATCTTCCTGCTTAGGCTTTTGGTCAAATTCTTCTTTAGCTCATGAATCTCCAGCAACCTGTCATACTGCAAGGCATCGATTTCGGCACCGAGAAAAGCCTGGACAGTATGTAAAATCTTGTCTGCTGTCTGCAGGCCTCTGTCAAGCAGCGTCAAAGGATCCATATTGGGTCGGCCGCTTTGCTGCGAGCCGTAGTAGAAGGGATGATTAATGGATATCCGCGTGAATATGTGGTGGCTCAGTGTCTCCATTAAGACTTCTTTGATTCGGAGTCCGGACCACGTTTCCATAGCTGAACTGAAATTACCCAGAAAGTCAGCTAGTCGAGCTTGAAGAAGTCCCGCCTTGCGACTGTCGGTAGCATGAGACAAAAGCTCCTGCATAACGACCTCAGCCTGAACCAAGTACTGCTGTGATGAATCGAGGTAGAAGAGCTTCACAAGCGCCATGATCGCGAGAGCACACGCGTCTTCGGAGGTTGCGACGTCCTTAGCCCGCGCGAGTTCATGAACACGAAGTGCCGCGACAACAAAATCCTCCAGCTGCTCTTTGGATGCCTTCGGCCTTTTGGATATTGATAGCTGATATTTCAGTTTTAGCACGTTGGCCTTGGTCCGGAGCGCGTACGCTTGTTGCTTCGGAGTTCCCTCGACGATGGCTTTCTCCTGATCTCTGGCCAAATCCTGGCACCAATCGAGGAATTTTGACAGACGGTCTTCTCCCAGCCTCTCAACATAAGGTGATATATCTTCGAAGCAGCACTGCTCCTTCGCAAATACCAAAACGTAGGCAGCGCAATTCTTGAAGAGCTCATCGTCTCTCGATGTAGTTGAAGCCTTCGGCAACAGCCGAGCACGGAGATTCTCATCGGCGTACTTTTCATGAATTGTCTCGAAGGTCTTGCTTGCATCTTCCATTCGCCCGGTATCGGACGCCCTTTTCGCCGTCAGCAACCTGAGACGTCTGGCAATGTAAGCGTGGCCGGCAACAAAACTTACATTTGACGTGTCAACTCGCGATATGAGAGATGGAGCGATCTCCAAGGGGCATAGTCGTGGGGCCATAGAGAATAAGAGCCCTTTGCCGCTTCGTCCGGAATGTCAGTTTGCTCGAGAGCCGCAACGCAGAAGTCCCAGAGCTCTTGCCACATGCCCGCTTCTTCTAAAACATCCAGCTTAGTCCGAACAAAGCCAAAGTCACAAAGAACAAGCGGTGAGAAGATTCCGATAACTGGGTGGCTGAGGATCTCCAAGATTTCATTGAGCATTCCCTGCTTGCGGTAGATTTGCAGCACAAGGCGGAGCTCGCGGCGGGTCGTTACCGCATCGACCGTCTTCTCGCCTTTCATAGCTTTTGCAACGGCTATTGAAAGTGCTTTGGAAGCAAACATGCACATGAATTTGGCGTTCCTCTCGTCCTTGCCGTCGAGCGTGTCTGCGGCCAGCTGCTGAACGGCAGGAAGAGCGAAGACGTACTGCTCATCCTTGGGGTACTTGTTCTTCAGCGTGACCATGGCCTGCATAATTCTGTCAGCAGGCTGCATGACGGGCGGACCCTGCATCTCAACCATACCACTTGAGCGTCCTGCCAGTCATCCATGGAGGCTGCGCTCTCGAACCATGTGACCAGCACGTTTCCATCGTTTGTCGCCTTGAAGGCATTCTGCCAGAGAGCCTTTCTTTTGTCAGCGGTGCTTGCTCGCTCTCCTAGGCGGAAATAGATGGCTCTGAGGAGATCCGGGTCGGTGATGGCAGGTGTGCACTCGCACAGAGCACCCAGCTGTTGGAAAGCCTCGTCATCACGGCCGAATTTGAGATGGACAGCGGCCTTCCAGTAGAGCAAGTACGGATCTTTGGGCCGCTTCTGCAGCTTTTTCTCGCATTCCTTGAGAGCTTGCTTGATGTTGGAGCCCGAGAACAGGACTTTTTCGTTGATGGATTTTACGCTGAGGGAGGCCATAATTGGTAGTGTGCGACGCACGGTGGCATCAGCGGAAAGCGAACAAGGTTGCAGTGCGCTGTCTCGGAGCTCGATGCCGCCCGCTGCGCCCGCCGTGGCTGAACTGGCTCCTCGGGGTACAGGCGGAGGCGGGAAGTGGTTGTGAAGTCTTGGCGAAGATGACGATGCGGTTAGCCGTGTTTGCGACGAGAAAATCGCGTTAATGCGACCTAATCCTCGGGAGGTGGAGCACGCATGCCTGGTCGGGCCACAACTACTTTGTTCCAACGTCAACCCATGGCGCTATCTGGGAGCTTGCCGTCTATGCACACTATCCGCCAGCAGTTGCGGGCTGTCCGCTTCTCTTGCTCGCACGCTGGACATGTGATTTACGCCTGCGCAAGCATCCCTGCTCCGACCGCTGCGCCGCCATGACCGCCTCATTTTCGGCCAAAAATCGTGGACATATCCGACAGCAAAAGCATCCATGCCCCAAGCACTCATTCTTGTCAAGAGATCCCCGGGCGCTTCTCGGCACCTCCTCCCCCTTGCGCTATGCGCAGGAGCTGGAACGGCCCATTGTCGCGTTTACGCTCACCGGCAGCAGCCACGACACAATGCATACCCTGCCTGCCAACCTTATTCTGCCTTGTCTGCGCGCCGATGGCCCTGATATTTCGTGATTCCCTGCTCAATACACTATAATACAGCCGTGAACTTGCTTTCACCAGATGGATTTGCCTTCCTTGCGCTTCGCTTCTTTCCGTGCTTCCATCTACAGCGAAGACGACCGTGTCAGCTCGAGGACGGCAAAGAAAGGGTGGACCGTCACGGCGGGACCAATTACGTACCCACTGCTTCTTGCAGTCACGGTAGGTCCTGGCAGCACGATTGTTAGCGAAACGTACGAGGGGTGACTCTGCGGAGGGGCAGGGAACGTGTGGCGGCTAGAAGCGCGGCGAGAGCGCTCTCGCCCTGGGGACGCACGTACTGGAAATAGTCGGCGCACAGGTCTTTGTCACCGCCGTTGCGGTGGAGACATCGCAAGCTCCTAGAGGCAGCCTCTTGGCACGGATCAAAGTACTGGCTGTACTGCTTGCTGCAGGCGTGTCAGAGCGTCAGCATGATCACCGCAATGGCGCACAGAGGGGCGGGCCGGGCAGTTGGCAGGGTATTGGGAACAGCTCACCCGTCAAATGTGGCGGCGGCGCTGTCAGTCCAGGGCGACTCGGCCTTACCGTCACCAGACATGTGGACGCGTGCGGGAGCTGGTAGATGTGCGGGGGTAAAAGGCCCTTGGGCGAGAGTGCGGCGCAATGGAGAGGCGGAGAATGAGCGAAGAGGCTCGTGCTGGGCCGCGGAGATAGCTGGTAGCCCCGTCCATTGCCGGCGATCAGCCGAGCCACTAGGCCCAAAAAGGTTTGCGAATGCGTAACCCGCTGGTATGCGCCAATGGCAGCCGCAGGCCTCACCCTCGACACGCCGTAATGGGCTGCGTCAGCGCGTATTGAAGGCTCAGACAGTCAATTGCTGGCGCGCAAGGACGCGGGTGCGTGCGCAGCAAGAGATCCTGGGCGCGGCGTGCCTGCCTGCACCTGCGCTGCTCGACAGATTGATCGCCTCCCCGTCAATTGGATGCTCACTAACCCTCCAGATCCGCATGGCCACGGCTTAGCGAGCCAGCTCGCCGGGCAGCAGTGAGGCAGGGGAACCTCATCTCTGCCTCGTCGCCCTGCGTTGCGCATCGGCGGTCAACACGCCTTGCCACGACTCTCGTTGATAACACTTCGCCGGGAACCCTGCTGACGCTCTTGTCCGCCCGGGGCTGCAGCCGACGCCGGCGGTGCAGAGCACTCGTCCAGGGGAGCATGGCTGGTAGATACTCACGTAGCACGGCAGCGCAAAGCGCGGACTGAAGATAGATCATTGTGGCAGCAAAGGTGCAGCTGCAGCGGCGCCGGCTAAGTAGGAGTACAGTATACACACCCGTTCGCAGATGCGATCTCATCCGCGTTGGGGCCATCCTGGCGCTGGCACCGCCGTTTTCATGTCAATCCACGCGTTCCCGATTTTGGAATGCGAATCCCGCGCGCGCTCGTCCCAGCCTCGCGTTGCTTCCAACGGTCTTCCATGCCGTCACGGTCCTAGCCCTCCACACTTCTCTGACGCACCTCCACTTTTGCGCAGCACGGCCGCATCATAATGACCCGTACCGACAGCTCTTCTGCGCGTGTGTCCTTTGGCCAGGCCACGCCTGAGCGACAGCTTGCATTTCCCATTGCGAGCACGCGCTGCGGTGCGGTGTGTCGCCGCGTTTCCGTGACTAACAGGACCGCGGCGTCGGTGCTGCAGGTGGATTCGCAATGCTTGATCGAGTCTGTCGTCGCTAGTGCCTGACGATGTGCTGCGAGGGTTGCGAAGTCGGCCTTCCTGGAAGAGAAGTCAATTCCCTCGCAGGGAGATCGTCTGTCCGGTCCAGGCGTTCGGTACCAGCAGCCATGAGTGCACTCAGGAAATCCGCACCACGGAAGCTATAGTGATCATGCCCAATGGCTGCGACAAGCCGGTCCGACGCCCGCGATAAGGTACCTCGAGATAAAGCACATGCCAACACGTCGTGGCAGCACCGCGATACACCGGGAGTCTACGAAAACTGCTCCACATTTCGCTTGCGAAGATAGTGCTCCTTTCCAGTCAAGCGCCCGTGGCTGGTGTGAATGGTGACTGGCAAGGGAGTCTGCTGAGTCGCGCCCGTGGACCAGCCGTCAGAATCCGTGCTTCGTACAGTTTCGCATGATCCGGGGTCGATGCTCGACCAAATCTGGCGCCTCATCAGAAGGGCCTTCTCAAAGATATAAAGACACCGAATCGTCCTCCATCTAGTGCCCATCAGTATCATACTTCATTCAAGAGCTTCGACCAAGTCTCTTCTCGAGCATCACTGCCTTACCACTCAGGCCTGCGCCTTCCACCTCTTCCAAGTCTTGGCTATTGCTCTTGCTCCCACGATAGGTGATCCGTTATCACCACATCAATCACAGGAACTCTCAGTACCTCCTGCCATCGTCACAACCCCTATCGTGAGTGTCCCAACAACTTACCGCCTTTTAAACCCCGACCTCATCAACGCACCCCCCCCCCCGTGTTCTCCCTCTTGATCCGCCTATCAGCGGATTGCTATCATCCCTTATCGCCAGGCCAAGACTAATTTTTCAGATCAAAGAAAACTCTTTCAAAATGGCAACAGTTGCTACTCAGCGTCCCGCAGCCCTTCCGCGACCTTCCTTCAAGCCCATCATCCAAGATGCGGTTGTTGAGAAGAAGTCCTCTGGCTCTGAGTTCGAGCCTTCAAAACATCTCGGCTTCAAGCAGCCCGAGCAGATCTGGTCCATGGAAGAGCTGGGCTACTCCAAGGACAGGGGTGTTTCTCCGATTGCTGTCTCTCAGCCCTTCCAGCTTTTCACTGAAGAGGCCGTCCACGAGATGAGGAGAGAAATCTTCAAGCCCGAGGTTTTGGAGAACTGCAAGTACAGCAGCAACATTGCTGCTTGCCAGTTGAGAGGCTACGCTCCCAAGTGAGTGTTGTCTCGCCGGTCCAATGTAGCAATAGCTAATCAGTTAGCAGGTACGCCCCCTTCACCTACGACGCCTGGAATCACCCCGAGACTCTGGCGGTCATCTCTAAGATCGCAGGCGTCGACCTTGTCCCCGTCATGGACCTCGAGATTGCACACGTCAACTTCTCCGTGAAGTCTGAAAAGGAAACCAAGGAGGAGCTTGCCATCATCAACAAGCAGAAGCGCTTCTACGCCGACGACGAAGGTATCGCAGGTTGCCCGTGGGAGGACGATAAGCCTGTTGTAGGGTGGCACACAGACAGCTATCCCTTTGTCTGCGTCTTGATGCTCAGCGACTGCACCAACATGGTGGGTGGCGAGACTGCACTGCGGACAGGCCGTGGCGACGTGATGAAGGTCCGTGGACCTACCATGGTAAGTCACGTCACCAACGATCTTGCTTGTTTTATGTATTCTAATCAGGACGTTAGGGTTGTGCTGCGATCTTGCAGGGACGTTACATTACGCATCAGGCTCTCCGCGCTCTTGGCGCACAAGAGCGTATTACGGCTGTGACTTCATTCCGTCCTCGTTCGCCGTTCGCGCGTGACGACTCGGTCCTCACCACCGTTCGTCCCATCTCGAACCTCTCGACACTCTACTCGGAATTCGCGGAGTACCGCCTCGCAATGATGGAGGAGCGTGTCCGTGCACAACTCAAGGAAGTGCGCGAGAAGAGCCGTACGGGGAAGAAGTTTGCAACCAAGGACTTCAAGAGGTTCCTTACTGAGCAAATTGCTTTCTTCCAACACATGCAGAACGAGATGGTACCCGACGAGGAAGTGAAGATAGGGTACATCGACGAGATCGACTATCCCGACTGTGTCGTCGGCAGCGATGAGGAGCCATCGCCAAAGCGCACGCGTGTCGATTAAGTGGTCGTTCGGCATTTGCAGCGGTTGCCTCTTCATTGCGACCGGATTTCAGAGTTGGAGCTCATGAGTTGACGAGTCACGCAGCCTTTCGATAAAATTGCGCATTCGAGGATAATAAGTAGTCGCTTGGGGTACTTGAGGACTGTCGCTCCGGGCAAGGCTGCTCAGGGCTGCAGGGCTTTCGGCCTTTGTATTTTTCTTTGGAAATTGTCCTCGGCGCATTTGGAGTACTCTGGAGTTGCTTTGGGTTTCGTTTCCTATGCCGCACACCTTCAAACCCCGAACACTAGACAGTTCATGATCACGGAATGAATCTCGTTGGAACAAACATGATGTTGCAGATGAGACCGCGCCAGCTCCATAAGCTCGAGTGAAATCCTGACTGGAATGAATGGTAACCGATAATTGCGTGCTCGAATAGCCAACTTACAGAGGGGTGCTGCAGCCGGTGGTTAGCGGCGAATGCGATGTTCCCATGAACAAGCCAAACAACGATCTGATCGAGACTGCTAATGAAGTCGAAGCATTCGTTCGGGCGGCTTCATTATTAGAGACGCAAAACACTCTGCGCCCGGATGAATACTTCGGCTTCGCGTGAAATTGCATCCCTCAAAGGCCGTGCGTGGTCGCCCACTGTCGGCTGCAGCAACTCTCCATAAGCTCGGACGCAGGCACCCCAGCTCTTATCTGGTTTATGCGAATGGCCAAGCAGGATTCGCAGTGGAGAAATCGGGGGCCAGGAATGCGAAGCAGCACAATCAAATCGAAAGGGGGAACGTACTTGGAGCTGGAAGGCGATCGACAAGCGGTCAGGGCGGCAACACCTCACCTCTGAGCTCGCAGGCAGTAGGTAGTGACTGGGTGGTTGGGAGATAAGAAGGCGCTACTCCAATGATACACTCCTGGCGCGGCGAGCGAAGAGCAACCGTCTTAGAGAGCGCGAAAGCGGAAGGGCGGCGGAAGCGAGGCTTCGGCTTCGCTCAGTGGCTGGGCGGCGGCTATGGACGCGCCGGATGGGCTGAGGGTGCACGGCGAGCGCGGTGTCTGCTTGCGGGGACTGGTAGACATGAGGCGAAGAGGTGGATGAAGCGTCGCAGCAGGCGCTGTGCGGACAGAGCGAAGAAGAGGAGAGCGGCTTGGCTCTGGGGAGCTCTGTTTTAGCGGAAGCGCGGCGTGCGCGCTAATCCGCACATCAGTCAGCCTACCTGCTTGCATTGCCCGGCACCGACACGCCAGACGCGGCTCCCAGCATTATTCTCCCGCAAAACCTTCACGCCTGGCGCATCCCCATTCCCGCGCTGCTAGCTGCTGCTGCGGGCCAGGTTGGGCAGACAGACAGGCTGACTTTCCGCACGCGCGCCACCCCGACCAACCCGGCTTCATGATACGCCCGCATGGATCCAAACGAGCACTTCCCCGCCTCGTCGCGCACCACGCGCCAGAAGACGCCTAATGACTCTGCATCCACTGCCTCCCAACCCTCTCCTCCATCCGCCCGCAACCCCCACGACATGGCACCCCAGAAGCCCGGCGCCCAACATGCCGCGAAGGGCTCCAGGACCGCCGCGCCTGCTCGCCCGCCGGCCAAGCTGACCGACGCCGACCGAGCTACCAGGACCTCCAGCAAGGACAGCCTCAAGGCCAAGCAGCTCAAGAACCCCGACGACCAACCCAGGCCTGACAAGAACGAACAGGTACCGCTTCCGATGCCCACGTCCCTGCAGCGCTCTAGCTAACACTCCCATCGCAGCTACTCAAAGTCTTCAGGTCCGACCTCGACAGCCTCCGCTCGCTCGTGACCTGCAAGATCTGCGACAGACTTCTGTATGAGCCGTATGTCATTTCCTGCGGCCATACTTACTGCTACAGCGTAAGGAAACAAACAACGCCCTTGTCACATAGCCCCGACTGACTTCGCTCGCAGTGCCTCTGCACCTGGTTCGTTAATAATAGATCGCGGAAGACATGCCCCGACTGCAGAGCGCTGGTCGTCCAGCCACCCGCTCCCGCATATCTTATCCGGGAAATGACCTCGATTTTTATAAACCGCGCTGAGCTTCTTCCCCCCGGCGAGACCCAGGAGCTCCACAAGCAGTGGCAAAAGGAAGAGGCCGACCTCGTGCTCCAGGACAAGAGCAGTGAAGACTTGCGGACTGGAGGTTTGTTCAAGGGTTGCTTTCTCAAGCGGGACCAGGGACTACGCGCTATTCGTGATGAAGAGGATGGTGTCGACCGCTGCCCCATGTGCGCATGGGAGCTCGAGGACGGCGAATGTGCACAATGCGGCCTGCAGTTCGACGATAATGGCACCTTGACCTGGGACAACAGCTTCGGTGGCTTCAGCGACATGGACGAGACCTCCGAACATGACATGTCGAGCGAGGACCTGGATGGCGACCTCGAACTTGAGGATAACGAAGCAGATATTGATTTCGACGGTTACGGCAACGGTCTTGATGATTGGCAGGATTACGACGATGACCACTCATACGCTGTCCGGAGATGGCTCGCAAACGAAGCGCTGGCCCGGCCACAGCAGCCATTCGGTCTTGGTCCGGCACGCCGCCGTCCAGCCGCTCACAGTGCGGCTGGAAGCAGGCGTCGGTCATACAGCGCTAGTCTGGTTTCCGACATGATGACAGAAGACACTGAGATGGGCAACATCGAGGAAGAAGATGAGGACGAAGAGGATGGCGACTCTTCCATGAATGATTTTATTGACGACGGAGAGAATGAACCGGCCTCACCAAGCACGAATTCCACAGAAGGCCAGACCCCGACTCCGCCGCCTAACAATCGCAACCGCCGCCCAAGGCGCGTGGTAGAGTCTGAGTCGTCTTCAAGCACATCTCAGCAGCCTGAAGAAGACGAAGATAACGATGACGAAGGACCTATCGCGCCTGGAAGAAGGCGCTTACACCAGCTATATCGACCACAGTTGCAGCCCAATTTCCGACGGCGCCCAGTAGCGCCATCTTCATCCACACCGGAAGACGCTTCTATCGACCAGGACCTGGACGAAGAGGACACCCAGGCTCTTCTTTACGAGGCAGGTTGGTCGCCGCTCGGGCACGAGGGTGATGACGATGAGATGGACGAAGATGACGATAGCGACGGAGGAAGGACGACCGTTGGGTGGGAGCCGATTGCGAATTCTGTTGAACGATCTCGATTCGGTGGTTCTCTGACACCTACTGCAGATAGACCGAATGGAGCGATCCGGCCACCATCCCGAGTGGGCAACTCTCGATTCCTTGATGGCTCACGGGGCCTACGTCGGCGCAGTTCAGTACTATCGGCAGTTTCGGGCACGAACTACGAAGACGGAGAGGCGGATGACGACGACTCCGATGTTGACCGGGATGGCGATTCTAGCATGAGATCACCTGCAGTACGACCACGAGGTTCCCGGATGCGCCTCCGCAGCAGTGTGGCTTCAAACAACTCTCGGCCTTCCAGCAGCGGCTTTTTAGCAGGCAACTCTGGCGAGAACGATACAGACGAGAATTCCGATGATACCGCAGCACCCGGTGCCCGTCGTCGTCCGCGTCTTCGCGCCCAACGACAGGAGTATGACCCGAGAATTAGCTGGGCTTTCGCTCAACACATGGCGGAACTGCGAGACCTCAATATGCAACGCCCCGAAGCCTTTTTAGACCATTTGGAACAGCTCAGAGCCACAACTCCGGTTGCCCGGCCTCGGACCTCCAATCGAAACCGAGCTGCTGCGTCGTCCCTCGGTCCTCATCCTCAGTTCTCTCCTCTGTCTAACGGCTCCCTGCCTCCTTTCTCTCCACCATCGACCGGGCCTGCCAGACTCCGGACGCCTATCAATTTCAACTCGGTGAGCGGATCGTCTGCACCAATGTCTCCGCGGTCAGACCGTAGCCAAGTATCCGCGCCGGCAACCGACGCAGGAAGCAATGCTTCCCGGCGAACTCCTTCAAGTTCAGGCGCGAGCAGCGTCACGATCACCAGTGATTTGCAGCATGTAGACTCCAACCAGGGAACCAGTCCTCAAAACGAGGCAGTGCAACAGATTGACGAGGGTGAATTGTCCATCAATCGAAGTAACACCCGCACGCCGTCGTCAACAAGCAGGCGTAATTCTGGCGCGTACCAAGGTCCGATCTCTCCAGGCCTCAACTTTGCTGCACGCTTCCAAGCTCAACAAAATCGTAACCCCTGGAATCCATTCGTCCCGTTAAGTCCCATGAGGCCACGGCAGTCTGTGCAACGTTTGCGAGACCAATCATCCACCGCTACTTTGAGGCCTCGCAACTCTCAGCGTGGCCTTCGGCAGCAACCTTCCCAGACTAGTGTGAGAGACGGTAACGCCCCAGCCCAGCATGTCAGGCAGCAAGGCTCTCGTGTCAACCTCCGTTCCCAACCCTCTCAACATCGCCTCTCGAATCAGGCTTCCTCAAGGACCTTGAGGGCGAACAACAATCCGACCGTCATGCATCAGTCGAATGCTTCAACTTCCAGTGTGGGTTCCAACGGCTCGCAACGCTCCAGGCTCACAGAAGAAGAGCGTCTTAGTCGAGCGCGCGAACTTGTCATCAGCAGGCAGCAGGCTCTCCAAGGAGGTGGCACAAACCCTTTTGCCGCTGGGCGAAGGCAAACAACCTCTAGCCAGAGCAGTAATGGTTCTGCCGCGGGAAGCGTCCGAAGCCAATACAGCGTCAGCAGTGCACAGTCACTCGGGTCATCTAGCTCTGCATCCCTCACTCAGTCGGCCATACCTCCACAATTGCCCGCTCCCCAGCCAACGCTGGGTCGCAGGAGGAGCAACCGTAATGTTGGTGGTCCTCCTGGTGCTTTTGTCCAAACGCAGCCGACCAATACTAATGCTTTCAACATCCGTGCTCGGAGTGGATCCATGCCGGGTGTTTCTCCTTACGTTTATGAGCGGGGCGTCTCTGTCGGTTCGGACGGTATTACTGCAGGCGGCAACAATGCCCACTATTGATTTCGGTTTTAATATACCCTTTCGTGGTTTTCTTTGGTGGTGGTGGTGGTAGCGGCGGTTTTTTGCATAACACGAACATGCAAACTCAGAATGATAGATTATGATGGCCACGCTGGCCCTGGGATCTCCCCTCTGCACCCCTGACGATTCATGATGTTAATGCTCAATGGGTCTGGAAAGGTATGGAATCTCACATATTGCATGGCTTTCGGAGTTTCATTTTCTTTGGAGGGTCTACCATTTCTCTCGGTGATTCATGGCTCATTAGCATATCGATGCGGCTTCCCTCCTTGCTTTTCTTTTATCCATTTTTGAGCGTGGCGTTAAGGCTATCGGGTCGGTTCTATATCTGAGGTTTTCCGCCCTCATCCTTGTTTGAGGAGAATACAATTAGTCAAATGCCCAGGTAATATTCAAGCACCCGGTGCATGTGAAAATTTCTCCAAATATCACGAATACTGTTCAGCTCATCTTAACCACCCAAAGTCTTTATCCATGAGTTTCATATATGGTAAAACAAACCACTTAGGAGTCAAACGTTTAACTTTTCGGCGAGCAGCTCGGGCATTCGTAACGTTTTAGGCAGGTGAGTGAAGGTCAAGTTTTATAACTACAGAACGAATTTGAAAGTCGTGATTCATGAAACGGTAAAAGTCCAAGTACTGAGGGGTTCAACCGTGACAATAGATTGGACTGATGAAGAACAACTCTATATATCATGACTTACCAACGTCGCAACTCCTGGTAACTAAAACAGTTTCCTCCCAATTCATGTTTCGCAACAAGCGCTGCGACCTACAGAAGGGTGCCGCAGCCGACGGTTAGCGTCAAATGTGAGGCATCCACCAACAGGTGAAAATGCAATAAAATCTACACTACCGTAGAGAGTAGAAGTACTCATCCAGACGGCTTTATTAGTGGAAATAAAATATACTTACATCCGGACGAATGCTTCCACTCCCTACGAAGTTGCATTTTTCAGAGGCCATTACCGATAACCACCGGTTGCGATACTCCCCTATATTTTACCCCTTCGCCCCGGAATGAGGATGCGGAAGGGTAGCAAGCAAGCCCTTGTGGCCCCTTTTATGACAGTGCACACAATCATCTCCGCTCTCTGCGCCCTTTGAGCACTAAAGTCTGGCGACCCATGCGCGAAGCACCTCCACCATGACCTCCGCAAAAACCGTAACGATAACATCCTCACACAAATACAACACAATGCCCACAAAATTTCCAGCCTTGTCCGTTCCCTCGACCATTCGCGTATCTATCGCCACTTCTACGGAATCCCAAGCTCCGCCTACCCATCCGACCCGGCATGTCGCACTTCCAAAATGCCACATTCCGCGCGAGCCGTTGCCATCGAACATGTCCACGGCATCGAGCTGCACGTGCGAGACAGTCGAGCTGAACTTTTTGACTTGGCGTTTGTCTCCCAGGCCCAGATCCTAGAACTGCAAGTTGCGAAGATTGAAAAAGACGTGCAGCACCATGTGCGAGGGCAGGGGTGAAGAAGGCCCACTTCACGTCCCGCGCATTCATGGCCTACGGTACGCCGCTCATGCGTTCTTCGTCGGACAGCATACACACACAGCTGCCAGCTATGAGCATCACAATGATCTCTATCAGCACGGCACCGAAGCTATAGGAAGCGAACCGCAGGTTGCGAGTCTCTCTGTCTATCCCAGTCCGCGCAGCCTTGCCGCGTGCCGCCGACGCAACCGATCTGTGCTCGACAATGGCGCCTTTGGGTGAGAATCGGTTTGACACGACAGCAACGCGGGCATCAACCCTCCTAACGAAGGACGGTGCAGAGTGGAAGCGTGAAGGAGTGCCTACGTCTGTGGCCACCCACCACTTTTGGCCACGTCGGGGCGCGCGGGTTACATGTCCATGATCACGCATCGGGTGCAACGCTACCAACCGAAGACTTCCTCATCTACCCCTCGCCGTACGTGCTCCAGCGCCAGGTCAGCGTTTGGGGTGCCGACGCAGAGAGCTGTCGGCCGACGAAGTGGTTGGAGGACTAGACGACGGCCCCCCCTCCCCCCCCGGTTCGCATAGGTGCCGTTCGGGCTAGGTCCTCGCGCGTGCATCGACCAGGAGCTGGCGCTTCTAGAGATTAGGCTCTTCCTGGTTACGACTACACGGACTTTCGACCTCGCCCGGGCCTACGGCGAGTTGGAAGAACTATATAGGCAGGAAGGCCAATCTGGAAAAATGCCAAATAACATGTCGGTAATAGGAGAACACAAGGCATATCAAGTTTTCCAAGGGACGGTCAAGCCTGCTGAAGGAATGTCGGTGAGGGTCAATCCGAGGTTCGAGGTTGCTCACTGAAGCCTTGAGCCGTGTCCACGTCGGCATTGTATTTATGGGAGTTGCGTCTTCATGGTGTTGCCCGGCTGTAGAATTTGATTACACCAGGCGGTCACTAAATTTTCAAGTGAAGAGAAAATTCCAGTCTAAGCAGAAGAATTAGACAGCCCCTCCCTTATACCTCTTCCTCCATCGTCTTTGCTGCCTTGGCTTTCTCCAATTCCGCCCGCACCACCGGGCTCCGCTCTTGCTCAATCTCCGCACCTAACCTTCCCATGAGCAAACTCCTCGCGAATCCCCTCTCGGGTAGTTTAGCCAAAGCGTGCATCGCTTGTGCCCGCTTGACCCGCATTGCCTCACTCAAACCCTCGTAGCGTGCGTCGAATAACAGGCTCTCAAGCACTTCCTTCAGCTGCGTTTCGTTGCCAGTTGAAAAGCTGCCTGTCGGCTCTTGTGTGAACACTCGGTCGAAAAGAGACTGCAATGCCTCAAATGTCGCTACGTGAATGGTGTTGGAATACAGGGTGTTGATCCTCCGGACCAAACTCAGAGCACGAAGAGCGGCCCCAGAGAGGGCCGTGTCTTGCAGAAGTTTGGGATTGATGGACGCCTGAAGCGCAAAGATGGCACCGGTTGCGGTGTTGTCCCGTCTAAAGATAGTCAGTAAGGGTTGGGTACGGGGTAAACCACATCTGAATGCGGACGCACAGTTTTTCATCCTTACGCATGCCCTCTCCCGCATCCACATCCATGGCGTCTTCGTCGCTTTCCGTCAACTCATCTACAACAGGACTGACAATGTCAGAGACTATTTCGCTCCAGTCGACGTCCGCCCTTGCAGCTGCAATTCGGCCGAGCGGTTGGAGTGCGTGCTGCCGATATGTCTTGTTCTGTCGTTTCGCTTCCCGGACGATCACTCTCTTGATCTGATCGGCGACATCCTGCCGAGTCTTCCAAAAGGCTCCTCCTCTTTCGACAAAGCGTGCAAATGCCTGCAACACCACCTCTTTGCCGCCCCACGACTTTCCTCCGAGTGCTTTATCAAGAGCCGGCCAAATTGTCTCCGCGTTCGGAAGACTGATGTCCTCGACGGTGGAAGCCAAAGCATTGGTAGCTTCGGCGATGGCTTTTGCTGCCGTGTGCTTCAGTATCCAGCGAGGACTATCCAGATGTCCCTGAGCAATGGCTACGATGTCCTTGACGTAGAGCTGTATCGCAAGACTTCCGCCAACATTGTCATCCCAAGCTCTGGAGAAGAGCTCTCGGACTGCCTCGGAACTATCGTGTTTCGCAACATATATGAAGGGCAGAAGCTCGGTGCTCAATGAATTGAACTTGTCCGATGCGTGCTTGGACATGGCAGCGACAATGTCACCAGCTTCAGTCCGGTGTCGGTCGTCATCGGATTCGAAATACATACGTTTGCAGAAAGCGATGAGCTCCAAGATCTGGCTATCGGAAGCGATGCGTGTGACATAACCAGCAGCTGCTGCATAGGCAGCTGAGACTGTCTCGTTTCGATCATGTACATGCTTTTCGATGAGTTTGAGAAAGTGGTCCGCGTATGGTCTGAAGAGAAACCCGCGACGGGTGGCTAATGAGACGAGGACGCGAGATGCTCCAACCTTGGATGGAAGCCCGATTGCCGTTTTCATTGCATTTTTCAGCCTCGGTTCAAGGGCTTTCATAGAATCATCGTCCAGTAGGTCGAGACACCGTTCGATTGCTTCCATAAGAGGGCTACCGCGGACACTTGCAAGTCGCATGTCATCGATCTTCTGCTCCGTGAGGTTGTACTTCGAGGCGTTGAGGTGGATGTAGTTAATGCTTTCAGGCTCTATTGAGCTGAGAAGACCCACGAGTCTCTCAATAAGTTCGGGAATGTACGGTCTGAGGATTTTTGCACTGCTCTTTTTTATGATTTCCAGCAAAGTCTCAAGCGCGAAGAACTGTACTTCCCGCGCGCCTGATTCCAACCCAGACGTGGAAAGAAGGAATGGTAAGACATTCTTGAGCATTGTATCAGCATTTTTTGCTGACGTGTCGCCAGCCTCCAGGCTTCGGGTCAAGACCGCTGTGAGAACTCGAGCAAGACCTCCTGCAGCGGCACGAACGGACTCCTTGATGTCGTCAAGTACTTTGAAACATGCCGTCCAGATTCTTCCGAGATATTGTTCATACTGTTCAATGTGAGCAAAGAGGTATCAAGTGAGATACGTTTTTTACGGTACCTTGTCGATGCTCCTTCCTTGGACAAGATCAGCGATTGCCGCGCAAGCAGCTTGCCTGACGCGCCATTCTTTGCCCAGGATATTTTGAAGCAGGTCCTCCATGATCGCATCGAAGTACTTATCAACCGTCGCCACTGAGTCCTTGACAAGCGCATTCCAAATGTCCTTCATCGATCTTTGGACATTGGGATTTGGATCAAATCTACAATCGTCAGTCATGCCCTTGGTTTGTTTGCTGCTTCTTACCTGTATCGGAACAGCTTAGGGTAGAGCTTCGGATTCTCCGCCAAGTAACCATTGACACTTGAGTCTGACAAGACATTGCTGAGCCCGAATCTGCCGAAAGCAGCTCTACTTGACCAGATTGCGTTATTCGCCGCAAGAGACATGAAGCGATAGACCAAGCTGGAATCTCCGACTTCCGATGCCAAATTCAAGATGTCCTTGTAAGTGGACACAGAGCCATCACCTGTAGGCAACGCTCCAGGCTCAAAAAGCTCGGTATCGTCCGAAACGTTGCCGGAGAGGTTTGGCTTGTTGTCCGAGAATGAACCAACAAGATCTCTTACCAAACCATCCTTAAGCTGCCTGTCACCCTTCTCGTACACCAGTCCCAATCCTCGAGACGCTGCTTCCTGCACTACCTCGTCGCGGTCAGAGAGGCAACTTTTGAAAGCTGATTGGCAATCCGGTAACCTGGACTTCACGGCAGGTAGGTGGCCTAAGAATTGGACGATGCTCAAAAGCCAGATGGCGGATGCCTTCTTTAATGCAGGTTTTGTGTTGCGGCAGTTATTGAGGACCTTTTCAAGAACACGCGGCAGAGTCTTGGCTCTCGAAGGGAATGAGGGAATAGGAGCATCGATGTCCATCCTAGGTGCTAGTATTGTCGCATCCCAGCTTCCTGCGAGGCAGCTAACTGCCTCTCCAACCGCGAATTGGGTTTCTGTTTGACGGATCTCGTGCAGATCAAATATTTTGTCTCCAACAAAGTCCAGGTTTGGATCAGACTCGTCGTCGACGATCATGGCAAGATGACCTAGAGCAAGGATCGCCTTTTCGTTTCCGGTCTTGGCACTTTCAACGAGCTTGTCCGTGAACAACGTGAAGTTGATCTTGGCGATATCCGTCATGCGTTCCGCCTTGACGACAAAGAACAGGCTGAGCTCACTGATGGCAAGGGACGTGGCATCTCGCAAAGTTTTGTCTGTTGAACCTCTGAGAATGTCAAGGATGAGCTTCAAAAGGTGTTGAAGTTTCTCCTCCGAAGCCGAAGCGCGGCGTTTTCTAGCAGTCAGCCTGCTAAAGTAGTACGCAACCGCAAGGATAGCTCCGGCCGATTCGTTGACCTGGCTCCCAACCGCCTTTTTCCACAGGTCAGCTCTTTTCAAGAGAAAAGAGAGAGATTGGTCCGCCTCAGACGCCACTACAGCACTATGTGTGGCTAATAGGCCATACACATGTGCCGCCACGGTTCTCGTCGGCTCGTGATTGGAAAAGATGCAGGGTTCGAGTGCTCTAAATGCAGGTGCAGCCTGAGACATGTCCAGCAAGTCATCGGGGCTGAGCGAGCATAGCTGCACGAATTTCTCGCCCAGGTCATCCAAAGATGCGCCACCCTCCCAGAGTAAACCCTCAAGAGCTGCGCGCATAAGAGCTAACACAGAGTGCAGGATTGCCCCTTGCTCGGATGCCGCACGCTTGAGATATGCCTTGACAGCATTCCGGGCTTCAGCATCTGTTGATACCGCAGCGTCGAGCTTTCTTTCCCAGTCAACATCAACCGGAATAGCCGTTCCACGTGTTCTGAGTGCCTCATCCATCAGAATCTGGTGGACGAATTTGACGGTGGGTGCGAATGCGTCGGGATAGTAACGCTTGAAGTGACGGACCTGGTCATATGGGCGCCACGCGTTTCTGGTTGCTGCCGAGACTTCAGGCAATGAGAGGACATAGATTGATAGCTCTGCAAAGTCGGGAAAGAACCCGTGTGGCTCCTCTGCAACCACTCCGCTCTGAGAAGCATGAAGAAGCCTAGACCAATGAGGGTCGAGTCCTCGACTGCCTTCTTCCCGAACCTCTTGGCTCTCAGATACCGGGCCACTGACAGCCAGAAGGTCGATCCAGCGGGCCACAACATCTTTGTACGGCAAACATCTGTTTGCAAAACGCACGGCAGCATAACGGGTACTTCGGCGGAATGTTGATGTCGAAGAGCTGGAATTCAGCTCCTCTTCCGCGGACATCTGCTCCAACAAAAGATCTCGGAGACTCTTTTGCACGTCCGCATTTGATGACGTAGCAAGAGCACCCAGTACACTCGATAGAGCCTCATCGATGCTAACACCGGTGTCGCGTCCAGATGTGTCGTCGCTCAGAGACCGGAACAACCATCGCAGCAGGTTGAGATTTGGTTCCAGAAGAATTCCTTCGGGTGCAGCCTTGGCCAGCAACCCAATCACCTCATAAACATAGCCACGTAACGCCACATCTTCGTCTGGGTTGGGTCTGGGCCAACCCTGATCCTCGATAAAAGCCCGAAGTCTTTGCACAAGAGTTGGGCCGACAGAATGCAGATCAGCGGCAGATCCCCGACGGGCCATGAAGTTGACAAAGGAGAATATTGCGGAGCGAAGCTTGGTAGCCTCTCGGCCCCTGACGCTGCTGCCGTTGGCAACAGCATTTGACGCCTCATCCACAGCGCCGTACGTAAGTCCTTCCTCGACTAGCCGTGTGACGGTGGATGTGAAAGTTGTCGCTACCACAGACTTGGCGAGAAAAGAGAGGATTTTGATTTTCAGAGCCGGTCGTGCCGGCAGCTGTCCGCTGGAAGTTCCAAAGTAGACGTCATACAAGCTCCTGATAAGGGGGGCATCTTCAAGATCAGTGTTGGGCACCGTCCGTTTGAGAATGTCGTCGCCGATTTCAGAAATACGCGAGTTTGAGTCCGCAGAGGCAAAAACAGCAGCAAAGAAGCGTTCATCATCTGTAAACATGCCGCTGACCAGGAACTTGCAAACAGTAACCTTTGCTTCGGTGAGATTCATGCCACCTTCCGAAGATGGATCCCACACGCCTGGTTTTCCTTGCAAAGTCAGAAACTGGTACTCCTCGGGAGATAGGCCAGGGCATGCAACGTTGGAGCTATCTGGTGCCGCCCGGACAGCGGTGAACAAGATCAACTTTCCAAACCAGAAAGACAGGAACTTGGCATCTTCCTTGCTGACGGCAAGCTTTTCGCGTAGTTGCTCGTCGTCCTTACTTCCGCGTGGCGGCAATTGAAACAATGCCAGAAGACGGACGAGAAGATTAAATAACTGTGAGCCATGAGCAACAGACTTTGCGGTATCGGTTGCGATTCCGTTGATGAGGACGGGTAGCAAGCCCAGCCTTTCGCTGAGCGGCAAGCGCGAGATTCCTTGCTGAACGTAGAGTAGGTCGAAGTGGCGAATCAGAGGACTATCAGGGTGGTCCTTGAATTGTTTGAGCAAGGCTGCAACAGGTAGCTGGATTTCTCTACAGAGAGTCAGCACCGGAGGACAGGGCAGAAAGGTCAGAAGTACGGACTGTGGTCTAACACGGGTGTTGATATGCTGACAGACAGAAATGACCTAGAAAAAGTGGCGGCCATCAGCAGCCGCATAGACCAGAAAACGCCAACACGTAAGGAGGAGCAAACGGTCGGAAGTGGGGAGGTCTAATAGAAGAAGCAGAGACTGCGGAAGCAAGCACTTGCCTTATTCCTCACGCTCACATGTTCCGAGGCGAGCTTGAGCAGAAGAGGGGCAAGATAGGTGTTGAGAATAGATTGGAGCTTTGCATCGGTGTCGGCCAAGGCGATTCGGAGCTCAACCTTGCCGACAAGAGAGAGCTCGCGCTCTTCAAGGGAAGACATGACGCAGAGGGGGAGGGAGTGGGCAGGTTACAAGGGCGGGTGGAGGAGCCGGCGGGCCATAGGGAACAGCGCGGTTGACATCAGTTGGAGCAGGCACGCATGGGCTGCGCGGCTCTGGTGAGGCGTCGAGGACGGCGCTTGGCCTTGGTCGCGCGCCCGCGACCGCCGCCGCCGGAGCCGGAACTTCTGAAAATCCACCCCGCCAGCGCGCGCGCAGGCCAGCGATGACGCCGCCGCCGCCGCTCTCAACGCCCATCGACCACAACCTTGGTCGCGTCTTCTTTTTCGCTCCCTCAAGCCGCCGCCGCTACGACCGCCGCCGTTGTCGCACCCCGCAAGCCTTCCTGTTGCCTCCGCATTCCGTACTCTGCCTTGCGCCCGCCGCCGTCATCGTCCACCTCGCCGCACCCGCTTCCGCCCTTCAAACGCTCGCCATCCGACACCCCCCTCGCCCGCTCGCCCGCTCGCCCGCTCGCCCGCTGTACCACCCCGCCCAGCAGCCCTCCGTGAGGCTATCCTCGCCCGCCATGGACGACAGCATCGCCAACTTCACCAGCATCACCGGTGCCGACCCTCAGCGCGCTGCCCAGTACCTGCAGCTCACGGACAACAACCTCGAGCAGGCCATCCAGCTCTTTTTCGACAGCCCCAATCTGGACCTCAGCGGAGATGCCGCCCACACTTCGTCTGCTCCCTCCGGAGCTCATGCCGAAGAGCCCATCAACATCGACTCAGACGACGACGACAACGACGACGTGATTGCCACTTCCGGAATACACAACGTTGAGGATGACGAGGCCATGGCGCGCCGCCTGCAGGAGGAGATGTATGGCGCTGGTGGACCCTCTGCGGAGAGCGAGGTTCGCGCTCCCATGGCACGGACGACTGAGACTCTGGTAGGACCGGGCGGTGGATACGATGAGGACGACATGCACACTGCCGTTATGGCCCAGATGAATGCTCGGAGGAGAGGAGCACCAGGTAGGCCTTGAACACGAGCTCACCCGCTCTGCTCTTTACAGATTCCTAATCGAAATACAGGCCGCGCTGGAATCTTCAACCAACAAAGCGCTTCTCCCTCTGTTTGGGAAAGTGAGAGCAGTGATCCTAGCGAACGCCGCCGCAATCTCGCAAGTTCGACTGGCGGGGCTTCAGAGACTTCATCCAAGTCCAACCTGCTGGCCGAGATGTATAGGCCGCCCTTTGAGATTATGTGTCGTCTGCCATGGGATGAGGTGCGAGATCAGGGGAAGGAGGAGCTGAAGTGGATTCTCATCAACGTGCAAGATCCGGCCATTTTCGACTGCCAAGTGCTGAACCGGGACATTTGGAAGAACGATCAGATCAAGGAAACCATCAAGGAGAATTTCCTCTTCCTGCAATACAACAAGGACGACCCGCGGGGCAACACCTATATGAACTATTACTTCCAGACACGCGACAGTGGGGATGCATATCCGCACATCGCTATCGTCGACCCGCGCACCGGTGAGCAAGTCAAGGTGTGGTCCGGCCCCCCAGTACCCAAGCCCATGGATTTTCTCATGCAACTGCACGAGTTCCTTGATCGCTACAGCTTGAACGCCAACGCCCGGAATCCCGTTGCAAAGCGGAAACCCGAGAACAAGAAGAAGGATGTGCACCGCATGACTGAGGAGGAGATGTTGGAAATGGCGCTGCAGCAAAGCATGGCTGGAAGCAACGGCGGCCCTCGCGACGAGGACCCGGATGAGCTCACCAAGTCCACCTCAGACATAAAGGGTAAGAGTCGAGCTGATGAGAGTATGGATGTTGACGAATCCTCGACCGCAAACGGTACAGGCGCCGCTAATGCGCCATTCGCCCAAATCTCATCCACAAATCCACACACCGAGCCGGCCAGCGACCCGAAGACGACTACACGCATCCAGTTTCGCCACGCTGGCGGTCGTGAAATTCGCCGTTTCGCACTTACCGATCCCGTGCGCCGAATCTACGAGTGGCTCAAGGCGGCTCCGCTTGAGGAAGGCAAAGCCGGTGCTGAGTTCGAGCTCAATGCCATTGGCAAGAACCTCATTGACCACCTGGACGAGACGATTGAGGAGGTCGGCCTGAAGATGGGCACTGTCATGGTGGAATACGTGTAGGCTTAGAGGCTGGTAATATCCCAACAGGTTAGATGATGGCAAAGCAGTTTCTGAGGCGCTGGCGGAGGTATTCTTTGCACTGATGACGGGCATTACATGCGGCGTTGCGAGGGAATGCGAGGTTTCGACGAAGAAACCATTCGTTTTAGCTAAGCGTGCGGTAATGGCAGGCTCAAAGGAGCTCTGCGACAGGCGTTCTTCCGGCTTGCTCCTCTCCACTTCTGGAGCATGGCATGTTGATGATCTATAGAATTGCTCCAAGAGACTTTATGATATACCTACCTACCTTGCAGCGAGGCATAGCTAGACTTGGTAAAACTATTCAAATACTCACATTTATTACTTCTCATTCTCTCGTGCATGTTACATTTCGCATTAATTTAAGCGACATTGATTAGCTTTTCACCATTCTCATCCTGTCTTTTACGAATCCGCGTCACCGCTAGTGCGAGTGTCCGAAGTAGGTGTATAAATTGCGGCCTAATGGCCATCGCAGTATATACCCTAACAAGTATATATATATAGATAGATAGATAAATTCATTTCTTCCCGATATAGTTCCCTTACGGGTCCATGCGGGGCTGGCTATCTGTAGTTATTTTACACGAGGGGGAAAACCTTTTCGCCTGGCAAAAACCCCTCCTCTCTCTCTGGGCATGCTATCCTATACTAGTTCTTGTTTTTCCTTCTTACCAGTAGCGGCTGCTGTGGCAGCCCTACATTCACCTGCTAGACCTATCTCTTCAGTCCTTATCCTCGTAGTTGTCCGGGTCCTAGTGGTCCTGGTGGTCCTGGTTGTCCTCCTAGTTCCTCTTCCTGGTTATCTTCCTATATTAGTTCCCTTGCCAGGCTAAATTGCTTAAGCAGCCCTAGGCGTAAGAACCAGTCTGTTGCTGCTTTAATCCCCTTCTTTGTTGAGAGGAGGGAGTAGTAGTCCGTGGTCCCTGCCCTTTGGAGCATCTGTGCCCTGCCCTGTTGGAAGTGGGGGCAGAAGAGGAGGATATGCTTTGGGGTTTATCTATGCCAGCCGCATGGACAGGCAGGACTAGGGTGCCCTGGCACCTTGCGCCTTGAGAGGAAGTCCTCTAGTCCAATATGCTCTGTACGTAGTAGGGTGGCGAGTGTGCTCTGTGGCTTGGATAGTTCGCTGTGGATTTGTCTGATTTTTGGGTTCCACTGTGTGCTTTGGGCTACTAGCTTGTCTTGTCTTCCCTGGCTAGTAGACTTTGTCCATCTCTCCTTCCACTTATTCCTATATACTATGCGTAGCTTCGTTCGCTCCGGGAGACTCTAGTAGGTAGAGGAGCAGTAGTTGAGAAGTGAGTTTGCCTTTTTTCTAAGCAGGGTTCTTCTGGCAGGGCCAGTGGCGCCTCTAGTACTTAGAGTAGCCCGAGCTATCTATTTAATACTCTAGCAAGTTTCCTCTACTACTATCGCGACTGGGCCATCCCTAGCTCTAATAGCCTAGGCCAGTGCTAGTTCGTCTAGGTGTAGTAAGAGTGGGGGAATCCCTGTCTCATGCTCCAAGGTTTGTATGCTGGTTGACTTATACGCCCCTGAGATGGTGCGTAGGCACTGGTTTTGGATCTTCTTTAGTGGCTGGATGGTTGTTTTTCTCCACCCTAGGATTCCCTCTGGGGTATGCCATACCCCACAGCCGTAGGTGAGGACTGGCCTTACCACGGCCGCATAGATATGACGGGCTTTAGTAAATGAGGCTCCCCAGGTAGACGCCGCGAGTCTAGAGAGAGATATGTACTGTTTGATTGCCTTAGCTCCTGTTTCCCTAATATGGGGTCCCCATCTGAGCTTGTTGTCTACGTGGACTCCTAGAATCTTAATTGTAGGCTCTAGGCATCCAGCAAATCCAGGGATACGGATCCCTGCTGCCATATTAAATCTCCTTGGTTTCCTTGTAAAATGAATGAGGTAATACTTATCGGGCGAGAAAGCTGACCCGTGGGTAGCTGCCTAGTGCTCGCAAATTTGATGTGCTCCCTCTAGTGTCCTACAGTTCTGTTCTATGGATCTACTAAAGGTTAGAATATTAGTATCATCGACGAATCTAAGGGGGAAGGTATTGCCCCTGCGTAGCTGTGTAAGTAGGTTAGATGTAAAGAATAGGTAGAGTATCGGCGATAGTGAGGATCCCTGGGGAATCCCGGTTAAGGTCTGGATTGGTGGACTGGTGAAGTCTCCGAAGGATAGCTGAGTGGTACGGTCCTGTAGAAAGAATCGGGTGAATCTTTCTACCCATTCTGGGAGTTTTGCCATCCTTATATTGTAGAGAAGCCTTCTATAAGATACGTGGTTATATGCTCCCGAGATATCCAGGCTAAGGACTGAAGCTACTAGCCCTGGGTCTTGTGCCTAGATAGTATAGATCTGTTCTGTGAGCAGGTCAAGAGCTGCTACTGCGGATCTGTTTCTCCTAGCTCCTATCTATATATTAGGGAGCAGGCCGTATACTTTAGTAGCCTAGGAGATTCTATCTGCTATAATCCTCTCAAGTAGCTTCCCTAGCGTATTAAGTAAAGTAATCGGCCTAAATGACTTGGCTTTGGTATAGTCGTCCCTCTGTGGTTTCCTGAGGACTACGGTAATAGAGCTTTTGAACTGCCTAGGGTGGTATCCAAGTGCGAGGCATCCCTGGAAGAGCCTGGTGAGGGGTCCCCTTAGTGTCTTAGCGCATTGCTTTAGGAACCTGTTGGTGATCTTGTCTGGGCCTGGTGCCTTGTCTGGGGGAAGCTTCTTGATGGTGTGGAGGACCTGCTCTTCAGTAAGGTCTTAGGGAATCTCTACTGGCACTGGGTATATACACCCATCCAGATCTGAGAGGTCGGTGGCCCTGGGAGGTGGGAAGAACTGGTTGGTAAGGATTTCTGCCTTGGACTGGTTATCGTAATGTAGTTGTTTATCTGCTCCCTGGAGGGGTGGGAACTAAGGTGGGGCTGGAGGTTCCAGTGCCCTTGTTCTTGCCTACTTTGAGAGCTTCTAGAGTGTAGATGGGTCCGAAGTAATCTTAGCTACTGTTCTGCGCTATACTTTTATTCTATCTCTTCTAATCTGCCTCTTCTTGCTATTAGCAATAGTTTGGTATACTATCTAGTCCTCCTCCCTCCCTATGGCCGTCTACTTCCTTCTAGCTGCTCTAGCCTAGTGCACTAGGTCCGAATACTCCTTTGTCTATTGTATAGAGGCCCAGGGCGAGGGTCTCGCTACTAGGATGGTCTCCTAGATTATCCTTTAGATAGCCTCCTAGAGTAGTATAGTAAAGTAATCTAGGTCTGCTTTAGTATTAAGAGGGGTTGCTTTAAGGTGTTCGAGCTTTAATTAGAGCATATTATTAGTTCTCTTCCAGTCTACTTTCTTCTACTAGGGCCTTAGGGGGCGTAGTTCTGCGGGGGTAGGAGAAAAATTAAGTGTAGTGAGGATAGGTAGGTGGTTAGAGGATGATTCGAGCTCCTGGCTAACTCTATAGCTAAGGATTCTCTTCTCTAGCCACCGTAATATAAAGACAAGGTCTAGAGTACTCTCGCTGCTACTATCTCGTCTAGTAATAGTGCCCCTTAGAAGGGCTAGGTTAAGATTAGCTGCGGTAGCTATCTTAATTAGGTTATCCGCTAAGGTATAGTATATTAGGGAGGTTATACCTCCCTAGATAGGATGGTAGAGGTTAAAGTCCCCTAGGAGAATGTACTCCCCTAGTTTTCTAAGAACTTCCGGTAGAAGAGATAGGGTTTCTAGCGCTATACTAGTATGAGAGGCTGGCGGGGAATTGTAGCAGTTATAGATATAGATTATATGTGTCCTAGTAATGAGGGATAGTGTAATAAGATCTAGTAAATAGACTGTTGCTTGCTAGGAGTCGGGGCTAATAGCCTTGCTTATAAAGAAGCAGGTTCTTGCTACTCCCTCCTAGGGAAAAACTATATAGTAGGTAGGGTATCTTACTGTTGTCTTGACCCTCGGGTTCCTCTAAGGTTCCTGGATAGCTAGGATATAGTGGATCTTTAGGTCCACTTCCTTAAAGAGCGGGAGCATTACCCTATCCTTGCTCTTATAGACGTTATACTATATAATAGAGAGAGAGCCTATGTCTAACATTAACTTCCTTCTATCTCTAGGTCCGGCTGCGAGGGGGCTAGTAGTGTGGGCTATGAGGAGGGAGTTCCCGCGGGCTCCTCTAAGGCGTGTTATAAGCTATTAAGTCCGGTGAACCTTATTTAGTTAGGAGGCGGGGGGCGGCTTAAGTCTCTTAGCCTGCCTGGTCCCCTCTTAACCGGCTCCTCCTCCCTAATTCTCTTCCTTAGTCTAACGGTTAACTAGTTAGTTTAAGGCTGTATTTTAATTATTAGGGGTCCTTTCCGGTGCCTTTCTAGTGCTACTAGGCGGGCCTAGGCGGCCTTAGTATAGTAGGCTCTACGTACTAGGTAGGAGTTGCTCCAGGCTATATGCTTTTAAGAGCAGTTTACGCACTATATACTTTCCTTAGGGCAGTTCCTAGTATTATATACCTTGCTACACTATCCGTACTTTTCCTTCTTTTTATAATAGTTAGTAATATGTCCGTAGGCCTGGCACTTAAAACACTAGGTTACTATAAAGGCTGCGTTATAGTACTGCGCTATATAGATAGCAAAGTTAATAATAAGCCCCTTATTAATAATCTAGTTAGCGGTTTCGGGGTTTATAGTGCTAAGGATAATGGCCGAGTAAGTTTTCCTCTCTAGGAGCTTCCTCTTTAGCTAGGCCAGCTTACTAATACGTAGTCCTAGGTGTAGAGATAGGTTCTGCTCCTAGATAGTTTAGATGGTTTAGGGGTCTGTGGTGTCGATTTCTTCTCGAGGGACGTTATGTACTAGCACTAAGTATAGCTGCTGGTTAGGCCTAACTTCTTTTCCTAGTCCTATAGTCTATTTCTAGTCCTAGAGAAGGGCTGTTCTAGTTGCTTTATCCGGTATAAAGATCTTAACGTCTCCACTGGGGAGCTTCTTAGTAGCAAGTACTTTCTTACACGCCTAGCTTTTTCCTGCCTAGATCTTTCTAATAATTGCCTTATTTAAGAGCTTAGCTATTTCTTGTCTATTTACTGTCTCTAGGAAGTAGAGGGTAAGTTTAGTGGTAGCTGGGGGGGTAGGAGGCTTCGGGGCTGCTTGGGCTGTAATTTATGCCTAGCTACGAGTGTTGGGTATAGGTGTAGAGGTAGCCTAGATACGGTTAACTGTCTTTTAGACCTGTTGGACCTCTTTAAGAATGTTCTTAAGGCCTGGCTCCTTAGTGGCTGCCTCCTAGTAGATAGTAATATAATCCTAGAAGATTGTCTTGGTAATGTCGAGAAAATTTTTTACCTGGCTGGAGAGGACTAAAGGGAGGCTAGCGGATGTTTATAGGGCTTAGAGGAGGGTGTCTACTGTTTTTAAGGCTCTCTTAACGTATTCTACGCTGTACTAGGTGCTCTACGGTTTCTTAGGGGTATATTAGGGCTAGGTAGAGGTAGTTACTAGGGGAGGCTGTTCGCCTCTTCCTATATCCTCTATATTAACTACTTCGCGGCTATAGTTATCTTAAGTACTATTTTAAGACTCGCGAAGCCTAGGAGAGTTCCTAGGGCCCTCTCCCGGCGCCGTAGCTTAGGGTCGATTTTTTAGTATAGTTATATTTTATAGGGCTAAGAAAAGAATATACTTTAGGATTTATCTATACTAGCCGTATAGATAGGTAGAGCTAGAATATTCTAGTACCTTACGCCTAAAGAGGAAGTCTTTTAGTCTAATATACTTAGTACGTAGTAGAGTAGCGAGTATACTCTATAGCTTAGATAGTTCGCTATAAATTTATCTAATTTTTAAATTCTACTATATACTTTAGGCTACTAGCTTATCTTATCTTTTTTAGCTAGTAAACTTTATCTATCTCTTCTTCTACTTATTTCTATATATTATACGTAGTCTTATTCGCTTCGGAAGACTCTAGTAGATAGAGAAGTAGTAGTTAAGGAGGGCTATTACTCTTTCTCTAAGTAGAGTTCTTCTAGCTAGGCCGGCTATATCTTTAGTACCTAGTATAGCCCGGGCTATCTCTTTAATACTTTAGTAAGTATTCTCTACTACTATTACTACTAGGCTATTTCTAGATCTAATAGTCTAGGCTAGCGTTAGTTCGTCTAGGTAGAGTAAGAGTAGAAAAATCCCCGTTTCGTACTCTAAAGTTTATATACTAGTTAACTTATACGCCCCTAAGATAGTACGTAGGTACTAGTTTTAGATCTTCTTTAATAGCTAGATAGTTATTTTTCTCTACTCTAGGATTCTCTCTAGAATATACTATATTCTATAGCCGTAGATAAGAACTAGCCTTATTACGGCCGTATAGATATAACGGGCTTTAGTAAATAAGGCTTCCTAGGTAGACGCCGCGAGTCTAAAGAGAGATATATACTATTTAATTACCTTAGCTTCTATTTTCCTAATATAGAGTCTCTATCTAAGCTTATTATCTACGTAGACTTCTAGAATCTTAATTATAGGCTCTAGGTATCTAGTAAATCTAGGAATATAGATCCCTACTACTATATTAAATCTCTAAAAAAAATATAACTATACTAAAAAATCGATTCTAAGCTACGGCGCTAGGAGAGGGCCCTAGAAACTCTTCTAGGCTTCGCGAGTTCTAAAATAGTACTTAAGATAACTATAGCCGTAAAGTAGTTAATATAGAGGATATAGAAAGAGGCGAATAGCCTCCCCTAGTAACTACCTCTATCTAGCTCTAATATACTTCTAAGAAACCGTAGAGTACCTAGTATAGCGTAGAATACGTTAAGAGAGCCTTAAAAATAGTAGATACCCTCCTCTAAGCCCTATAAATATCCGCTAGCCTTTCTTTAGTCCTCTTTAGCTAGGTAAAAAATTTTCTCGATATTACTAAGATAATCTTCTAGGATTATATTACTATCTACTAGAAGATAACTACTAAGGAGCTAGGCTTTAAAAATATTCTTAAAGAGGTCTAATAGATCTAAAAGATAGTTAACCGTATCTAGGCTATCTCTATATCTATATCTAATACTCGTAGCTAAATATAAATTATAGCCTAAGTAGCCCCGAAGCCCTCTACCCCCCTAGCTACTACTAAACTTACCCTCTACTTCTTAGAGATAGTAAATAGATAAGAAATAGCTAAGCTCTTAAATAAGATAATTATTAGAAAGATCTAGATAGGAAAAAGCTAGGCGTATAAGAAAGTACTTACTACTAAGAAGCTCCCTAGTAGAGACGTTAGAATCTTTATATCGGATAAAGTAACTAGAATAGCTCTTCTTTAGAACTAGAAATAGACTATAGGATTAGGAAAAGAAGTTAGGCCTAACTAGTAGCTATACTTAGTACTAGTATATAACGTTTCTCGAGAAGAAATCGATACTATAGACTTCTAAGCTATCTAAACTATCTAGAAGTAGAATCTATCTCTATATTTAGAACTACGTATTAGTAAGCTAGCCTAGCTAAAGAGGAAGCTCTTAGAGGGGAAAACTTACTCGGCTATTATTCTTAGTACTATAAACCTCGAAACCGCTAACTAGATTATTAATAAGGGGCTTATTATTAACTTTACTATCTATATAGCGTAGTACTATAACGTAGCCTTTATAGTAACTTAGTATTTTAAGTACTAGGCCTACGGTTATATTACTAACTATTATAAAAAGAAGGAAAAGTACGGATAGTATAGTAAGGTATATAATACTAGGGACTACTCTAAGGAAAGTATATAGTACGTAAACTACTCTTAAAGATATATAGCCTAGAGTAACGCCTATCTAATACGTAGAGTCTACTATACTAAGGCCGCCTAGGCTCGCCTAGTAGTACTAGAAAGATACCGGGAAGAACCTCTAATAACTAAAATATAGCCTTAAACTAACTAGTTAACCGTTAGACTAAGAAAGAGGATTAGAGAGGAGAAGCCGGTTAAGAGAAGACTAGATAGGCTAAGAGACTTAAGCCGCCCCCCGCCTTCTAATTAAATAAGGTTTACCGGACTTAATAGCTTATAATACGCCTTAGAGAAGCCCGCGGGAACTCCCTCCTTATAGCCTATACTACTAGCTCCCTCGTAGCCGGACCTAGAGATAGAAGAAAGTTAATATTAGATATAGGCTCTCTCTTTATTATATAGTATAACGTCTATAAGAGTAAGAATAGGGTAATACTTCCGCTCTTTAAGGAAGTAGACCTAAAGATCTACTATATCCTAGCTATCTAAGAACCTTAGAGGAACCTAAGAGTTAAGATAATAGTAAAATACCCTATCTACTATATAGTTTTTCCCTAGAAGAGAGTAGTAAGAACTTACTTCTTTATAAGTAAGGCTATTAGCTCCGACTTCTAGTAAGTAATAGTCTATTTACTAGATCTTATTATACTATTTCTTATTACTAGAATATATATAATCTATATCTATAACTACTATAATCCCCCGCTAGCCTCTTATACTAGTATAGCGCTAGAAACCCTATCTCTTCTACCGGAAGTTCTTAGAAAACTAGGGGAGTATATTCTCCTAGGGGATTTTAACCTCTACTATCCTATCTAGGGAGGTATAACCTTTCTAATATACTATACCCTAGCGGATAACCTAATTAAGATAGCTACCGTAGCTAATCTTAACCTAGCTTTTCTAAGAAGTACTATTACTAGACGAGATAGTAGTAGCGAGAGTACTCTAGACTTTATCTTTATATTACGGTAGCTAAAGAAGAGAATTCTTAGCTATAGAGTTAGCTAGGAGCTTAAATTATCTTCTAACTACCTACCTATCCTTACTATACTTAATTTTTCTCCTACTTCCGTAGAACTACGCCTTCTAAGGCTCTAGTAGAAGAAAATAGACTAGAAGAGAACTAATAATATACTCTAATTAAAGCTCGAATACTTTAAAGTAGCCCCTCTTAATACTAAAGTAGACCTAAATTACTTTACTATACTACTCTAGAAGGCTATCTAAAGAATAATCTAGAAGACTATTCTAGTAGCGAGACCCTCGCTCTAGGCCTCTATATAATAAATAAAGAAGTATTCGGACCTAGTATACTAGGCTAGAGTAGCTAAAAGAAAGTAGACGGCTATAGGAAGGAAGAAGAACTAGGTAGTATACTAAACTATTACTAATAGTAAGAAGAGGTAGATTAGAAGAGATAGAATAAAAGTATAGCGTAGAATAGTAGCTAAGATTACTTCGGACCTATCTATACTCTAAAAGCTCTTAAAGTAGATAAGAATAAGGATACTAGAGCCTCTAGCTCTATCTTAGTTCCTATCTCTCTAAGAAGTAGATAAATAACTATATTATAATAACTAGTCTAAGATAGAAATCCTTACTAACTAGTTCTTTCTATCTTCTAGAACTACCGATCTCTTAGATCTAAATAGGTATATATATCTAGTACTAGTAGAGATTCCCTAAGACCTTACTAAAGAGTAGGTCCTCTATACTATTAAAAAGCTTCTTCTAAATAAGATACTAGGCCTAGATAAGATTACTAATAGATTTCTAAAGTAATACGCTAAGATACTAAGGGGACCCCTTACTAGGCTCTTCTAGAAATACCTCGCACTTAGATACTATCTTAGATAGTTTAAAAGCTCTATTACCGTAGTTCTTAGGAAACTATAGAGGGACGACTATACTAAAGCTAAGTTATTTAGGCCGATTACTTTATTTAATACGCTAGAGAAGCTACTTAAGAGGATTATAGTAGATAGAATCTTCTAGGCTACTAAAGTATACGGCCTACTCTCTAATATATAGATAGAAGCTAGAAGAAATAGATTCGTAGTAGTAGCTCTTAACCTACTTATAGAATAGATCTATACTATCTAGATATAAGATCTAGGGCTAGTAGCTTTAGTTCTTAGCCTAAATATCTCGGAAGTATATAACTACGTAGGGTTAAGACAATAGTAAGACATTCTATCTACTATATAGTTTTTCTCTAAGAGGGAGTAGTAAGAACCTACTTCTTTATAAGCAAGGCTATTAGCCCCGACTCCTAGCAAGCAATAGTCTATTTACTAGATCTTATTATACTATCCCTTATTACTAGGATATATATAATCTATATCTATAACTACTACAATCCCCCGCTAGCCTCTTATACTAGTATAGCGCTAGAAACCCTATCTCTTCTACCGGAAGTTCTTAGAAAACTAGGGGAGTATATTCTCCTAGGGGACTTTAACCTCTACCATCCTATCTAGAGAGGTATAACCTCCCTAATATACTATACCCTAGCGGATAACCTAATTAAGATAGCTATCGTAGCTAATCTTAACCTAGCCCTTCTAAGAGGTACTATTACTAGACGAGATAGTAGTAGCGAGAGTACTCTAGATCTTATCTTTATATTACGGTAGCTAGAGAAGAGAATTCTTAGCTATAGAGTTAGCTAGAAGCTCGAATCATCCTCTAACCACCTACCTATTCTTACTACACTTAATTTTTCTCCTACCCCCGTAGAACTACGCCCCCTAAGGCCCTAGTAGAAGAAAGCAAACTAGAAGAGAACTAATAATATACTCTAATTAAAGCTCGAACACCTTAAAGCAACCCCTCTTAATACTAAAGCAGACCTAGATTACTTTACTATACTACTCTAGGAGGCTATCTAAAGGATAATCTAGAAGACTATCCTAGTAGCGAGACCCTCGCTCTAGGCCTCTATATAATAGATAAAGGAGTATTCGGACCTAGTGCACTAGGCTAGAGTAGCTAGAAGAAAGTAGACGGCTATAGAGAGGAAGAAGGACTAGATAGTATACTAAACTATTGCTAATAGCAAGAAGAGGCAGATTAGAAGAGATAGAATAAAAGCATAGCGTAGAACAGTAGCTAAGATTACTTCGGACCCATCTATACTCTAGAAGCTCTTAAAGTAGGCAAGAATAAGGGCACTAGAACCTCTAGCCCTATCTTAGTTCCCACCCCTCTAGGGAGTAGATAAACAACTATATTACGATAACTAGTCTAAGGCAGAAATCCTTACCAACTAGTTCTTCCCACCTCCTAGGGCTACCGACCTCTTAGATCTAGATAGGTATATATACCTAGTGCTAGTAGAGATTCCCTAAGACCTTACTAAAGAGCAGGTCCTCTATACTATTAAGAAGCTTCCCCTAGATAAGGTACTAGGCCTAGACAAGATTACTAATAGGTTTCTAAAGCAATACGCTAAGACACTAAGGGGACCCCTTACCAGGCTCTTCCAGGAATGCCTCGCACTTAGATACTACCCTAGGCAGTTTAAAAGCTCTATTACCGTAGTCCTTAGGAAACTATAGAGGGACGACTATACTAAAGCCAAGTTATTTAGGCCGATTACTTTACTTAATACGCTAGGGAAGCTACTTAAGAGGATTATAGTAGATAGAATCTCCTAGGCTACTAAAGTATACGGCCTACTCCCTAATATATAGATAGGAGCTAGGAGAAATAGATCCGTAGTAGCAGCTCTTAATCTACTTATAGAATAGATCTATACTATCTAGGTATAAGATCTAGGGCTAGTAGCTTTAGTCCTTAGCCTAGATATCTTAGGAGTATATAACTACGTATCTTATAGAAGGCTTCTCTATAATATAAGGATAGCAAAACTCCTAGAATAGGTAGAAAGATTTACCCGATCCTTTCTATAGGACCGTACCACTTAGCTATCCTTCGGAGACTTTACCAGTCTACTAATCTAGACCTTAACCGGGATTCTCTAGGGATCCTCACTATCGCCGATACTCTACCTATTCTTTATATCTAACCTACTTACATAGCTACGTAGGAGCAATATCTTCCTCCTTAGATTCGTCGATAATACTAATATTCTAACCTTTAGTAGATCTATAGAATAGAACTATAGGATACTAGAGGGAGCATATTAAATTTACGAGCACTAGGCAGCTACCTACGGGTTAGCTTTCTCGCCCGATAAGTATTACCTTATTTATTTTATAAGGAAACTAAGGAGATTTAATATAGTAGTAGGGATCCGTATCCCTAGATTTGCTAGATGCCTAGAGCCTATAATTAAGATTCTAGAAGTCTACGTAGATAATAAGCTTAGATAGGGACCCTATATTAGGGAAACAGGAGCTAAGGTAATTAAATAGTATATATCTCTCTCTAGACTCGCGGCGTCTACCTAGGGAGCCTTATTTACTAAAGCCCGTTATATCTATGCGGCCGTGGTAAGGCTAGTCCTTACCTACGGCTATAGGGTATAGTATACCCTAGAGGGAATCCTAGGGTAGAGAAAAATAACCATCTAGCTACTAAAGAAGATCTAAAACTAGTACCTACGCACTATCTTAGGGGCGTATAAGTTAACTAGTATATAAACCTTAGAGTATAAGATAGGGATTCCCCTACTCTTACTATACCTAGACGAACTAGTACTAGCCTAGGCTATTAGAGCTAGGAATAGCCTAGTCGCGATAGTAGTAGAGGAAACTTACTAGAGTATTAAATAGATAGCTCGGGCTACTCTAAGTACTAGAGGCGCTACTAGCCCTACTAGAAGAACCCTACTTAGAAAAAAGGCAAACTTACTTCTTAACTACTGCCCCTCTACCTACTAGAGTCTCCCGGAGCGAACGAAGCTACGTATAGTATATAGGAATAAGTGGAAGGAGAGATGGATAAAGTCTACTAGCTAGGGAAGACAAGACAAGCTAGTAGCCTAAAGTATATAGTGGAACCTAAAAATTAGATAAATCTACAGCGAACTATCTAAGCTATAGAGTATACTCGCTACTCTACTACGTATAGAGTATATTAGACTAGAGGACTTCCTCTTAAGGCGCAAGGTACTAGGGTACCCTAGTTCTACCTGTCTATGCGGCTAGTATAGATAAACCCTAAAGTATATCCTCCTCTTCTGCCCCTACTTCTAATAGGGTAGGGCATAGATGCTCTAAAGGGCAGGAACCACGGACTACTACTCCCTCCTCTTAATAAAGAAGGAGATTAAAGTAGCAATAGACTAGTTCTTACGCCTAGGGCTGCTTAAGCAATTTAGCCTAGTAAGGGAACTAATATAGGAAGATAACTAGGAAGAGGAACTAGGAGGATAACTAGGACTACTAGGACTACTAGAACCTAGATAACTACGAGGATAAGAACTAAAGAGATAGGTCTAGTAGATAAATATAGGGCTGCTATAGTAGCCGCTACTAGTAAGAAGGAAAAATAAGAACTAGTATAGGATAGCATGCCTAGAGAGAGAGGAGGGGTTTTTGCTAGGCGAAAAGGTTTTCCCCCTCGTATAAAATAACTATAGATAGCCAGCCCCGCATAAACCCGTAAGGGAACTATATCGGGAAGAAATAAATTTATCTATATAACTACGTATCTTATAGAAGGCTTCTCTATAATATAAGAATAGTAAAACTCCTAGAATAGGTAGAAAGATTTACCCGATTCTTTCTATAGGACCGTACTACTTAGCTATCCTTCGGAGACTTTACTAGTCTACTAATCTAGATCTTAACCGGGATTTTCTAGAGATTCTTACTATCGCCGATACTCTACCTATTCTTTACTTCTAACCTACTTATATAGCTACGTAGGAATAATATCTTCTTCCTTAGATTCGTCGATAATACTAATATTCTAACCTTTAGTAGATCTATAGAATAGAACTATAGAATA
Organism: Botryosphaeria dothidea; assembly: GCA_011503125.2. Lineage (NCBI taxonomy): Eukaryota > Fungi > Ascomycota > Dothideomycetes > Botryosphaeriales > Botryosphaeriaceae > Botryosphaeria > Botryosphaeria dothidea. The sequence continues at coordinate 1,721,975 of WWBZ02000007.1, forward strand.
CTAGAGGGAGTATATTAAATTTACGAGTACTAGGTAGCTATCTACGGATTAGCTTTCTCGTCCGATAAGTATTACCTTATTTATTTTATAAGAAAACTAAGAAGATTTAATATAATAGTAGGGATTCGTATCTCTAGATTTACTAGATACCTAGAGCCGATAATTAAGATTCTAGAAGTCTATATAGATAATAAGCTTAGATAGAGACCCTATATTAGGAAAATAGAAGCTAAGGTAATTAAATAGTATATATCTCTCTCTAGACTCGCAGCGTCTACCTAGGAAGCCTTATTTACTAAAGCCCGCTATATCTATACGGCCGTAGTAAGACTAGTTCTTATCTATAGCTATAGAATATAGTATATTCTAGAGGAAATCCTAGGATAGAGGAAAATAGCTATCTAACTACTAAAGAAGATCTAAAACTAGTACCTACGTACTATCTTAGGGGCGTATAAGTTAACTAGTATATAAACCTTAGAGTATAAGATAGGAATTCTCCTACTCTTACTATATCTAGACGAACTAGTACTAGCCTAGGCTATTAGAGCTAAGAATAGCCTAGTCGTAGTAGTAGTAGAGGAAACTTACTAGAGTATTAAATAGATAGCTTAGGCTACTCTAAGTACTAAAGGCGCCGCTAGCCCTACTAGAAGAACCCTACTTAGAAAAAAGGTAAACTTACTTCTTAACTACTATCTCTCTACCTACTAGAGTCTTCTAAAGTAAACGAAGCTACGTATAGTATATAGGAATAAGTAGAAGAAGAGATAGATAAAGTCTACTAGCTAGGAAAGATAAGATAAGCTAGTAGCCTAAAGTATATAGTAGAACCTAAAAATTAGATAAATCTATAGCGAACTATCTAAGCTATAGAGTATACTCGTTACCCTACTACGTATAGAGTATATTAGACTAGAGAACTTCCTCTTAAGGCGTAAGATACTAGAGTACTCTAGTTCTATCTATCTATACGGCTAGTATAGATAAATCCTAAAGTATATTCTTCTCTTCTACTCCTACTTCTAATAGAATAGAATATAGATACTCTAAAGAATAGAGACTACGGACTACTACTTTCTTCTCTTAATAAAGAAGGGGATTAAAGTAGTAATAGACTAGTTCTTACGCCTAGGGCTACTTAAGTAATTTAGCCTAGTAAGAAAACTAATATAGAAAGATAACTAGAAAGAGGAATTAGAAGGATAACTAGAACTACTAGGACTACTAGGACCTAGATAACTACGAGAATAAAAACTAAAGAAATAGGTCTAGTAGATAAATATAGGGCTACTATAGTAGCCGCTATTAGTAAGAAGAAAAAATAAGAACTAGTATAGAATAGTATACCTAGAGAGAGAGAAGGGGTTTTTATTAGGCGAAAAGGTTTTCCTCCTCGTATAAAATAACTATAAATAGCTAGCCCCGTATAGACCCGTAAGGAAGCTATATTAGGAAGAAATAAATTTATCTATCTATATTAAATATCTTTTAGACCTATATTCTTTTCTTAGCCCTATAAAATATAACTATACTAAAAAATCGACTCTAAGCTACGGCGCCGGGAGAGGGCCCTAGGGACTCTCCTAGGCTTCGCGAGTCCTAAAATAGTACTTAAGATAACTATAGCCGCGAAGTAGTTAATATAGAGGATATAGGAAGAGGCGAATAGCCTCCCCTAGTAACTACCTCTACCTAGCCCTAATATACCCCTAAGAAACCGTAGAGTACCTAGTATAGCGTAGAATACGTTAAGAGAGCCTTAAAAATAGTAGATACCCTCCTCTAAGCCCTATAAACATCCGCTAGCCTCCCTTTAGTCCTCTCTAGCTAGGTAAAAAATTTTCTCGATATTACTAAGATAATCTTCTAGGATTATATTACTATCTACTAGGAGGTAGCTACTAAGAAGCTAGGCCTTAAGAATATTCTTAAAGAGGTCTAATAGGTCTAAAAGATAGTTAACCGTATCTAGGCTACCTCTATACCTATACCTAACACTCGCAGCTAGGTATAAATTATAGCCTAAGTAGCCCCGAAGCCTCCTACCCCCCCAGCTACTACTAAACTTACCCTCTACTTCCTAGAGATAGTAAATAGATAAGAAATAGCTAAGCTCTTAAATAAGGTAATTATTAGAAAGATCTAGGCAGGAAAAAGCTAGGCGTGCAAGAAAGTACTTACTACTAAGAAGCTCCCTAGTAGAGACGTTAAGATCTTTATACCGGATAAAGTAACTAGAATAGCCCTTCTCTAGAACTAGGAATAGACTATAGGACTAGAAAAAGAAGTTAGGCCTAACTAGCAGCTATACTTAGTACTAGTATATAACGTCCCTCGAGAAGGAATCGATACTATAGACCTCTAAACTATCTAAACTATCTAGAAGTAGAACCTATCTCTATACCTAGGACTACGTATTAGTAAGCTAGCCTAGCTAAAGAGGAAGCTCCTAGAGGGGAAAACTTACTCGGCTATTATCCTTAGCACTATAAACCCCGAAACCGCTAACTAGATTATTAATAAGAGGCTTATTATTAACTTTACTATCTATATAGCGTAGTACTATAACGTAGCCTTTATAGTAACCTAGTGTTTTAAGTACTAGGCCTACGGATATATTACTAACTATTATAAAAAGAAGGAAAAGTGCGGATAGTATAGTAAGATATATAATACTAGGGACTACCCTAAGAAAAGTATATAGTGCGTAAACTACTCTTAAAAGTATATAGCCTAGAGCAACTCCTGCCTAGTACGTAGAGCCTACTATACTAAGGCCGCCTAGGCCCGCCTAGTAGTACTAGAAAGGCACCGGGAAGGACCCCTAATAACTAAAATATAGCTTTAAACTAACTAGTTAACCGTTGGACTAAGGAAGAGAATTAGGGAGGAGGAGCCGGTTAAGAGGGGACTAGGCAGGCCAAGAGACTTAAGCCGCTCCCCGCCTCCTAACTAAATAAGGTTTACCGGACTTAATAGCTTATAACACGCCTTAGAGGAGCTCGCGGGAACTCCCTCCTTATAGCCTACACTACTAGCCCCCTCGTAGCCGGACCTAGAGATAGAAGGAAGTTAATATTAAATATAGGCTCTCTCTCTATTATATAGTATAACGTCTATAAGAGTAAGGATAGGGTAATACTCCCGCTCTTTAAGGAAGTAGACCTAAAGATCTACTATATCCTAGCTATCTAGAAACCTTAGAGGAACCCGAGGGTTAAGATAATAGTAAGACACCCTACCTACTATATAGTTTTTCCCTAGAAGGAAGTAGTAAGAACCTGCTTCTTTATAAGTAAGGCTATTAGCCCCGACTCCTAGCAAGCAATAGTCTATTTACTAGATCTTATTATACTATCCCTTATTACTAGGATATATATAATCTATATCTATAACTACTATAATCCCCCGCTAGCCTCTTATACTAGTATAGCGCTAGAAACCCTATCTCTTCTACCGGAAGTTCTTAGAAAACTAGGGAAGCACATTCTCCTAGGGGATTTTAACCTCTACTATCCTATCTAGGGAGGTATAACCTTTCTAATATACTATATCCTAGCGGATAACCTAATTAAGATAGCTACCGTAGCTAATCTTAACCTAGCTTTTCTAAGAAGTACTATTACTAGACGAGATAGTAGTAGCGAGAGTACTCTAGACTTTATCTTTATATTACGGTAGCTAAAGAAGAGAATTCTTAGCTATAGAGTTAGCTAGGAGCTTAAATTATCTTCTAACTACCTACCTATCCTTACTATACTTAATTTTTCTCCTACTTCCGTAGAACTACGCCTTCTAAGGCTCTAGTAGAAGAAAATAGACTAGAAGAGAACTAATAATATACTCTAATTAAAGCTCGAATACTTTAAAGTAGCCCCTCTTAATACTAAAGTAGACCTAAATTACTTTACTATACTACTCTAGAAGGCTATCTAAAGAATAATCTAGAAGACTATTCTAGTAGCGAGACCCTCGCTCTAGGCCTCTATATAATAAATAAAGAAGTATTCGGACCTAGTATACTAGGCTAGAGTAGCTAAAAGAAAGTAGACGGCTATAGGAAGGAAGAAGAACTAGGTAGTATACTAAACTATTACTAATAGTAAGAAGAGGTAGATTAGAAGAGATAGAATAAAAGTATAGCGTAGAATAGTAGCTAAGATTACTTCGGACCTATCTATACTCTAAAAGCTCTTAAAGTAGATAAGAATAAGGATACTAGAGCCTCTAGCTCTATCTTAGTTTCTATCTCTCTAAGAAGTAGATAAATAACTATATTATAATAACTAGTCTAAGATAGAAATCCTTACTAACTAGTTCTTTCTACCTTCTAGAACTACCGATCTCTTAGATCTAAATAGGTATATATATCTAGTACTAGTAGAGATTCCCTAAGACCTTACTAAAGAGTAGGTCCTCTATACTATTAAAAAGCTTCTTCTAAATAAGATACTAGGCCTAGATAAGATTACTAATAGATTTCTAAAGTAATACGCTAAGATACTAAGGGGACCCCTTACTAGGCTCTTCTAGAAATACCTCGCACTTAGATACTATCTTAGATAGTTTAAAAGCTCTATTACCGTAGTTCTTAGGAAACTATAGAGGGACGACTATACTAAAGCTAAGTTATTTAGGCCGATTACTTTATTTAATACGCTAGAGAAGCTACTTAAGAGGATTATAGTAGATAGAATCTTCTAGGCTACTAAAGTATACGGCCTACTCTCTAATATATAGATAGAAGCTAGAAGAAATAGATTCGTAGTAGTAGCTCTTAACCTACTTATAGAATAGATCTATACTATCTAGATATAAGATCTAGGGCTAGTAGCTTTAGTTCTTAGCCTAAATATCTCGGAAGTATATAACTACGTAGGGTTAAGATAATAGTAAGACATTCTATCTACTATATAGTTTTTCTCTAAGAGGGAGTAGTAAGAACCTACTTCTTTATAAGCAAGGCTATTAGCCCCGACTCCTAGCAAGCAATAGTCTATTTACTAGATCTTATTATACTATCCCTTATTACTAGGATATATATAATCTATATCTATAACTACTACAATCCCCCGCTAGCCTCTTATACTAGTATAGCGCTAGAAACCCTATCTCTTCTACCGGAAGTTCTTAGAAAACTAGGGAAGTA